>JAOWBC010000305.1:18485-35892 GCA_028566105.1 Hypoplectrus providencianus
ACCACACCTGAAGCTTTTTTAAGATGCTCGTGAGAAAGATGTGCATGTATCTGGCGCCTCCTTGTGGTTTCATTACTGACAAACATCATAAACATTGACCGGAGGCGGAAACTGTCTGAGGGACGTAGAGTAGCAGCAGCTAGCGAGCGGCTCAGCCTGCTGTGGACTAGTCAGGAGAGGATTTCACATTTGTTTCACCACTGAGAGGTCATTTTCGCTCCACAGGATATTGATGTCATTTTGTGGAACCCAAAACGGCGGGTGAGTGTGTGAATAGCGGCTGTTTATGTATTTTATTGTGGTATTTCAGTCGCCGTCTAGACGCTTTCTGTTAGCCTGTTAGCTAGCTGTAACGTTAGCCCGTTTATGTAATCATGGCGGAGAGTTATCGGGCTGTTCTTGCTAAATATACTGTAGTTACATGTTATATAAGACTATATAAAATTGGTGCATGCGGGTAAACAGTTTGAGTGCACTGCTGTGTTGATGAATAATCACAATAAGGTAAAATCATAAGAGAGTAGAGCTCGAAATCTGGAGTCACTTCTTGGTCAATTCCCAAGACACCAACAATAACAGTCAGCAGCAGCTGTTTCTACGCTGTAGGTTAACGAGCAAATTATAAATTCACTCCAGTTCCTTTTTCTTGAACCTGCTTCTGATATTTCTCCACCGTCTGTCTGTCTCTCCAGCCGCCGCAGTAAATGGGACCAGCCCGGCCCAGGCTCTGGCTCCGGTGGGATGGGGGAAGCAGAAGCTGCTCCCACCGGGGCTCTGGATGCTGCAGCTGCTGTGGCTGCCAAGATTAATGCAATGTTGGTGGCTAAAGGCAAACTCAAACCCTCCCAGATAGGCATCCCGGGGCCCCCTGATAAGGTAATCAGGATCATAAGATATGCCTGGTATCATTTAATCATGTCTGATGCAGGACCATCTTCTAGTGTGTTGGTCGGGGTGGGAATATGCTGATATATAGTATAAGATGTTTATAAATCTGTAAACCATGACTTTGTTTCATTTTTCTACTATCTATCGGTTTAACGTGTCAGTAGCCGATTTTTCAAATCAGTTTTGTCCATATTGTCCCAACATCTACTGCAACTAGATTTATGTATATTAAAACCTATTGATAGAAACCAGTAGCCCATTTTATATCTACTGCTACGTGTCACAGTATTCTTACGGTTTTATAAAATAATGTGCTTACCTGCCTGGTTGATGATTATCACATTCTGGTGCATGATAACAAACAGTGTTGAGCAGAAACTGCCATTTTCAGTTTGCATCAGGCATTTCCGATACCAGTCTGGGAAAAATCTGACGTCATCCGTTTTTATGCTGATGATAAAGATGTCTGGCATATCTCCCTTCAGATACAATATTTCCAAGTCAGCATTATGTTTTGGCCACAAAGCTATTTGATATAAATTCATTGTGTCAGTAAGTATTCAACTTTGTTCACAAATAGCAATTACTCCTGCTGCATACTGAGTAGGTTCTGCACAAACTTGTAGCCGCTTCAGGTTTTCTTTAAAAGAACCACACAAAAAAATCTAGTGTTATTAAAGTGTTAAACGCTCAGTATTAAGGTAATATCTTTTACCAAATTTAATGACAGTCATCTCTTTACTGTCCACTCAGGCTGTAGGTGTCGGGAAGCCTCCAGCACCAGCAAAAGCCAAAGACGACCTGGTCGTCGCTGAGGTGGAGATCAATGACGTCCCGATCACCTGCCGGAATCTGCTGACACGCGGACAAACGCAGGATGAGGTCAGTAGCAATATGGACAATCATAACTTGCAGAAAAACTTAAGCACTCGCTTTGTGGAGTAGTTATTGAAATGCTCTCTCCCTCACCTGTTCCTCTGCAGATCAGCAAAGTTAGCGGTGCTGCAGTTTCAACCAGAGGCCGTTACATGACAGCAGAGGAGAAGGGCAAAGCGCTGCCAGGGTGATTTCTCTCACCTTATATATACATACACTGACCATAAAAACATGTCTATCAAGGTTTAACACAAGCTTTCTGCTCTCCTCATGCAGGGATCGACCTCTTTATCTACATGTCCAAGGACAAACGAGAGAGCTGGTCGACAGTTAGTATTTTTTTTCTTGATTAACAAATGTCTTCATATATCGTGTGATTAGACTGATGTTTTTTTTTCTCCTTGTCCGCCAGGGGCAGTTAATAGAATCAAAGAGATAATCACCAATGGTGTGGTGAAGGCTGCAACTGCCTCATCATCAGCTTCACCCTTCTCCCCTCCTGGAGCCTCAGTCACAGTTTACCAGCAGCACACTGCACCTCCTCCCTCTCTTCCCCCCATAACCCACCACAAACCACACTTTCAGTCCGGGGTAAGAAGTTTTTCTGATGTCCACATATAAACCAATAAGATACTACCAGAGTAAGCTTAAAGTGTTTATACATACCCGCAGTAATGCATTTGTTGGTCTTTTCTTTCTTAGATGCATTATGTCCAAGATAAAATCTTTGTGGGCCTGGAACACGCTATCCCAGGGTTTGTGGTCAAAGAGCGGGTCGAGGGCCCTGGCTGTTCATACCTGCAGCACATCCAGGCCGAGACTGGGGCCAAAGTCTTCCTCAGAGGGAAAGGATCCGGCTGCTTAGAGCCTGCATCTGGACGAGAGGCCTTTGAACCCATGTACATCTATATCAGGTCAGAATGAATTTATACCATTCTTGATAGTTTAATAGTATGAACTAGCCACAAAGATTTTTTTGCAGCACTGTGGGCTAAATGCATTCTGTTCACTTTCTAGTCATCCTAAACCAGAAGGACTTGCAGCAGCAAAAACCTTGTGTGAGAACCTGCTTCAGACGGTGAGAAACTTCCTGTTATTGTGAAATGTAAAACCATGATATTCTTCCCAGGTCAGTCCTCTTCCAATCCAAAAACAATTTACAGCCAGTACAAGCTTATACTACCCCAAATGCATGCTTTGTTTTCAGGTTGGAAGAAGAGCTGGATAACCACACAATGCAGGGTGCAGTCATTCCAACTGCTTTGTAATTTGACACTGGTCTAGCTATTGAAAAACCTGCGCATATCAAAGCAAAGGTCCCAGAGATGAACATAGACTTGTCCATCATTAGCCATGAAAACCTGCAATTACTAATCAATAAAATCCCTAGTGGTCATTACTGACATTTCCAAAATGTGTAACACTGTTACCATCATCTGATTGTGCCAAACAAAGTTTAAAGTAGATGTGAAAAAAAAGTACTTAAATGACGTCAGTGATCCGAGCTTTCACAGATGTGCCTTTGAGATAAAAACAATATTAGCACACATTAGTTGCAAAACTGCAGATAGTTGTGCAAGTGGTACGCCACAATTTTAGACCACAAAATTGCACTTTGTTCAAACAGCTTCCTGTATAAAGTAAAAACAGAAAGATAGAAGCTTTAAGGTAGAGTGTGCTTATACAATGAGGGACCTTTTTAAACATGACATTAGATCATTTGTGTAAATAATGATTATATAGTAGTTTCATACAACTTCATAGGATACAATTTACTTCTACTTGTGTTGATTTACCTGAACCACTAACGAGCTTATGTACCATGTTTCTCTTCCTTACTAGGTCCATGCAGAGTATTCTCGTTTCCTAAATCAGATGAGCTCAATGATGCCGACACAACAAGGTACGGTTCATCTGTTGATTGTGCAGTAAAATGGGTTGGATTCATCACTGGAAGAACCTGAATTGATGTGTTTCTCTCCCTGTCCTCCTCCAGGCTTTGCACAGCCTCCAGTGGTGAATGGGTTGCCCCCCCAGCCTCCATACTACCCCCCTGCTGGATTCCAGCCTGGCTACGCCCTGCCTGTACCACCGCCTCAACCAGTCACTCTACCTTACGCTGTCCCACCTCCTTTACATCCCACTGCACCTGCAGGTGTCCCGCCTCAGTACCCCCTTCCTCCTGTCCCTGCGCCAGTCCCTGCTCCAGCTCCCACCCACACCCTCGCTCCAGTGCCAGCTCCTACACCCGTACCTGCACCTGCTACAGGCGCTTTGCCACAGGTAGGATGAGCCTTCATAACCACATGTATGCAGGATGGAAAGCAATATTATTTACCGCATCTTTCCTTCCCTGCAGACTCTGCCTCCTGTACCCTTCCCTCCATCAGCTGCAGCACCACCCAAAGCCCCGCCCCCTGCTGCTCCAGCCAACCCACCACAGAAGAGACGCTTCACAGAGGAGGTCCCGGACGAGAGAAACAGCGGCCTGCTCGGATACCAGGTGATTAAAAGCCCTAACACCTTCAAAACAAACTCTTCATCCTGCAGGATATTTTAGTTATTTTGCCTATTGTTTGTATGACTGCATTTTTACCTGAGTGCAGTGTCTGTGTGTATTAGTGGGTGGATGGAGACACATGGTTTCATAGCCAATCTGTCTTTAGCTGCACTATTTCTCCAATTTCTGTAACTCTCCTGCTATCATTTCATCCTTCCGTTCATTGATTGAAATGGCATGCTTTTTCCTGTTATTCACCTACAGTTTACGTGTTTCTTTCTACTGGAAATAAGAAGTTAAAAAAATAATAATTATAAAACTGATAAGCTGTAAGTATCTTTCTTAGTTGCTGAGGAAAATGTCAGAGTAATTAGATTTATGGTAAGCTATTAAAGTGTTTTCACTTTGTGTTATTATAGTAATAAGTCTTACTAGCTAGTGACAGGGCAGGGCTTAGTAGAGGATGTCTGCTAATCGCGCCTGTGTGTTTTTCTGCTCATAGCATGGACCCATTCATATGACTAATTTAGGTGCAGGCTTCCCCGTGGGCAGCCCGGAGACTACAGGACCCCCACCACCACCACAGAGTTCCTCCGGCCCTCCGAGTGAGAGGGACAGGTACTCAGAGTTTTGTTCACATTCTATTAGTGAAATCTTAACAGTGTGTGTGTAGACCAGAAGGTAACTCACCATTTCTCCTTATGCTCTCCAGTCGGCAGCTAATGCCCCCACCTTTGCTGCCTGTGAATGGAGTGAGACCCAAGATGGAGGAGAGAAGGGCACCGCAAGGCCCCGTGGGTAAGGGCATTAACCTGTGGACTGACAAATCCCTGCCCAAATCCAAATCCACAGTTCCTGACTGTGAACTGTGTCCTGTATAAGCTCAGCCTGGATCTATTCACAGCCTCAAAGGGATAGTTTGGATTTATTGAAGTGGGCTTGAATGGTGTACTTGGTCATAGTCAGTGTATTAGCTACAGGAGAGGCTAACTACTGGAGGTAATTCACTGACTAGATAAATACCATATACAGCCCCACTCAGAAAAATTGCATCTAAATTTTGAGTCTGAAGAGCTGTGTTTATTTTTTACTTAAACCCCGAGCATTTGTATCAAGATTTGGCCCAATAACCTTTTATGGCTTTGTATTGGAATAATGAATCTATGTGGCAGACAAGATAAATTCCCCTCGTCGTCTTATGATTCTTGCAGAAATCTGCTGCTGTGTATAGAAATCTCCAGTTAGTGAGCCCGGAGCCATGAATCAACATCTCTAATTCATTGTTCATCCCCTTTGTGTAAAAACGTCTGATAAATCGAGTCGACCTTACCGTCCCGTTCTGATGACATCATCAGTCTGGGTTTGCCTGCAGTTGGTCTGCTTTCCTCACTAACGAGAATCTCTCCTGTTTTTGTGTTTTTCTCTTTTTCTCTGTGTTTTCTTCTCTTCCATGTGTCTCTGGGGCGATGCTGGATTCTGATTGGGGGTGGGGCACGACTCGTCCTGTGACGCTGTCCTGCCACTCGATTGGATGGCCCTAACGCTGTCGCTCCCCACCAACCAATGGCTGCTCATGAATGGCCGCCCCCTCCTCTACTCTGCTGACAAACTATGATTTAAATCTATTAACTTTTTGTCTCTCCCGAAATGTTTTTGGTATCATTAACTTGTCCTATTTGAAACACGCTGCTGCTGTTTTGTTTTTTTGTTTTCTTTCTGTCCCCATGTTTCTCTCCCTTCCTCCCAAAATGTGCCGCCTCTCCCTCCTTCTCTTGCTCCCCATTTTCTCCTTTCAGAGCCGTCAGTGAAGAGATTGAAAACTGGTTTGGTGGCGTATGCTGGCGACTCCTCAGATGAAGAGGAAGACCATTCAGCCTCCAAAGCCTCAGGGCCAGGTAACCCTGGGGCCGTTCCCCCCACTTCCACCTCCTCAGGCTGGACACAGGGCTACCGCTGCCCTCCTCCACCACCCCCTCGTGCTAAAACGCAGCCCCAGCAACAATCTATGCCTTTCTGGATGGCACCCTAGAACAGGAAAAATCAGAAACTCCCTCAGTGCTTTGTGCCGAGTCTTACAGGATGTTCACCCAAACTGAGCCTCTTTCTTCATCACGTGGATGACGCTTAACAGCTTCATGTGGGTTACAGGATTATTTTAGTTCTTGGGTCCAAATGGGCCGACTGATGTTTTGGAGAACTTTATTTAGTGCATACATCATAGTTTGATGATGAACATTTGCTGGACTGACACTCAAACTATTTTGTGGCTGTATAGATGGTCAGATTAGCGACATTCTTCCTGAAGTTTCACTTGGATTGGTTTTAAAACTGATGCGAGATGAATTGTTTGAATTTACTGTCTTTGTATAAATATTACTACAAGGCAATGATGTTGAACATCACTGACCACTTTCCATTTTATCCCTCGTACAGCTTTTTGTACTCTGTCACCCCCTTTCCTTTCCGTTCTCCCTGTCCAAGTCAGTGACACCATCCTTTCCTATTCTGGTCTTTTTGTACAGATCATATTGGACTAATATGTAGTAAACCTATTCAGTTTATTTCATGCTTTTGTGAAATAAATAAACTTAATTTATTGCCGTGTTTGAGCTTGTGTTTCTTCCTAAAATTTATTTTCCTCATTAAAAAGTGTCCTGCCACACTTAATCACAAAATCAGCCAATTAGCTGTCAACAGTTCTGCCTACCAAAATAACATGTGAATTTAGTGACCAACGTGCTGCAAAATTTATATTCCAAAAAAACCCAACTAATCCTTGCATGAAGAACATTTTGCGTGTGAAGGTTTTGGAAGAAATATAATTTTAAGAACATTGCAGTCTTTACCAGTACAGGAATAGTTTACGATTTAAAAACTGTGTTTAAGAAATCTATAATTACATAATTAGCAACTATTATGAGTTATGAGGCAGAACAATGGAAAAGTATCCCTTCACAGTTTCAGATCATCTCAATCTCTGGCTCTCTCGGAGGGTTTTCCTTGTTATACTGAGCAATGCGGCTCTCCATGACCGGCCGGAAGTGGCGGATCAGTCCCTGTAGATGTAAAAAAAAAAGTAATTAAAATGTAATCTGGTACTTGTTTGAACCCCATCATGAATAGCTTTGTGTGTCAGACTGGTTAAAAACAGCAGAGACGCCACCTGCACAGGCCAGGCAGCTCCGTCCCCCAGAGCACAGATGGTGTGTCCCTCTATCTGCTTGCTTAACTCCCAGATCATGTCGATCTCTGAAGCTGCTGCTTCTCCTCGGACAAATCTCCACATGATTTTATCCATCCAGTCGACTCCTGAAGAAAAGCACGAAGAGAAACGGTGGATATGATAGAAAGTCTTTTTTCTCATAGCAATATTCAGATAACATAAAAAATAAGCCGTGAGACTTGAAAATGTAAACATGGAGTTTTTGGGCTGCTTGCTGTTAATAGTTTTGTCTAATTTTGTTAAAAACAACCTGGTGAGAGAAATGAAGAACAAAATAGAAATAGCCAGTTGTAGGTCATATCATTTTTAATAACTTAAAAACTCCTTGTAGTTGCTTTAAGTGAGCTCTGACTCTATTGTGCTACTAATTAATCATGATGGGCTTTTCGGCTCTTAAGCTCTCTCAGATGGTTCACCTGACTGTTCGAGCCTACCATAAAAGAAAAGGCTGTAAGAAGAATCTACAGTGGAGGTGTAGCATCTTATCGTGGCTGCATGTTGACTGGAACACACTGTGCAGTTCCTTACCCTCCCTGCAGGGGGTGCACTGGCCACAGCTCTCATGTTTGTAGAACTCCACCAAACGTGCAATGGCTCTGATCACATCAGTCTGGAGAAAAAAATAAGTCTCATATCATCTTTCAAAACTGATTTTTTTGTTAGGTTCAAAGATCAGGAGTGTGTTTACCGATTTATCCATAACTATGATGGCAGCAGTTCCCAGTGCGGTCTCAGCGCGGACCAGGTCATCAAAATCCATCAGAACATCGTCACACACGTGCCGAGGGATGATGGGAGTGGAGGAGCCCCCTGGGATCACTCCTAATAGATTGTCCCAGCCGCCCCTCACGCCTCCTGCACCAATCAAACACGAGGAGAGAAGAAGTGGCGTGAACACCTCAGCAGCATTGACACACAGCCAGACTGTAAACACTCACACACACACACACACCTGCGTGCCTCTCTATTAGCTCCCTCAGAGGAATAGACATCTCTTCCTCCACCGTGCACGGTGTGTTCACGTGGCCCGAGATGTTGAACAGCTTCGTCCCAGAGTTCCTCTCCCTCCCAAAGCTGGCAAACCAAGCTCCGCCTCGACGACAGATCGCAGGCGCCACAGCAACTGTCTCCACGTTGGAAACAGTTGTCGGGCATCCAAACACCCCTGAAAGGACAAATAAGTTAATATGCTTGCTGCAAATATATATATAAAAAGAGAATTGTATTAAAAGCGATAAAAACGGATCCAATTATAATTTTTTATTATTAGCATTTTTAACAAAATTCTGTTCTAAATTTTTTTAATACTGTAGGTACACAATATAAAAAAATAAAATGCAACAGACACATTGTAAATGGAAAAAGGGAGAGAAGAGCAAAAGTTAAAAATAAAATAAACATAAATATATATATTTTAAATATCATCCTAAACAGAAACTTCCTAACGTTCGTTTGTTTAGCGATTAATTTTATGAGCTGTTTGTGATGTTACTGTATACATAATATGAATATCCATAAAATGTGTCACTTAGTTTACTAAGGGCACCTTAAGTAAAAAAAAAAAAAAAAAAAAAGTTTGGGAATAAGAGTCTTAAACTGTAGTAGTCCTGCCTCACCGATGTCAGCAGGAAACGGCGGCTTCAGCCTGGGCTTCCCCTGTTTTCCCTCCAGGGACTCGATGAGGGCCGTCTCCTCCCCGCAGATGTAGGCTCCAGCGCCACGCATCACAAACACGTCAAAGTCAAACCCAGAGCCGCAGGCGTTCTTCCCTATCAGCCCGGCTTTGTACGCCTCAACGATGGCCACCTGATGAAGGCAGGGAAAAAACAATACTTAGAAATCTCACAGCACCTTTTAACCTTTTTCCTCAATTTGATTTGATTTATTGTGAAAAAATTAATAAAGATCAAAAAATTATCGTGAAGATGGACTGTTACATACAGAAAGTTACATCAATAAATATAATTTTTTAAAAAGTAGGAAGAAATATCCACTCTACACTTCATCCTATGCTTGCTATCAGCAGCACAAACTATTATTTATCAATGCATCATAAATTAAAAAAAGATCACTAATAATTTGCTCTGACAGGTGCGTCCAGTGTCACTGTATACCTGCAGATTTGACGACTCGTTGTAAAACTCTCCTCTGATGTAGATGTAGGCGGCCCGGGCGCCCATGGCTCTCCCAGCGATCAGACAGCCTTCTATCAGCTTATGGGGGTCGTGGCGCATTATCTCTCGGTCTTTGCACGTCCCTGGCTCGCCCTCATCAGCGTTCACCACCAGGTACTTGGGCCTGAAGACACAGGGACGAATCAGCAGTCAATAGAGTGAGACCTCAGCAGAGACTCATTCCTGGTGTGGACAGGGCTTGTCTCTCACTGGTAGATCAGGACTGTTTCCTTCTCCTACCTGCCGTCGCTGGGTTTGTTCATGAAGCTCCACTTCATGCCGGTGGGGAAGCCGGCGCCTCCTCGACCTCGAAGACCCGAAATTTTCACCTCATTTAAGATCCAGTCCTGTCCCTTCAGTATGATTTCCTTCGTCTTGTACCAGTCTCCTCTTCTCAACGAGCCCTTCAGTCTGGTAGGAAGAGAGGGAGAGATGAAGGAGCACGTCTAAGGAGTTTAATTCATTGGATTCTGGGAGAAATGTTTTTCTTATTTTTTATGTTTTTACCTCCAGTCATGTCGTCCATATAAATTGGTGAATATCCGATCTTGGTCACTCAGAGGGCCAAATTTGGTCTTCTTTGGCTTCACCTAGTGACAGAGAGGAAGAAACAAGAAAAGTGAAAAAAGTTTGAAAAATGTAATTAAATAGCAAAAAAAGGAAGGAAACCAGCAAATTCTCTGATGTGAGAAGTTGGAACCAGAAAAGTTTTCACATTTTAACTCAGCTTGATTATTGACTATCAATATAAAAAGATGATGGCCTGAAAGTGAAGCCAGAACATCTGGATCGCCCCCTGGTGGCCGGCTGCAGTATTGGTCATAAGCTTCCCCCCCCTCCCCCAAGTATAAGTAGACGGGATTTGAGCCAAACTAAAATCGGTCATGTCAAATTTTTCCCAAAGATGGTTTCAGTCTTTTTAGGTAGTTATCATGTAGATATGCGTTCAAGTGTTTTCTTTTGATCGAGTTTTAATTAGTTATTGGCAATAAAAACCTGGGGTGTATCATAATTGAAAGCTGGTTTTGTGCTTCTTCATAAGTTAAACTTCTGAGCATTTCAAAAAGTACAGAGGAAATGGTTGGTCCTATGCTCTTACAATAATTTCAACCACATTTTCTGCATTATTTTTTTTTTTAATAACTGGAGTGTTTGGGTTTTCTTTCAATATTCAATTAATATTTCTTAAATAAGTCCTTCTACTTCTCATATTTCAAGTACATTTCACAATCCTACATACATTTTTAGTTTAAGACTTTTACTCAAAGTATTATTAGCCTAAGTAAATGATGTGACAAGCTTCTCCAACAATGTAAGTAATACATTATACAGTACATGAGGTTTAATATAGTGGAATATAATGTAAATGATATTTAAGCCCACAAAACATATAATACTATCTACCTAAAATTATAATGTATATATTAGTTTTGAATTTATATATTTAATATACAATAACATAACATTTATTCAGAATAACAAATACTTTTATAGAGATTACAGTTGGGAAATTACTTTTGTTACATTTGCTGCTGTGTGAGACATAGAAATCTAAATATGTGCATAAACGAAGATTTTAAAAAAGCATGCTGTGCTTAATATACAACATTATTAAAAAAAAAAAAAAAAAGGCAACAAGCCTTAAGTAGATAGGGATATGCACAAAAAGAAATATAAAAATATCGAAATAAATCTGAATTAAATAGAGATGTAACTTTTATTTTAGAGTATATGTAACAACACTAGAGAGACAGATAAATGCCTTGATATGAAGCCTGATGTAGGTCGATATTGCGTGTGCGTGTGCGTGTAGCAGTGTGTGCATGCAGGCCTACCTGCGGCCGTGCTGCAGTGCTGTAGGTCAGGCGCGGAGCGACCTGCCGCACCGCAGCGCCCCACAGCATCCTCCGGGGCAGCATGGTGCAGGAGACGAACACCTCCAGCTCTCTTCAATTGTTTCACGCTCCGCAGCTTTTCCTCCCACAGCTTCCGTTTGACTTCTCACACAGCCGGATCGATGTGTGAAACCTCCGCTGCTACAGGAGCTGCGGTGTGAGGGGGGCCTGCTGGCTCAGCTTAATTAAACTAAGAGGATTAACGAACCACGTCACATCCTATCCCAGCTGCCCGCGCGGCCTCCTACAGGTACCCAGTCTTTAACAGGTACTTGCACGTGCGCGCACAAACGCATCAAAACAATTGGTGAGTATCAGGGTCACCAAGAGGCGCGACCAACAAGGGACTGTTTCATGGTTTAGAGGGTTATAAACGGATTGCAGTTATTAAAGTTACCAGAAATAACCATCGAGTGACCCGTTTGACGACAGGGCTGCGGCCCAACAGTGTTTTGTTTGACTAGGAAGGTTCCTAATGGCACCCAAATGCTCTCATGCTTCCTTTCCTATCTCCTTAACCAAAGGGTAGACTCGACCATATTTTACAAAAAAGGAGATAATTCTGCTCCATGCAGCTAAAGCGAGGCACCATTCGACTATTGGCAAATCATTTAATTAAATAGGTTTGCATACATTCAAGTTTTTTTGTTTGTTTGTTTACAGGAGGGCGAGTGTGTACAACCTTTTTCAATGTGAAAAACATTTAATTTCACTATCGTGACTGGTAGCATATGTTTATTTTTTATTTGTTTAAATTTTAACCTTAATAAATATATATTTTACAACATGGATAACATCCATTGATAGATAACTTAGCTATGTAGCAGAGTATATGTGCAACAATTACACCTTATACAGACTAATTTCATTGTCTAAATATATTATTTTTATTGATGCATTGATGACATGTTAACTACATGTCTAATCTCTGTAAATTTATGTTGAATCTTAACACAAAAGTCACAGAAGCTGGCAGCTAAATGTAGTGGAGTAAAAAGTACAACATTCTTAAAATGCAGTAAAGTAAAAGTTTAAAGTTACATAAAATAGAAATACTCAAATAAGGTATCGTGACATTTAGTTTTTTATCTTTTCATTTTTTTCAACTATATAACCACAGTCCTGGTCATCGTCTGTAAAATCTCTGGTGTTACAAACAACTTTCACAATGTCTCTGTTTGAGTGTCCTGGACACCCTGACAATGGGTCACCATAAATAACACCAGGACCTTGAAACTGAAGCAGCTAAATGGAATTCAGCCATCATTAACTTTGTGATTCACACCTGTGCTTCTCCGACTGCGACATGTCAAACTGTCTGGTCAGTTCCTTTCCACTCGATTACACTTCTCTGTTAATGGAAAGGACCATGAAGACACTTTTTAAAAAGAAGTAATTGTGTTTGGAAGTTATACTGGACAGGAAGTGAGCCGTCCAAGAAAGGAAGGGGACTTTTAAGTTGGTCCCTTAAAAAAGTAATAAAGTACTGGCATTTGATATTTATTATTATTAAGTACATTTAAATTAACAGTTTAAAGTAAATAACAAAGATCCTGGTTAGATAAATCTCTAATGTCACTGTTGGTTTATCACATATATTGAAGTAGATAAAGTCTAATATTGGCCATTAAGTAACTAGAAACGTCACAAGAGAAATGCAAAAGCATGTTTGAAACAATTTGCTGCTGTAAATTAAACACCAGCAAAACTTGCAACTCACTCATCACATCCTGAATAATCCAATAATAATAATTTTATCATTTTTTTTCATTCACTGTTGAGGCATGCAGATAAAAGACACAGGCTGAGTAATTCAAAGACGAATGATCATTGTGGGGGTGAAGTGTTCCTTTAAGGCTTTACATAGTTTGTCCACCAGAGAGCACAAGTCAACTGTGAAACGTCTGACTCAGCAGACAGCTCAGTCACAGCTCCTTAATTACCTACTTTTCACTAAAGCCCCCACAGAGTTGTTTTTGTTCCTTAAATCAATACCAGAAACACAGAAAAGTCTCAAGCTTGGATATGTTTATTTATTTTCTTTACATTAACTGAAACCAATGATGGGAAAATGAATTCATATCTCTGAGAAGGTTCCACTAAAAACTGAAAGACAAAAATGTATCCCTGATAGTGGGGTCTCTGCACAGACCGGACCCCATGTCCCTTCACCGAAGCCAAGAAAACAAACAGCTCACATAGAAACACACACTTCACAGCTGGCATCAGTTAACCGTCATTCATTCACAAAGCTCCAACACCCTTCATGAACACGACCAACTGTCATACTGGCATTCCAGTAGGACTGGTTCCAGTAAGGCCAGTAGTTTACCGCTTCTTATTTCCCCTTTTTTTTATCTCACAAGAATTCACTTGGTATTTAACCTTCAAATGTTAGAAAACTCTGATTTTGAAACTACCAGCCTCACACCTCCATGAAGAATGTCAATCACCCGACAGCACCAAACATTTTCTTCCCATTTTAAATCTTGTATAATCACTTAGTGCATTGCTCAAGATTTCCTGAGAGTAGTTGCAGCACAAAAAAAATCTAAGGCAACTTCATCCCAATATATATTATATTGACTATAACTCTGTACTATTATGCAGGAAGAAGAGTATTCGATGTATGCAGGTTTTAAAGAAGTATTTCAATCACAATCTTAAATGGTATCGAGTGAGTTAATGGACTAGATATTGAAGGTCAGACAAAAGGCTTGAAGCTCTCGAATCTCATAGTGCAAATAAACTGGAAATAAAAAAAATGATTTACTACACAAAGAGGAGCGGATAGTGCACACAAGGCCAGACCAGCACGACTGCTACAGCAGGTTCTGACTACATGGGTTTCAAGAGAATTGGAAATAAAAAGACAACCGTTGTCCTTTAAAGCCATTAATGATTGCATTACACCGTGCAAAAGGCCTTAATGTACTGGTCCAGGGGAAGCATGATGAAACTAAAAAGGTTTTTGGTCGAACACAGATGGACTCAAAGATAATGGCCCCTGGAGGTGGCCGATCTATAAGAACTGCCATGTTTATATGTGATACAGTACTATACATGTTAAAGAGACGGTTCACCTCAAAACCAAAATACTGTTTTTTCTCTCTCTTAGGTGTTATTCTCTTTATCACTTTATTTTGTTGCAGAGATAAAGAGTGTTGGAGATATCAGCCTCAAAGACGTCTACCTTCTCTCCAATATAATGGAACTACTTGGCTTGTATCCATTTCTAGCATCAAATGTTTTCATAAGCCGCGTTTCCACTAAAGTTAAATCCAATGTTGAAGATTTTTTTTTTTTCACATTTAAGAAAAAGTGAATTAGGGACGTTTCTATCAACTATTTTAGAGCAAATAAACAAAGCTGCATAAACATACTTTGGTCAGAAGATGGTGGTGTAAAGTATTTCTGAAGGCTGAACCATTCTTCAAAAAAGACAACAAAAAAAAATCTCAAGCAAGCATAAAACATTTCGATGTCACTAACGTCTACCTGAAATTCGATGAAAGTTTGTCACCCAAGCACAGCCTTGATTTGCAAGCATCATTCAGGCCGACTGGTTGGTGGTCGTGCTTTGTTGAGATTTGTTGAAGGTCTTTTTATAGGCAATTTGTCTGAACTCCTGGCTAACGCCCATTGGAAATAAATCAAGGTTTATCTAGTTCCATTATATTTGAGAGGAAAGACTCTCAAAGAGACACTAGACTGACAAATATCACTACATGTAAGAGGACAAGAATGCATTTTGGATTTGTGGGGTGAACTGTCCCTTTAAGTTAACAATGGAAAAGCATGCTGAAAATGTCAAACAGCAAAGTCATTTTGTGTTCCAGTTACATCGAAGGTTTTGAACCCCCTGACTTCTTCGCTCTGGTCCCTTCTCTCTGCCCCGGAGGATGGAATGTGCCTGTATTATTGCAGTACCTGACGAGGTTATTAAATGTGCAAAGAATGCATTCGAGGAAGAATCGCCAAAAGAAGACCAGCAGCCCATAAACAAGGCGTTAAGTTACGTATGGAGATGTTGAGTCAAAATCTTTAGCGCAATGCAGCTTCTTTTAAGACTTGTGAACTGTGTCCCACCCTTGGATTTGGTCTCACAAAAGAGTTTCAGCAGAAGAACCATAATAAATAACAATAAATAAATAAGTACAGGAAAAAGGGGAACGCAACCTCATTCATCCTCTCACCCTTCTGCCCCTTTTCTATTTTCCTCTTTTCTTTTTTTTTTTTCAAACAAGGAACCCAAATGAGTGCATTGGAAGACTGAAATCCAAAGCCTTTTGGGAAAAGAACAATCATCTTCAAACATAATCAACTCATTGACCCAGACTTTGTCTCTTTTGGTCAGGCATTTAACACAGAGCTCTACGGCTCTGAAACACTCAAACGTGGAAGCAGATTCTTTCTCATGGCTATCGAAACAGTTGGGAAGAGTCTTCTCTTCAAACCCAACATTGGCTATAATTCACCTCTCGCCTCACCTGTTAACTTTAAGAAAACAGTTTAACTAAACATCTTTGGTTTAAGCACCAAATCAAAGCAAAGATTTCACGGCTACCAAGAAAAGACACAACAAACATTATTGCTTATAATGTACAGAACAAGTTTGATTAACTAGACTGTGTTGTCACTGGTAACCACCAGAGGACAGCCGGCACACAAACTCATTCCTGTGATCTAGGTGATATGACGTCTGAAATGCACCTGAATCAATATACATTTTTGTTGTAACTAAAATAAACATCTTCAGATATCCCTTCATGTCGCAGCTCTGGATTTTAGTTTGCATAGTGAAAAGCATCCCAGTAACCACACACTCAACACACGTCCAGCTAGAAAAATCTAATCAAACAGCTCAAAACTGAAATACATAAAATTAAACAGCAAACGAGAAATAAAATCTAAAAGACAAATAAAAAAAAAAAAAATGCTGAGAGCCAGAAGACAGACATTTTAAAATATCTAAGAAAACCCGTTTTCCATTTATTTTTTCTTTTTATATCATTTAGTTGTATTTCTAAAGCGCTCTCTATATGGGAGCAGCAGGTCATTAGTCCAGCCACCTGAGTGAGATTTTTTTTTCTTTTACTGTGGATGCTTTACCACACAGACACACAAACAAACACACACACACTCTTCACTATTCCTCCTCTTCCGCTTCCTCTTCGCCATTTTCCTCTTCAGCCCCGTCCGCCCATTGGTCACGCTGTGCAGCCGGCGAGCGGGTTCCTCCAGGATCTTCTCCCTCGGCCTCTCTGCCTCCTCGCAGCTCCAGGCCTCGCAGGAAGAGCTCGGGGTAGCCAGGCAGCCTGTGAGGCCCCAGTTGAGCCAAAGCCTGAAGAGCCAGAGACCGATCCCTTGCGATGTCACCTGGGAACATCAGCGGGGGGCCGGCACCGGATCCACTCCCGCCATCCAGCACCGTGCGAGGCAGGAACGCCGAGTGGTGCGCCTGTAGAGACAGAGCATCCAGAGGGTTGGACTCTCTCCCAGCTCCATCTCCTCTCCCGTCCTCGCCAAACTCCACCCCACGTCTGGGCCGGCGTGTGCGCAGCTCCAGGCAGCTGTGTCCCTTGCGGTGCCGCTGGAGGTGGTCCTCTCGGGCAAAAGCCTTGTGGCATAGCGGGCACTCAAACGGCCTCGCCCCGCTGTGGAGGGACAGGTGGTTTTTGAGGTCATAAGAGTGGAGAAACCGGGCAGGGCAGTGCGGGCAGGGGTAGGGGCGCTCGCCTGTGTGTTTCCTCATGTGGATCTTCAACTTATCATTCCTGATGAAGAGAAAAAAGAGGGAAGAAGATCAATGAAAAGGCAGTGATGGGACCCCTTGCTCTATGCTGCCAGC
>JAOWBC010000305.1:35992-47354 GCA_028566105.1 Hypoplectrus providencianus
AAGATATGCAATGATTAAAATGGGAAATGTTTGTTGTAAATACATATACATTTATACTAGAGTGGGTCTTTTCATAGATTGGCCACTTGAATATTTGAAATGACAACAAAACAGTGAAAGTGAGACATTGCAGACGTTCTTGGATAGGAAAAAAGTACAGAACGGAGGCCAACCTGTTAAATAGTTACGAAACCTTGCCAGGTGAAGAGCAGATAACAGTTTTGGAGATGGAGATGCTAGCTAGCTAACAAGCAAGGGAACCATTTGGATGTAGCCGCGGTCCATGCTACATGGAGGCTTCTGTCATACAGCGGTGGTCGTGAATCATGATTTTATCACAAACACTGTGGAGACCTCTGATGGACATGCACTGTTTACTGCATGAAACTGCTTCAATACAGCAGCTCACCATCAAAGAGGAGCGTCTGTTTTTTTTAATATGCTAGTATTCGCTAATACTGTGATACCGCCCAAGCCTGAACAATAAACAACCCAAAGATTTAATCAGGCCACATTACATCAAACTATTTTCTTTAATGTGGAATACATGCAAGAAGTTCCTGTACCGCGTGAACCGGACTCCACAGGCCGAGCACTGGAACGGCTTCTCTCCAGTGTGTGTCCTCATGTGTCGGGGCAGCTTTCCTGCTCCGTGGATGATCTTCTGACAGACAGGACATTGCTGGGGCGTCTGAGACTTTCTCTTCCTCCCACCTCCTGCTGCCGTCGCCACTGCTCCCCGATCAGCCACAGAGGTAGGTATGGAGGTGCTTTCCATCATTATGCCGTCATCGCCAAAACTCTCCATGTCCTCGTCCTCTGACAGCTTGTCACTCAGACACACAGGCGGGACAGGAGGTGGGTGGGCTATTTGGGGGCGCTCATGCAGCCAGTGAGGAAGCCCTCCATTCAGTGGGGCCTCGCTGGCTGGCTTCCTGATCACCCTGGGATTTCCGTTCTGCCTGGATTTGAGGCGCAGCTCGTCCTGCTCGGGGCTGGGGGGCTGGGTGGACGGCAGGGAGTGGAAGCTATCGGACGCAGGTGAAGGGTGAGAGACAGGTGACGCAGGCGGTGGGTTCAAAGCTATGGAGTTGATGTGCTGTGACCCAACTTTTTTCACTTTCTTTCTGTCCGTTTTTCTGCGGGACCCTCTCTCCACCTCCCCCTCCCCCACCACCATCCTCTCGGTGGCTGCGTGTTGCCCTCTCTGCTCCTCTCCCACCTCCGCCGTCTCCCCCAGGATGTCTCTGCACGCGTCCGCCACACACTGGATACCGAGAAGCTGAGCCCCTCGCAGCACGTCTCTCATCCCAGAGCTGGGGATGGTCAGGGTGGCGGTGTAGGCGAACTCCAGCAGAGCGTCCAGGGCGTCGGGGGCCACACAGTCCAGCTGGCACACGCTGAAACCTCCTCCGCCCTCGCCGCCGCCCTCCTCTGCCCCGAACAGCCTGCGGAAGTAGAGGCTGACGGCGGCCATGACAGAGCGGTGGGTTGGGTAGCGTGCACCGCGAGATGTCAGCGTGAGGTCACACAGGAGTCCTGTCCTCCTTTGGTCATTTAGGTGGGACAAGAGCTCGTTGCTGTGCTCCGGGAAGGGGATCCCAATCAGACCGTCCTCTCCTGGAGACATCGCCACCTGCGTGAAAATGGAAGATCAGGTCAGTGGAAGTCAGTTTATCTATCATTAAAAAAAACATAGAAACTGCTGATTTTCCTATCAATCTATCATTCATTTTATTTTGTCATTGGCTTCGAACACTAAAAGACAGATTTCCCTTCTTCTTCTTCTTCTTCTTCTTCTTCTTTCAGAGAGCTTAAAAGCACCTAAAACTAAATCTTCTGTAGCGTGACTGACACAAGGAGTTCCTCTCACGTGAGGGACAATTTAAACCAGGCTTAGCACCAACTCTCCCCTCATCCTCCCCCCTCCACCCCCCCTGTACTTTCTCTCCAGATTACTAAATCAGGAGGCGGCTTTTTTGGCCAGTGAGATAGGGGTTTGGGCAACCGAGTGCAAATACGATGCAGATCCCGGTGACAATCGCAGGAACCGTGAAAATAAACATAAGAAGAAGCAGAAAAACTGGAGCAGAGAGAGCGAAATATAAATCCAAACGATCGATAACAATGACGAGGAATGGATGCAGGATTACGCAACCTGCTGTATGTGCTGTAACCAGAGGGCAGTAGGTTAATTCCCGTGTGAAACCTTTATAGCATTAGCTGTTTGATTAAAATACCTGGAGAAGACAGAGAGGGACAAATGGAGGAGAGAGAAAGAGAGAGAGGGAGAAGATAGAAAAGTGAGCGAGGGACGGGGAGGAAGTGACAGGGTAGAGTGGGTGAAAGGGGGGAGCACCAGTGAAAGAATGAGGAAGGAAAAACAGCAAGAACAATTACAACTTTTAAGAGGACAGCGATGAAAGTACAATGTGCAACATATACACCTGTCAGTGAGTAGATTTAATTTATCTAAGTTTACTTTTTGTCTTTTTTAAGACAATAGAAGACCTTTAACCCAACACAGTGTTGGACTGAAGGTAAAATATCGTACTGCAAGTCAAATAGGGACAATATCTGTCTTTATTGTCTTTGTGAGACGCTACGAGGCCCGTCGGTAATAAGACCCAACAACTCCCTTCTTTGGCTCCCTAAGCTCGCACCTCACCCTGTCCACACTATAGCTGCTCAACAATATCTCTCCCACACACCTGAGCAGACCAGATTTTCCACAAACAACTCACCCTCCAGATTCCCCCTCCCTGCCCTTCGTCTCCCTCCCATAGCAACTGGCAGCCCCCTGGCCATCCAATAACAGTGTTCACACCGTGCCCAGAGGGCTCTGCACAACGACGGAGCATCCACCTGACTAACCTGCTCCAAAACACACCCTATTAAACACACATGCACAGGCACAAGAGCACACACACACACAAGTACACACATTGCGTGCCAATCTGTGGCTCCCCCCACCCACCATTGTTAGATTTAACCTGTTCTGTGATGATCTTACCGTCAGCCTATTTAAAACACATACTTGTTTAAATGTACTCCACCCATTCACTATAAAAAACAGTAAAAGCACAACCACTTAATTAAATACTTCTCAATAACTTGCCTGTACTTTTACTCTCACCCTTGCCATCTGGCAAATCGATGTCAAATGTCCCTGTTCTCGTCTTCAGGATGAGCTAAAGTACCCAGAGCTTAACCATACCTTCCCCGTCTTGATGGGCATGGGCACAGTCAGCTGGAGGCGAGGCAGCGCGTGTCTCTTGGCATCCATCTTTCTTGCTCTTTACAACTCTTCTTCCTCCGCTGTCTTTGAAAACCACTTGTCTTTTTCCTATTTCCTCCAACCCTTCGACATGTAACTTTAAAGGTCTGATCTCTTTGTCAGAAGTCGGGGTTAAGCGTTCATCCTTGGGGATCTACGTCTACGTCTTTCACACATTCTGTCACTCACTCTCCTTCCTGTTGTATCAAAAGAGGGTGCACACTGTGACGGAGACAGATCAGATACCCCTCCCCCCCGGGTCGCCTACGCGCCCCCCTCTCTCCAAAACTCAACGGCCCATTTTCCGAACACTTTCCGATAAACACCACGTCCTCGTCGACCTCTCCCTGTTGAGAAAGAGGCCGGCAGGTAGACGGGGAGTCGTCATCGCAGGTCATGATGTAGAATAAATACCCGTCAGGCTTCAGACCACACATTAATTCAACTGGTTCGGCAGGAAGGAAACCAATGCATGCAACCAAAACACTTCAGAAATACCAATACAGTTTTTTAGTCAGCTCACAGAATGTCAAAGTTGAACGATCATGTAAGAACCAAAATCATATTGGCCTTATGAGTCATTTTACACTCAGGAAGAAACATTCAGGTAGGTGCAATATGAGAGTCAAACCATATTACATCGTACCACAGAGACAAACAGGTGCAGAGAGTGTTTCCTTTGAAACTTGTTCATGCTAAACAGCTCTTTATAGAAGAGCACCACGGTTATTTCTCAGGCCAGAGTTTCTGACAAGAGTTATGTCTGCAGCCTGACACAGAAGAGTGAGGAAGCCATGTGGTGTGAGTTTGTGTCAAAAAAGACAAAGAAGCACACAGTTTAAACACATTTGCACCACAATGAAAATAATGAATCAATCATTTACGCCTTTTTACAAGTAAGGGTGCCAAAATGATCTGGTCCAAGCTTATCAAATGGAAAACTTATTGGCTTGTTGCTGCCTTATATGACTGGAAACTGAATATTTTGGGTTTTGGATGGTGGGTTGGACTGAACAGGACTCCTGAGTATGTTACACAGACATGTCTCTGTGGTTCAGAAGTTGTGCTTGGGGATTTCATGGACAAATCTGTAGATAAACTGTTAATTGCAGCTCCACATATTTCATAGATTTATAAAAACATGGTGTGGCTATTTGATCAAGTAGGCAATTAATCATCTGGTCTATGAAATATCAAAATATAGTGAAAAAAATCCATCCCCTCACAGTAAAATTTCATGTCTTTAAATGTCTTGTTTTGTCAGCAAATAACCACAAAATATTGCTTTTAATATAAAACATAGAAAATTGTCATACTAAGAGGTTGGAAACAGCATTTTCTGCAATTATTTGCATGAAAGATAGTCTGATGATCAAGTATCAAAGTAGCCGTTGAACATTTTCCGTCAGTTAGTTGACTAATAGTTGCAGCTGTGCAGATCTCAGCCTGAGCCACTGCAGGGCAAAGTGTAAATGCATCCCTTGACCTTGTGTGTGGACACTTTGTCTCATTGTAAGTCGACACGATTACAAACCCGAACGTCACATTTAAGGACCAGCATCAAAAGGTAATCATCGTTTAAATGCATCCACATAGAAACAGGGTGACTGTTGAGAATTAAAACGTGCATAAATACAAAATCCATCATATTTTGCCCCGTTTCTGAAATGCACACCACGAACAAAAAGTCGCTGAAATACAAAAAACTGAAATCTTAAGCAAGGCAGTGCAGACGAGCGAGACACACAGGTTTTCAGGAGGAGCACACGACGACGCACCGTAAATTTCCGGCACGGGGGAGAAAAAAAAAAGCATCATGGGTGGTTGGTGGTTCGAGCTGTTATTTTAGGCTCATTCCTTAGAACACAGACGTGTTCGGAAAATAATAAGATTGCAAAGAAGTTGCAACGATTCCCATCAATTTTCTGTCCCTCTGGTGAGTCACTTAATACTGACACATCGTGACATACACACACACACAGACACACACACTGTTCATATCCCCTCTTCTCCTTCCTTGTCATCTTGTTTCTGTTTTTTCTGCTCACCAAGGTCACATCTGCATGAGCGGCTGACTCTTGCAACACATTGTAAGTAAAGTTTAGCGGACCACAGAACGACATCTCCACTACAGTTGGTCCTGCAAACAAAATATTTTCCATGTCCGCTTTTTAACTATTATCATTAAACTTAATTGGTGTCATTATGCGTTTATTCATGTTAATTAGATTAGCAGCTTCAAGTCAAATAACTGATACAACTGTTTGCCTTCAGGTGTGTCATTTAAACTCACTGTTAGTCTTTCCAAAGCATACGACAGCAGGGGTGTTTTGTATCTTGAAAATCTGCGTTTTTTTTCCACTTATTGTACATTCGATGCAAAGATGTCGAGATATTATCCTCCTAACAATTGGCTCTTTATCTTTCTTTGTTTCTTGTTCTCACCTCCCACTCTTTTTGTCGTCGGTAGAGGAATTCACCTCCTCTGCAACTCTACGGTTTCCTCATCCCTTGCTTTCATTATGTGTACACCCTTCCTCTCTCTTAACAAGGATTTATTTGTTTCTTCATTAAAAGATACTATAAAAAACATCTGGACGTTTCTAATTGTCTTTTGTAACTTTCAGGTCAGGTGTCGTGACCAAAAGCTGCAACAAGCAGATTGTGAAACGAAGCAAAAATCGAATGAAACGCGTATAGAAGAGAATCAACCAAGGATTCATTTTACTGAGGAGGAAATGGAAACTTAAATCCACCATGACTGTCCACTACCACGACTCAGTGTAGCTCCTAAAAAACAATTTGACACAAATCTGTGCGGAAGCCAGGAAAATTACAGCAGCAGCATTGACCAAACCTGCACACAAAGATTTATTCTTCAGCATAAAAGCAGGTTACAGTATCCATCGTCTATATCATGAAATCCCTCTGCACACACTTGCAGTGTGTGACGACTGGAACCAGAACTGTTGGTGTTATTTTTATGGGTCTTATTTTCCGTTAAAGGCTGTAAGTTTTCCCAGTCCACCTCAATTATATCGGGCTCCAGTGCTAAGGGGGAAAATATGACTTTATACTATTCACAGAAAACTGCGGCTGAGAGGGAGAAGGAGAAATGCTTTTACGAATTCTGATGTCAGATGTTTTCCAAAGTGCCTGTACGTGTGTGTGTGTGTGTGTGTGTGTGTGTGTGTGTGTGTGTGTGTGTTGGTTAATGTGAGCATGGTTGCATGTCTTAGCATTTACATAAATAATCAAGAATTTTGATCATCAACGACTTTAAAAATCAAATTGAATTTGCAAGTTTTAAAAAAGTTGGATTCTCACGGCAGATTTAGCTAAATTTAGCCAAAATCTTTAGTGTTATGTCGAAATGTGATGTTATACAATGCCATTTTACACATTGTAGCTGCTCCAGTACATTTTAAAACAGTGAAAAAGCTCCTAAAAAAAGATGAGCTAACATAACGCCTCTACATGCACATTCTCATCTACAAGTGTTTTCATTCAGATAAAACCCACTCCTCGAGCTGTTATTCACAACCACAACATAACAAATCATGATGCTACACCACCACTGTGCCAGAAAAACAAAAAACACATGGAAAGTAAGAATCAAGTTCATACCGTTTCTCCTCCACTCACTCGTCTTCCTCTCACCACTTCTCTTCTGTGCACCACACTGACTTTTTAGGGTTAGGAAAGACAAAGTTGCACCCTCTTTACACCTCACTTATTTGGGGTAGTGAGTGGAGTGTGGGGCTGGGACACCTTCTCTGAGGAAGAGCAGGGGAGGAGGAAACGGGGGGGATGAGAGGAGATGTGAGTACACAAACGTGTGCCAAGCCAAAGCTGCACTCAGCCCGGTGGAGCACTCTCACAGGACTATCTGAGAGCTAAACCTTTAAACGCTTGAAAACAGAAAACACGCAGGCCGACACTTCCAGGTCTTCTAATAACGCAGCTCATCCCTGCCAGGAGATAAAACACAAGCTCCACCTGCTCTGCGCCCCAGCAGCTCCCTCCGGGCCCAACATTTGCATCCACCAGGAGATATAAAAACATGTGCAAACGGGGGGGGGAATTTGAATCAGCATTTGAATTTGTCAAAGACAAGACTTGAGACAGCATCGTGATAATTAGAATGATTGCGCCGCGGCATGACAGGACACAAAAAAGGAGAAGTCTGATGTGACGTTACTCAGCAGAAGTTGTGTGATTTCTTGAAGAGAGACCCTGCAACCCAGCCCTCCACCGTCCCTACTGTAACTGGGGCATTATGTGGTGTTGGTGTGTGCGTGTGTGTGTGTGTCCGCAGACGCATGCGCACACTGTGGTCTTAGTTCCAAGAACACATTACATTATTCATTTGGCTGGCAGAGCAGAGGCCCTTATCCCCTCGCCCTCACACACCACAAACTCTCCGCGGCGAACAGCAGCCAGTTTGCATGCCAGACCTGAACACCGATGTGAATCTGCAGGAGGATTATCAGCTTATCAACGCACGGGACGAGACATTTGGGTGCACATACAGTATACGCTCTGTCCTGTAACAACTTCTAGCCTGATGTTTATGTAAATAAGTTTTTTTTTTTACAGAACCACTCAACACATTATCATTTCATTTAAAAATAATTACATTTTCCAAATTTCACTTTATTTATTTTCAATAAATGCCTTAGATTTCCAAATAATTTCAAATAAACAATTGTCCACAAATGGCTACAATTTTGCCAATTATTTTACGTGAATTTATTTCAATAAATTCTTTAATTTTTTCAAATAATTTAAAATAAGCAGTTGTCCATAAATGGTGTCAATTTTCCCAGTTATCTATATAAAAAAAATACCTTTAATTTTCAAAATTATTTTTGAAATCTAATTTTAAATAAACAACTCCCGTTTTCTCTAAACAAATTATTATTAAGAAATATTTTTTAAATAAATACCCATACTTTTCTAAATTAAATATAGAAATTCAAAGAAATTGCTTTCAATTTCTTAAAATTAGTACATAGTTTGAAATGCTTTTAATTTCATGTAGGATTTAATGTAACATTTTTTCTTTTTTTTTTCTTGCTTTGAGCTGCAAACCTAAAGCAATTCTATCATTTTATGATGGTCAATAAAGGTTTTTTTTTTTATTATTATGGAACATTTTGGGGCTGTATAATGAGGGTTATTGGCAGTTAAAGGAACAGATGACTGACAGCAGAGACCATGTAGATGTTTTTCTCATTCAGCCTTTAAGAGCAGGAAAATTTAGAACTAGTCCTATTCCACCAAATGAATTGAATATCAAGAAATTTTTTTATACTATATCAATAAAAAAAATATATTGTATTGTTTTTTAAATGTATTTTAGAGCATAAATAGATGAGTTGTTGTTGTGTTTTAGATCTCACTTAGATCACATTAATCTGTTTTATACGCAACCAAACATACCACCAGTCTTTTCAAACCTAAATATTACCCCTGAAGTTAAAACACATATTTTTTCTATCTGTTTTTATCTCTAGACTACTTTTTGGAAAGTTATATTTATTGGGGAGGATATATATAATTTTTGTCTTTTTACCCCAATGCAAAGCCATTTTTTTCTTGACAGCTTTTTTATTCTGAACAGACTTTGTGTGAACACTCTGAAACCAATGATTCAGTATAATACGAAAGTGATTTCCGATAAAATGAAAAAAGAAAAAGTATTTCAGTTCTTATTTTTTCCTAAATGAGTGTAATGTGCAGCACTTGTGCCATGTTTCTGCGGTGAAAAGTACGAGAGAGAGAGAGAGAGAGAGAGAGCTGGAACAGGAAAAGAAATAAATCTGAGGTTGGAAAGAGGAAAACGGTACGAGATTTGAGAAGAGACAACAAAAGGAAGAAGAGGGAGGCATGTTGTCTAAAAACACACATGTTCTTAGAAATCACACAAGAAAAATGGAGGGTATGGGGGAGGAGAAACACATGAGAGTGAGTGAACAGGGAGTGGGTGTTCAGAGATAATCTGCCAGATAAAGCGGAGAAGAGGGGAGGTTAAGACAGGAAAATCTAGTCTCGGCCTCGAACAATCTGTGTTAGCGAGGCGACATGAAACAAGAGGAGACAGAGTTGAGTTACAAGGGGAGAGGAAGGGGGAGACAGAAAGAGAGAAGGGAGCAGTGACATGACGACTGGGAGATAAACAGAGCAAGAGGTGAACACATGCACGCAGCCACAGGAAGCAGCAAGAGTCCTTGCAGGTGTGTGTGTGTGTGTGTGTGGGTGGGTGTGTGTGCAGATGTGGTAGCAGCCACCTCTATCATTAGCATCATCAGAAGGGAGTTTCGCCCTAAGAAGGAGAACACACACAGATGTGAGCGAGGAGGCATGCTGACGGAGTGGTTTCACACTTTACTCTCTCTTTTAGCTGCTTATCTGGTCAGCAGTTTCTTCCCCCCGAAACACTCCATAACTGTGTGTGAGCGCCAAAGTGTGTGTGGGTGCATCAAACACGGCATTTTATACGCAAGAACTGGAGAGAAAAGTGTTTCTTTGGTTTTAATGACGTTTACAAATCTGATATGCTCATCAAAGTACGACGAGATTACACTGCAAACTGACAAAGTGGAATAAGAGAGTGAAGAAGAGTCACGACAGTCAAACACACAGACGTTTCTCAGCGCGCCTGATGTAACCCGGCCGTGGTGTTTCAACGTTTCGCTCCGTGGTTCAAACAGACGAACTGTGTAGGTGCAGAGCAGCAACTCGACTTAAAATAACCATCCAGAGGTGTTTGACACAGAGAGGAAATTAACTCTTTCCTCATTACATTATGTTAAAGACTCCCTTGAGGAATATTTGCATTGGCTGTAGTAGGAAGTGTTCATTTGCAACTTGAAAGTCACTTTTCAGTCAGACTTTCCATCGGGGCCAATATCAGATTTTTGAAAGGTGCATCAAGAAGAAGCAATAATGTCAGATTTCATGTTTTTTTTTTCCTGATATATTTATAGTCACCTGCTTTACAACAGCTACACTTAATATCCAAAATTTAAAAAAAAGTGACTACAATATGCTGCACTGTCACCTAAACATGATTTTTGTGTATGTAGAGTGATATTAAAATATTATTAGATGTTAATTTTAATCTTATTTCAGCAACTGATTAGTACCAACATATTTAATTACTAGCAGCATAACATGTTGTATCATAAGATATCATCAATAGTTGACAATGTTAAATTGTATGTTTATGACGCTTCACAAAGATGGCATGGAAAATTAATTCAAAGTTGATCACAAAAAAAAAAATTGAATTCACTACTTTTCATATTCTTCTTTTGCTGAATGTTTTGTTGAAACTAAAGTAAAATCTTTCAAAATAAGAATAACCACAAGCCTTTATTATGGTAGTCTCAGTTTTTCCTGAGGAGGCAAATAAATGTTCACTGTTTAACATCCATGTGCAGTTGGTCAGCATGACAATTTAATTTTAGCTAAAATAATCACTCTATAATTACAAATTGCTATTCATCCCTTTGGGATGCTTGTGATTAGTTCTGGACCACATGAGGAAAATATGCCATAAGGTTGTTTAATATCCTGCCAATTATAGTAAATATTATAAATAAACCAATATTGGAGTTATACTTAGATCTGTTGTCCTGCTGTTTTAATCACTGCTAAAATAAAACTAATGACTTCTTGAAATAATTAAACTATAAATAATTTCTAATAATCTTTTCTGCTTTTCCCTATATTTTAGTGTTTTACAGTACGTATATCGCACACAGTGAACCTATAAGTGTGTGCAAGTGAGAGTGTAGGTTACTGTGGGTGTTTGTGTGTGTGTGTGAGTGAATCTGGAAATGTTGGCAGATATGACTCTCTGTGTGTTATCAATATAAAAGGTGAGATACGAGGATGGAGTAAAATAAAAGAGATGCATTTACAGTTTGTATAACAGCTTGAAATTTGTAATAAAGTGATGTGCAAAACAGCAAAACCTTTTATCTGGGCGTCTTAGTTTCACATATCTGCAGATAAGAACACATTTAGAAAAGCTCCATATTGTTTCTGTGTGCGTGTGTGTGTGTGTGTGTGTGT
>JAOWBC010000318.1:0-13170 GCA_028566105.1 Hypoplectrus providencianus
CCATGGCCACGAACTTCCACTCCTCCGCTGCCTGAACGGAGGAGAGTGAGGAATGAAAAGTCACTTTGAATGTAGGTTATTTGGTAAGTGATACAAAGTGAAAGGGGATTTTGCATCAGTGCTGTGAAGTTAATCTATGCTGTGTTTTAAAATTACTCTCTTGATTCCACTCAAAAAAAGAAGATCCCTGAACACATTATTGGGTCTCACTAAGATTTTCAGCCATATTTCCTTGAGTAGAAGGCTGAAGAAATGGGCCACAGAGATCATTGTCTCATAATGCTACTATAAGCTATTTTATTGTTTCCTCTAAGCAAAATGCTTTTATTGTGAAAGGTAAAACTGAAAGGAGTCAAACTCCATTGTCTGCTTTCAAGACTAGCTTCAGTGTTTTCATTAATTATCACAGATTTGTGTCTTTTAGAGTTTCATACACGTGGCCATGACTCATGCAGGTGCTGTCTTACATTGTTGGATTCCTCGTCTGATTTCATGGTCTCAGCGATGTACTTCACCCCCTCGATGGCGCTGCGGACATCAGGGTTTTTAGCGATGGGAGACTGGAAGGTGACATTGGTGGGGGTGGGGTTACCTGCAGAGGAGAGAGAGGCTGTGGTTGTGGGAGTTGCAAAATCCTCATAACATATTACCTGATTCTAAGCAAAATATATATTTCAGAAATTTTCTGTTTTAATAGGTGTTTCTTCACACCTGGGATCAGTAATTATCTCTTTCCCACTGACTGCATGATACACTCGTTAATCTGGCTGCATGCCTATTGCATTTCTCTTTCAGTTTGGCCTTGCCTGAGATGTCAGAGATGTCCATGTCAGTGGGGAACAACCTCTTCTGCCGGATCTCCTGACTGGGACGCTTCATTGTGGAGAAGAACATCATGTTGGGAATGGTTTCAATGAAGACCTGAGAGACAGACAGATTGAAGTTTCCCAACTTAAACCAAAATCTTTCTTTGATCATCACAGGCAAATGACAAAAGCACAACATCCACCTTGCGGATCCAGGCGGGCATGGTGTGGGTGCTGGGCGAGCGGTGGTGCGTGTTGATGACGATGACGGTGATGATGATGGAGGCGATGACGAACACCATAGTGAACAGCATGTATTTCCCTATGAGAGGGACGGCGCTGGAGGTGGAGGGAATCAGTTCCACAATGACCAGCAGGAAGACAGTCAGAGACAGCAGGACGGAGATGGACAGAGTCATCTTCTCCCCTGCAGACAGAGAGATGGTCACAAAAAATAATCTCGCTTTTACACTTCTTATCTTTACATCCCACTGTTATCATTTCTGCCTATTTTGCTGATTATTTTTGCCATTTATTGCTGAGCACTTTACTGAATGAGCTGTACTAACAGTCCTTTTTCTTAACATTATTATATTGAACAAAACACAGATTTACAACTGCTAGGAGCGTCATGTGATGCCTGAAATAAACTTTCTCCCCATAAACTTTCCTCAATATACCCCAAATATAATAGTGTATATTCTTATATATCATATTTGACCCTGTGCTTTCATAATTATAATAAATGAGTGATAAGTGTCATATCAAATCTAAATCATTTGAAATGGTTACTTGAATAATGTAGTGAAAACAGTCCATAGTGCCAACCTATTTAATTGACCCCTTATTAAAGTTAAAGAACAGTTTTATGCATTAAGATGTACATACCAGAGTCAGTAGGCAGGTAGAAGACTAGTCCAGTGAGAAAAGAAAACAGCATGCAGGGAATGATGACGTTGACGATGAAATAGAGAGGCAGCCGCAGCATCAGGAAGTGGTAAGTGATGTCGAGGTAGGGTGTGTCAGGGCAGCAGGTGTAGTAAACCCAGTGTTTCCAGCTCCTGTAGTCCTTCAACACCCACTCACCCGACTCCATAAAGTTACTGAGGTCAGGCCGGTCGCTGTCCTAGAAGACGAGAAGAAATGATGAACTACAATATTAAGACTTATAACAGAAGGGATGAAGGTAAGAGCACTTTGGGGTTATGCTTTTGTTTACTACTACCTTTCATATTAATCTATTAACACAACTCTCTGGTTTTACACTCACTGGGTTGATGACCACCAGCAGACCATCGTATGTCCAGGTTCCCAATTTCATGCTACAGTTCTGCAGGTCAAAAGGGAAATGGAGGACGATAATCTCACAGTAGCTCTTAAAGATGGCCGGAGGGTTCCATGTTATCTTCCCAGTGTGCTCCAGCAGGACTTTAGTCTCATGGATGATGGCAAAGTCTCCATCAGCACTGCCAAGGAGAGCAGCAGAGAGAGGTTTAATGAGTTTTAAATGGAGGAGGAGTGCATTTGGGAGTATAAAAACCAGGATATGTGTGTTTACTTGTTGTAAAGCACCAGGTCAGGTTTCCATATGTCGGTTGAAGGGATTCTTATTTTCCTGATGCCTCCATATTCATCCGGATTCCAGTGCAGGTTCACATCCAGCCATTGCTGCGGTGAAAATCACAACCTTAGATCATTTTCTACCAAGTATGTACAGAACAGTTACAAGTTTTTTTTTAAACTTGACAAATACATCATTTAATTTCATTAAGAACACATTTCACAGCACAGCTACCAGTAACCGCAATTTTTTGAAATTCTCTCATATTTGGATTTTAAGATCTCATTTACTTCAAGTTAAAACACAAAAAGCATTAATTTAGAGCTATCTATTTGTAAAGCATTTTAATATATAATAGGAATAATATCCACTTGCCAGTGGATCTAAGCCTTTATACATTCTACCGCAGAATAATTCGATAAAACCTATGACTAATTGCTTTGTAGGTATCACAGGTTTGTTAATAAACAATTGCTAGTTATATGCATTATTTATTTCATACATAAATCTGACTGTATGAGAGAAGTGCTCATTGCAGGCTACAGAAGCTCTGTCTAAGAAATATGAGGCCAAATTTCCAAATACTTCTAGATGTACTTGTATGAAAGAACTGTTTGCAGTAATTGAGTTGTCACATTTACCTGTTTGAGACGGACATTACTGGTCACAATCTGGTTGACCTCATCCTGAGAGATGCAAAAAAAAAAGAAAAAAGAAAACAATCATAAGCAAATACTTCATTTGCATGTGCTTTGTAATCCCAAAATCAATGGTAATTCACTGGGAGTTAAAAAAAAAAAATAGAAAGACACTTTTAAAATAAACTCAAAGACTGTTTTTTTTTTTTTTTTTTTTTTTTTTTTTTTTACAGCTTTGCCATTAAAATCTGAAGTTATTTTTCCATTATATACAATTTCAGCTCAGTTAATGGATGGATATAGTTTCAATACTGGGTCGTCATTGGTTGGCAACGTCCAAAGCCAAAGTCTGATGTCACGACCATTAAATTGTAGATAATGTTATTTGACAGCTACATTACCATTTTGACAGTCCTTTGGAGAAAGCTTGACATAAAACCGCTCGGCGCCTAGCTGCACAGTTATATTCAACACCAAAATGCAAGTAAAAAGAATCAAATTGAACGTGTCGTGGTTTAGCCTACCAAATCTAAAATGGCGAACTTTCAGTTTTTAGAAAAGACTTTGCGTCTTATATGTGTAATTTAAAAGGAAGAGATGATAACTATTACCAAATGAAGAAAGCTTTCTGGACCTCAAACATATTTCTGAGAGGACGTCTCGACTTGAAAGTTCCAGGAAAACGCGGTAAGTTGACGTTTGGTTTTGCTAGTGTAACCCACTCAAAATTTGTTATTTGTTGTTGTTGAATTTTTTGTTCAGAAGACGTTAGGTGTTATTTTATATTTGCAATAGAGAAATTAATGATAAGCATTAAAGTCTTGAGTTTTCCAATTATTTACCGAGTAATTGAACACAACAATTAAGATGATGTGATGTGGTTTCGACACTTTTCAGCAGAATAGGACACTTTGTGATAATGCCCACTAGGTGGCACTTGTGCAGTGCTGGTGTCGCTTTCTTTTCCATGCCTCCTGCTGAGGGAGAAGCTGCGAACATTTTATCCCTGTTGAAAAGGAAATAATATCCTAATCTATGATTTTTTTTTTTTTTTGCTTTCTTTCTGCTGTTGTGTCATAAAAACTGTTACCCGGTACAATAGGTAAGCTCATATACAATGTTTATTCATGATTTGTTAATATGTTCAAGTTAAAAAGGACAAAGTTATAATGCGATGTCTTACTGGTTCAGAACGAAGAGTGGTTGTTTCTATGTTAAATTTTTAAATATATAAATGTGTTCTACATGATAATTATTAGGACCAAAATGTATGTAGCCAGATATTAATGTACTTTTGATGTGTTGGGGTTTTCTTTTATTTTAAACTCGTGCTGTACTGCGCTCGTGTGAATCTGCTGTAATGGTAGAGTGGTCAACATGGCGCAGTGCTGGTGTCGTTTTCTTTTCCATGCCTGCTGCCGAGGGAGAAGCTGTGAACATTTTAGCTCTGTTGGAAAGGAAACAATATCCTAATCTATGATTTATTTTTGTGCTTTCTTTCTGCTTTGGTGTCATAAAAACTGTTACCCGGTACAATAGTTGCTGCGACGAGGAGGTGTGTCTCAGTGCCATCAGAGGGGAGGAGCGTGGTGGACGGCGCGGACGAGGGCTATGAACTTCAGGCCTGGGTGTGAGTCCCTTTGTTTCCCATTCCATCAACCTCTACATCATTTCCAGCCAGTGGAACTGAAGGATTATTATTTATTTTTATTTATTTTTGAGCTCTAACAAGTACTTGGTTGTGCACAACAAATAAAAACTACAAAAAAAACTTAAAGGAATTATATTCCAAACCTTGCTGCAGCCTAAACATAGACCTCAAATTCTGGCCAGGACATTTTATTATTTTTTTTAATGTGCTTTGGGGTGGGAATACTTGAGTATTTGCAAAATGTTTTAAATAATAATATTTTCTTAAAAGAATAATACTGTGTGTATGTGTGTCATTTTCTCTGCGTGGAATCAATATTACCTACAGCCCAAAAAGATAAAGTGGTTGATAAATGTTAATGCATTTGGTACCTATAAAATCTTTACCCCTCGAACCAGGACATTTGTGTAGATAAGACAGAAATGATCCCAGACCTTAAGTATTTTTACATAAAATGTTAGAGGTTGTGTTTGAACCTGGTTACACTATCAGCAGTGAAATGTGTTTGCTAACTGATGTACTCAATTAACAGTTGTGTGGGAAAACCTGGATATGCGACCGAGGAGAGAGGAGGATAAAACTTCGACATAAAGGAAAAAGAAGGTCGTCAACGGACGTAAAAAATTCAAGTTTCCTGCAAGGACGCAGAAGGAGTGCTACAACAGTAAGAGACACTTTTATTTATTTCAGTCTTGTCTATGTTAATGGCCGCTGTGCCATCACAGTGTCTCTCGTGACCCTGGCTCTATGTTACAGCCCATTTGAGGTTCACATTTCCCCACTGCAGGGGTAAAATGTGAAAACTTTTGGCTTATTTGGGCCTCATATATTCTGATAAAGCAGGCTCAGTTGTTTTTTTCTTGCAAATGAGGATAATTTGGTTGGAATATTTATCTGTTTGCGGTGTGTTTGTCTTGTGCTGCATCTGGGTTCTGATTGGGCTATTCTACTTCAGGTCCATATTCACCCATTGCTTGGGTAAATGTGAAACAGTCTGGCGCATTTTGTCCACTTGCATACTGATATATATTACAGTTTGTATTGTGCTGCTTGTGTTTTGTGATTGAGCTGATGTGTTTGTTGTGACCTAGGTTGTATAGCATGCCTAAAAGGTAACAGGCTCTGATGTCCCTATTGTACAGGTCACAATTGGAAAGTTATAGAGCATTTGGTGCACCAATGTTCAAATGAATTTTAAGCGGTGAGAGCATTTTTTTGTTTTTTAATTTTCAAAATGGGATTGTGTTTGTGTTTTGTGGCTTCTGTGCCTGAGGCGATATGCTTGTTGTGACACTGATTGTTAAGAATGTGTAAAATATCCTCAAAAAGCATTGCTTGGGTGAACATTTGAAAACTAATGCAATGGAAAAAGTTGGATTTAATTGTTTTATTTCCATGTAATGAATGTTGATGATTTCACTTTATAAGTTGTGAAACAGTTATCCTCTTTACAGCCTGAGTCCGAGAGCAGTTTCTTTGTATTTACATTGTGTTATTGTTTTGCTGCTTGCATTTTGTGACTGCCGTGTCATAACTGAGCTGATATATGTGCTTTGACCCTGTCTTTACAGGATGGGTGCCATGCCCCAAAAAAGCAAAGATTAAAGGGGCTGTGATATTCTTGATGCCTCCACTTTTAGCTCTCAGTTACCATTGTTTGGAGGAAATTGGTGACAGTGAAATGTTTGGGTGATTTATTTCTATGTGATGACCATGCAAATGCTATTATCTTACCTCTTATTTTTTGTAGTAGCATACATGGTAATCCCTTTTTACAGCTTGGACCCAGAAGGAGAGCTACAAAGGTGAGAGCCATTTTTTTTTTTCTAATTTGCAGTTTAGTCATGTTTTGTGGCTGCCGTGCCATCGATGAGCTGATATGCTTGTTGAGATCTAGGAGCTACGGTATTATTGGCATATGTGGCTGCCATGCCAGTAGCCTATCATGAGAAGGTCAATGTCAGCTTGTTGCATTGTCCAATTTTGCTCTTTTTCCCAGTCTGGCTGGATTCATGTGAGTTGTAGCCTTGGTCTTGCAGTCACGCAAAGTACATGAATTCCTTTGTTTTTTTATTTTGGCGTTCATGTTTGTGCCTTTCTGTATCTGTTAGAGATGTTTTATTCTTTTGTGTAGTGCAGTGTTAAAAAATAGTGTACCCAGAGTTCTCTGTTGTAATTGCAAATAATTTGGCCAGTGCATTAAATGTTTTCTCTTGTGTATTGACTGAAAAGGTTTTCAGACCCTTTTTGTCTGTTTCAGCACGAAGGACAGTGGCAAATGCAATGTAGCTCAATACTTGGTGATTCATAGATTACTCTGGCTTTTCTGTTGGATGAATCAGTGTTTGCTTGCATCTTGATGATGATATTGGCTAATTTTTTTTAAACCCCATATTATATTCAGACATTTGGAAGTGAAATCATGCTGCTAATATGTTGTACTTGTGACTGCCGCAGCAGGGTGTGGTGAGGCATGTTTCTAATCCAGCAAACAACATGTCCTATTCATACTGTGCCATTTTTTAAAAATAATATAATGCAATAACCTTATGTCCTTAAGGTTGAAATGTTCGGATTAAATTATTTGCTTCTATTTTCTGCGGATCATATGTCCCTGTGTTTTACTAAAAGAGCAATTTTTGTAGCAGTTATTGTATACATACTTAGAAGCCACATGAGCAATAAAAGAGCTGTTTAGTTACACTTATTTACTTTTTTATGTGAAATGCAGGCAGTCAGTCACGTATAGTGTTCCTCACTAAGGTATTAGGAATGAGCTTGAAAGCCTCAAGTGAAAAACAATGTGAGCGTAAGATTAAATGAGTTAATTATTTTTGCATTTATTTGACTTTTGCCAAGACCATATCTTCCCCTTTCCCTTACCACACTGATGAGTTGTATGAGCTGCAGTCCCACTGTGACCACTACGGCTTCGCTGAAGTGGTTTACTGGCCGAACCACCTTGTTGTAACCAGTAAACAGGTTTTTTACCAGACGTGTCTCTTCTGCTGAGCTGAATACTGGACCTAGAACACACAGGTATAGAGAGGAAGTCAGAGGGACTTTATACTGTTCACACCTGATGTTATGAGTCATCTTCAGTATTGGACAGACATAAGTCAGACAGAATGATCAATAAGGACAGGAAAACACAGACTGTGAAGGGGTTTCATGTTAAAACCTTCAAACCTCACTTGAAAGTATAATGTCAGGAATGTGTGTTTCCAGCTGTATACAAACTCTGGTTCACATACTCATCTCTACATTTATTTTGGGTTCACTTTGGCTGATGTACACAATATGACACATCGCGATTCCCAGCTGACGCCTGTGTTCCCACAAATGTTTTCACACTGGATCTAAAGTCACAGCTGAAGCGAGAGGGAGGCCTGCAGATTGCTTTTAACTGTGATTCACACAGCAAACATTTCCCGAGCTTACAACCCGCAACCTGAAACCCTTCAACGTGACTGAGGGAGTTTGAGATTGCGTAGGAAGACAGAGAGACAGGAAGATAGAGGAAATCTCAGATGAGAGAGAGGCAGGAACAGGCACATGGAGACAGATATACAGCAACACCACCAGTTGAGTGACTGGCATGCCACATTGGTGAAAAGCCTCTGCACTGAATGTCCCATGAGCTGTCTAAGCACTATGATCAAGTATGTTTCTGTATAAGTCCCTGGACCGGAACCTAATCTTAGTGTTAAGAGGGTGTTTGGGAAAACCAGCCCTGGCCAATCCACATGACATTAAGTCTGGATCAGTCAGAGTTCAGAACAGTTAACCTGCATTTAACACCTCATCATACAAAGGTGTTTCCAGCTAACAGACTTACAGGTCTTTTTAAGCCATGCCTTCATAAGCCCATACATTCTGCTATGACTATGACATATAGGAATTATACAGCCCAGTTGCTCACTTCACTTCTGATAAACAAGAGACATATTTTTCTGAAACAACAAATATCTCAATGTATCAGTTTTGTTAATTATTAACTATTTCAAATAGCTTTTATGCTATTGTTTTCAGAATTTATAAGAGTAAGTATTCATAAGGAAGTGAGAAAGCAAAGATGTGGTTCAAAAGTTGATTATTTGCAAACATCTATCAGAAATAATGGCCATATCATTTTTAATATTACTCCTGATCCCCTCACAGCATGAATGGTGGCTGGCCACCACACATAAGACAGAACTAACATAACATCATGATTTTTTTTTTTTTTTGCCCACATGTCGGCACTTATACTGCAATACGCTTTACTTAGTACCATAAGTGGAGTATGGCATCACCTTTGTTCGTCTTATCACAGCAAACACATCATTCAGTTTTGTTACAGTATGACTCAGCAGATTAGCATCGTGCTGCTAGCCAGGTTGTGACACAAGTTACATCCTTTGCATGTTATTTCTGGAATCTGCTGGCAGTCCACACTCAGCCTGATCTGAGCAGGCAGGGATCTTGTTTCATTTAGCCAGCAAGAGGAGAAGAGGCGCGCGCACACACACACACACACACACACACACACACACACACACACACACACACACACACACACACATGAACACAAGGACTCTGTACTTTTAACACAAAGAACTAGTAAATGAAAACTTTTTGGAGCATTTAAGTGACATTAGAGTAACACTGAGTTTGTCATCAAATTATGCATTAAATGTCCGTGCTGAGTTTGCACTTTGTGTGTTACTCTGGTTCTCCCTGTGTGCAATACAGGATGTGAAAGTGGAAAACCTTATTATCTAGACCCTACTGTTATTCTTTTTTCTCCTTTTCTTTTTTCAAATAATCAATAAGACAAAATAAAAATCAATCTGCCTCATTTTTAGCAATGTCTGCACCTATATGATGCTAACCTATAGGCGTATAATTTTTTTTTTACAGTATTTTTCACCTTTGTCTTGTAGATATCAGTCGCATCAAAAACCTTCAGAAACCTCTGGAAAATCATCAAAGAGATACCTTGCCCATGAATTTACTTGTGTGAACAGGATAGACAAACATCATAACAAGACAATACGGACAATCCCCAGAAAAAATTATGCATCGAATGTGTATGAACAATTATGCATCGAGCAGGTAGACGAGCAGCTTTAGCTGCAGCCTGAACCACACAACCTCCTGTCTGTCATGCAACCTGGGAAGAGAACAGGCTCCACAAACACACAGGCAAAACATGTCATTCACTCACATAGGAAAAGGAATCAAACAAAATTTAAATATATATGTAGATAAAGAGACAAGATAAGAATGAATGTCTTGGATCCATCATACATTTGCAGTGGGGCAATGACAGTTGGGAGAGATTAAGAGGTCCCAACATTGCCCATACAACTGCTGAGTGCTGTGTTGTGGTCTACAGTGATGTTCACTTCCCTTGCTGTCTGCCATTGTTTCTGTCGGTCGCTGGCTGCCTGCTCCCTGTCTGTTGTCTTGCGAGCACGCTTTGATCTGGCCACATACAAAAATAGATGGGAGGGAAGGCGGGACAGGGGAGCCACTTGGAGTTGTCAATCATTTCCCACTCTCAACTCCAGGGTTGAGACTGAGCTACCATTGCAAAACATAACAGCTCTTCCTGTTTTCTACCATTTTATAACAAAAGAACAGAAGTGTGAGTGAGTGTGAGTGTGTAGTGGTTTCTCTAACTTGTCTTTGAATCCATGATGATATTGTGGGGTTGAAGATAGCTTGAAGACAGATGCCTTGTGGCTGGCTGGAAAATGCAGGTTGGGAAAGTGAATCTGTCCTGCTGTGACAATGCATTTGAGGAGGGCTTTAAAAGAAAAAGAAAAGATGTCCACTTATCCTCAAATTCCCTTATTTATCTGCTTTCCCAGTGAACTTTTGTAACCTCTTGAGAATGAGCATGAATTATAGCCTTCAGTCAATTGTGACAGGATAGGGATGGTTGGATATCGATTGATAGTTATCTTACTCTGATCAGTGATATCTCTAACTCAATGTGTTGTGTGTTTCGAGGGATTCCTGCTGAAACCAAAATTTATTGTAAGGATTGGATATTTAATTGGTAATAAGATACCACATAGCTACTAAATAATTCAGTTACTTAAACAAATGAGTGGTATATGAGCATCTCATTTTATGTAACATGAGACAAAATAATCGTGCTTGAAGGCTGGAAAAATCTGTCTGATATACTGTCAAACATGCTCCAGCTAGTAAATATTTTTCAAAGTGAATGTGTAGCATCCGGGGAATAAAGACCTTCAAATGATTTACGGAGCACCATTTTTATTGCACATCTGCAGTGATGCAGATAATGTCCAACTGGTGGCTTACGGGCTGCATCCATTCATCCTGACACACCACCTCTATCTGGCCACAACATCAATTTGTCACCGGTGGCTTTCATAAAATGTGCCAGTACCCAAAGCACCAAATTAGAAAGGATGAATAAAATATATTTCTTTTGATATTAATAGATTGGCAATGTCTTCTGGTGCAGACCAGAATTTAAAAAAGAGCAAAAAGCAAAAAATCAGGTATATTATCATGATAAATGCACCATTTTAATGAAAATTTAATTGGCAGTTAGGTTGAGGGTTAAGAGAAGGAACATAACACACATAAAATCTTGCTTTAAAGCTTCTTTTGGGTACAACTCACCAAACACACACTCAGTCTTAAAAAAGTAAGAAGCTCCAGCCAGTGGCACAACTGTGCGCACACGACAACATTTTCTGACATTTAACACCTTTCATCTCTCGTCTATTGCATTATGAAGTTAATTTATTAACAGTAATGGATGAATTATTGACATCTCTAAATAATAAATACTTAGGAGCTGTTAAAGCTGAGGGATTCAAATGACCAACAGCGTTATGTTGCTTTACTTTCGCTGGATTGGAAGATGCAGCTGATGAAGCAATGACAGAATGAACTTCTGGCTCTTTTTTTTTTCTTTTTTTTTGCCAATAGGTCAAGCAAATCAATTTTATTAATAGTATCACTCACATAAGCCTTAAGATAGAAATTACATGTGGTAATTGGCTCAACGTCATTTTAAATAATAATTCCTAAAGAGATGATCAAGCCAAGGAATTTGGATGACTTGCATGTCTGTAATGTGATCCACAATCTTTGGAGGTACATCGGCCTGGTTCTTTGAATGGTCAAAGGTTTAATCCCCCCCAAGAGACCATGTGTGCATCAACAACAAGCATATGTCCTGTCCAAGTGTCCTTGAACAAACACACTGAGCCTGTACGTACCTGCTGATAAATATAAATCGGTCTTGAAGAGGACAACAGCTACAGTAAATGCCTTAAATATGACTGCAGCCAGGAATGCTAACAATGCTGAGCTGCTTCTTTTAGGGGAGCTGAAGGACAAATGTTAACACACACACTTTTTAAAAGTCCTTTGTACAGTCGGGCAGTTTGGATTTCAGAGATTGTTGAAGTCACAGTAGTGTTAGGCAATATAATATCTTGTAAATTATTCTGAAAGAAAGTTAATCATCATTATTTTCTCCTTCTGACATATACGCTGTTGTTGGAAATGTAAGACAAGTTTGCTTTACGTATTTTCCTGATTTTTGCATCAATGTGATGAAACTCCTGTGTTAGTCAGGTATTCCAATCACTGGATTAACCAGAGCTAGAGATTCATCTCGACAAATTTTATTCATATTGCCTACTGTATTGTAGCTTTTTTTGGGTTCCCAGGCCATATGTCAGGAAGTTGTCTCCAATTTCCAAGAGATGCCACTTGACACATGAGTACATTCTCTGGAGGGATCAGTACTTTATCCACAGAGAACATGGATTTAGCAACATGCATGCTTAATTTTGTAAAACACAAGGACTATACATTAAAAAATAACTTAATAGATACTGGCTTTCATAAAATGGACAGATTGTTGTATTCTGAATTATTGAAGTTGGCAAGATTTCATTTAGGCTTACAGAAACAACAGGACAGTCTCTCTTAGACTGCTCAGAAACAATGTGTTTAGACGAGGTTTGTAGTATCATTCAGAGAGTTTTGGTTAGAATGAACAAGATAACATTTATCTCTTATTCAGACGATGCCAACAAACATAACCAAGACAGTTGAAATCTTAAGACCCCAACATGCATGTAGACTCAGACTCAAACACAGAAAGACTTACCTGCAAGTACGCCCAGAATCCACACTAGCAAGATCTGGACCTTGGAGAGGTTCATATCTCCAACTGAAATTTATATAATCTGCTCCTTAATCTTCAGCATTCGTTTAATAATTTATTGTTAACCAGTTAGCTTATTGCGGGCTAACCTCTGGCTAACTGACACTACACAGAACCAGACATGTGCACTGAAGCTGAAGCAGTCACTTAAAGTGGGTAGTGGGGAGGTTGGATTGCCCAGTAAGTGAACTCTGAGCTCTGGTTTCTCCATTTCACCCCACCCACCAAACAACACACCAACCTCTCAGCACACTTCAAGGCACAGTGGACAGCTGGGAGTGTGTATGTGTATGTGTATGTGT
>JAOWBC010000318.1:19622-41915 GCA_028566105.1 Hypoplectrus providencianus
GTGCCTCCTTGGCTTTCTTCATGCATCACCTCAATCTGTGTCACACACACACACACACACACACACACACACACACACACACACGCACATGCACATGCACACGCACACGCACACGCACACTCTGTACCCACGATCCTGCCAGTATGCATGCAATGACAGGAAACTCACGAGCAAGTGTGTGAGACTGAACAACTGCTAGTTAAACAGCTCACAAAAGCAAGAAAGGTTTAAAGTTTAACAAGTTTTTCACTTCTTTTACTTCTCTGAATTATACAATTTAAAAAATAACCTAATTTGTGGCCAAGTCAAGCTTTAACATTCCCTTTGGCTCCAACACCTTCTAATAAAGCCACTGGAAGTAGAATTTACTTTACAGCTTTATAATGGAGGAGAACAGTGCAAAGACACTTTAAACAGGACCTGACACCTTGTGGTAACCAACAGTATTATGTTGCTTTACTTTCACTGGATGGCAGGAAGAAATTCATGAGGCACAAACTTGAGCAAAAGAGTAGAGCATCCAACCAAAAAGCATGACAAAATGAACCTGTGGCTCGATTTTTTTTTTTTTTTTTGTGTTTGTGTGTGTTAAGTCAAGCACAACCAATTTTATGAACCATAGCAGTCATGAAACCCTTAAGATATAAATTACACATGGTACATGGCTCCAGCATTTCAAGTGGGAGCAGTGGTGCACTTTTATGTTCAAGCTGAACTTTTCTCATATTGCAGATGAGCTATATTTCTTTGCTGATATCTGTGCAAAACAAAATCCACGCATTCAGATGCTGCCCTGGGATGAAGCTGTATGACATTTAACAGAGGAAGCAGGCATTTGTAAATTCCTCAAAACTCGAGGCAAAGTTTACTTAAAGGTTAAAGGTCAAGTGGGTACTCCTTAGAGTGTATCGAGGGAAATAAACTGGTTCAGCTTATAAAAACCAGCCATGCGACCAGCTTCAAGCTGTACTGCTAAACAATATAACCAAGATAACCTGATGAACTTTGGAAGCAGTCTTTCTCCCCTGGAATTGTGGAGCTTTTCCTGTTTGTTAACTAGACAAAGTGAAAATACTGTAGTTTTGACTAAGGGATAAAATACTGTCAGTGGTCATGCATTAAACAAATTCCACCATGCGGTGGCGCCAGTGTCTAGCTCATTTTCTCTTGTTACTTGTCACTTGTTCATTGTCAGGGTTTGTCTGTATGATCAAAGATATTTGATATAACAAACTCTAAAGAAAAAGAAAACACATGCTGTCACCACTAGATGGCAGGACAAGACTGAGAAAGCACAGCTCATGTTTCAGAGCTCGATGACATTATAGCGCACACTCGGGTGCATGTAAATATTTTTCGGGGTGGGTATGTGCATGTGCTTAATCTGCATCAATATGTCTGGCTCTCCAAGGTATGCTTCTCTCCAAAAGTCCGGACATTTTCAACCAATAGATTTCTCTCTCTGTCTGCATCACTGTTCTCTTCTGCTTCTCCTTGTTTTCCTTACTGCCTCTGTTTCTGTTCAGGACAAGCACATGTATATTCATTCTGTTTTGAATGGGAATATATGAAAAAGAACTTTGAGATGAGGAATGTAAGCCACCTGTCAAATCTCATCTAATTATCTAATGGCATGCAGAACATTAATTTCCATTCCAATTTTAGTTTAAAATCATACCCCCAAGGTTCATCTGTGTATCTATAATATATTGAAGATAATCCAGTGTAGTGGGATGCTGTCAATCAAACCTTTGCATTACCAAATACCATTTAAAAATCCCAATTTCTGAGATTAGTCCATTTCTCCACAGTAAGTGTCACCTCTTTGAAATGGCAGATGTCTCAATTCAGAATGAAACTTAATTCCTTGTTGATGTAAAGGTTATTCAGTTGGAGAAGAAAGTGTTCTGCAGGAAGCTGACAACAAACCAGAAAGCACTATTTATGCATGCAGAAATGTGTTTTGAAATACCTGAGGGACACTTCAGTGGTCAGACTGTATTGTGTATTTATCCTAAACTACTCATTTGATTTGCAAATGCAATGTTACAATTTAATGTATGATTGGAGACCTGTTGAGACATTTTGAATTAAAGAACTAGACATGGGCATTGTGCTCTAATTGGCAAAGACAAGATTTTAAGTTTAAGTTTGAAAGGTGTATGAATAGGCTATCACAAGGGATTTTTAAAAAATTTTTTTTTACTTCTGCTGCTCGAGGAAGTTGTTGGGCGAATGTTCAGCCTCTTTTAATGTTCAAGCTATTTTATAAGGAGGCATACGTGTATTAGGGTATCCCCAAAAAAAGTTGTTAAGCGCTGTGGCAAGTATCCTCTTTCTGGGCCCGAGGCCTGACACAGGCCAGCGACACGCTGGGGGCATACTTGATTAAAGTAATTGTGAAGGAAATGTAATTGATGTTTTGGGGAGATAGTCATGGTTCCTTAGATTATGTTTGCTTTGGCGATTTGGAAGAGTAAAGACCCCAGACCTTCTGTTTACCAACCATTATATCTATGTTTGCAGGCATGCTGTCCCGCTTGTAGTTATCGTTTGAATTACATCTTTAAAATACATTTGAATGCTGCTCAATGTCAATTTTGGCCTGGTAGACTACTGTTGCTATGCACTGAAAGAAATCACGCATTGAAAAGCACACCAAATAACTTCTAAATCATTTAAATGTGCACCACACAGACGAGGTGTATGTGTGATTACAAATTATCTTTATGTTCCTTCGATGAACTAAAGCTTTGAATAGAAAGAAAAACGGCAATTATGAGGAGATTTTACTCTGAAGTACGCTACCTTTTGATCATTGGTTGTTGCTGTGTACATTGCTGAAATTTTGAAAATCTGAAACTTCTTTTAAAAAATTGCATCACGGCCAGTAAGAGTTAAAACATACTTGTTTTAAAAGCAGCCGCAGTGAGAATGAAAGCAGCACTTCACAAAGGAGAATACAGTAATATAAGCCTTCTCTAGTCTCAAGTGAAATGTACTCTCTATAAATACAGCTACCTGTCAGAAGGGTATGTAAATGAGGGATTTTGTTGGGGTTCACACCTGTTTTTTTCTTTGCAAACAAACTCTTACATGGTGACGAAATGTAATGTTTTTTAACTATGTTTTTTATCAGAATCCGCCTAAGAATGTGCAGAACTGAAAAGAGTTTTTTTTCAGACTGTTCTTATTTCTAACCCTGGTTATGGTTGTTGCTAGTTTTGGCTGTGGTTCTGTTCTGTGGTTAACTGTTCTTTGGTCTGAAGCTGTAACTCATGACAATTTAAGACTTATAAAGACCCCTGATTTTTTGTTTGTTTCTTGTTTTGGGTAATATATTACAGAAACATATTTATTTAATGTGTTATTCTCTCAAGCAGAGGTGTTGATGTTCCCACAGCTGTTGAATAGACCCAGATTGGGTGTAATATTTCACCCATCCAGGAGATAAACTCTGAATGCTTTCAGATTAAAACAAGCAGAGTTCTCCAGCTGGCTGAAAGATGTCTGGTGAAGAGCTCACATTCTAGTGGTTAGAAACTGCAAAGACCAAACAGAAAGATGTCTAACATATGTTCAGTGAAAAGGTTTATTTCAATTTAAGGCGCTTGATGATAATATTAAATGATGGGCACTGGCCATATATGTCTGTGTGAAGGAGCTGATTATCTCAGGGAAATGGAAAGTTAATAACAAACAGAAAGTAAAGAGGAAGAAGGGGACAGACATGTAGATCATAAACCAGAACAAGCCTTTAGGGCAAGCATAGCCAGGGATTTTTTGGAATTAAATCTATTTCCAGGCGTTGTGAAAGGCTGTTGTGAGAAGCCATCAGGAGATTTGAAAGTGTCCTTACCAGGGACAGAAAAATCAATTTAATCTCTTTATACTATTTGTAAATGCAGCTTTGTGGAACAAATGGTTTGTGTAATATCTAATGCTACGCTAAGAGGATGGTTATTTGTAAAGATTGGGAAATATGGAGATGTCTTCAAGAGTATTAAATGTTTGAAATTTAGTGCAATCGAGAGGAATGGACGTTGTATGATTTTTTTACACATCACAAAAGACGAATTGTGTTGTGTCACATGTTCCAACCTACCGGGAGGTCACATTATAGTGTCCAGCACAGATCATTATCTATCAAGCCAGGACAAATCTGAGGCAAACAAGGACAGCCAAGAGTGAATTTAGCAAAACCACACTATAGATGAGTGAAACTTTGAACTTTGTGTGTCTGTTTTTGGACCTCTTTCTTTTCTATACAGAAACTAAATTGTCACATTTATGACTATAACATCCAGATTGTGCTTAGAATTAATTTATTTAGATCAGATGGGCCTGGCATGAAAGTATTGCTGTTTAACATTTGTATTTATTTTTGGCATTATTGCTTCCAAACTGCTTGCAAAGGTTTCCTGCTTTCTTTATTGAATAAGGCTCACACAGAACCACGTTTCAAGCTTTGTTCATGTGTTGCATTGCAGATCCACACTTTTTAGATAGAATGCAACTGATGGGTGTGTCCAGACTTTTTTTGACTGATGTGGACCAAGTGAGGTACTGAATTATTTTGTGGCCTTTGTACTCGTTGTTGCAGTTCTGCTTTACGTTTGCTGGTCAGTAAAGGCTATTCATAAAATCTGTACTGTTTTTCATCAAATTATTTTGATCATTTTGCTTGATGACATTTTAATGTGAGAATAATATTTCAGTCGCATTCATCGTGATAGAGTAGAGCATGATATTAGACTAAGAGGGCTAGATGATACAGACAGCTGTTGATTGTACCCTGAATCCTCAGAGAAAAGCAGTGTCAGCTGTTAACAGAAATTAAAAGTCATGAAACAGCCACTTGAACAAAAATACCCCAATCAAATGCTTTCATCTGAATTTCAGTGCAAATACATCTGCGAAATCCATCCAGTTGAAGCACAGTGACAGGGTTGGGATTGTATCCATCAAGAATACGTATTTGGATTCCAGGTGAAATGGTGGACAAGATGGACTTTGTTGGACATGTGTTAAAGAACTCTTCTCTGACTCCACTGCATGAAGTCCTGACTGCACAACAGTTTGAAAGTAGAAAGAGACGGATGGGAAGAGAGATTTAATTTGTTTCAGTTTGAGGGCATAACCCCTTGTCGTCCTTCTCTTTCTCCTATGTGAGTTTGTGTGATGATTCTCTGAAGTAGTAAAAAGTCCACACTCCTGTCTAACAGTTACTGAGGGACGGGGATTTGAAATACAAATGTCCTATTGAACAGGCCCCCAGGTGAGAGATGATTACTAAGTACAAGTCCCCAAATGATAAGAGTCCTACTATATTTTAATTAGCCTGGATTCTTGGTTGAGGTGCTATATTTACTTGCACTAAGTCCGTTTAAGATGAGAGCACTCATGTTTTTTTTTTAATTTACCTACATTTACTTAGTTTTGGTCCCCGATGGACATGAAGTAATATGACTGCCTCCCAGGAAATGCAGTCAATTCTACCTGATTGGGTGATGTGACATTTGTTTTGTTTTGTTGTTCAGAATCAAAATGAAAGAAAGGAGTACACAAAGTAGTTTAAACTGATGTGGGTTAATTGAATCTATTTGTTTCTGTGCAGAAATGAATCAAATATGAACTATTTGTGACATAAGCTAATATACCAGTTCATATCAGTGAGGCAGTGATGTAACTGCAGTCTATAAATAATTGGCACAGATCCATGAAGCTAAAATGATAAATCTATTCATGGGTAGATAAGTGTCAGTGTTTTCAGTCAGATATTAGTCCATCTTATGTCACAGGTAAGTATTCTGAAAAAATAAAGCACATTTTGAAAGCAATATACTTCTGGCATAAAAACAGTTCATGAGTTCATCAAAACCTGTTCGCCGACCACTGTTGTTTATTTTCAGTCTGTGTTTTAAATTCAAAGGAACAATTGTTACCAAATGCTGTGCTGAAATTTGACATTTGATATATTAAACTAGTTAAACTCTATATCTTTCTTCTTCGTCTTCCATCTCCCACACACACACACACACACACACACACACACACACACACACGAATACACACAATATCTGTAAACCATAAAGTGCACAATCAGACCACACTAGGACTTTCACTCTCATAAACCCCCACACTGGGGGTCATTGTGTGTGACCTGTGTATAATGGGGTCTTGACCTGTCCAGCCACTGTGGAGAACTCATCACTGGGCTCTGAGCTAAGTATACCTGACAGCACTCTCTCTCTCTCTCTCTCTCTCTCACACACACACACACACAGACACACACACGCACAAACATATATGTTCTTCAAACATGAACACACACACACACATTCCAGCATACGACATATGATAACACACATATGGGCAAACACATGAAACACGTATTACAGATAGGTCAAAAGTGAACTCTTACTCTCTGGGGATGAGGTCATCTGTGTGTGTGTGTGTGTGTGTGTGTGTGTGTGTGTGTGTGTGTAGAGATGCCAAGAGAAGTGATTTTTATTTTTTTGTTAACCAAGTTAAAAATTCTTAAACTTGCTTTATAAATGCCAAAGAAAATGCCTACCAGCGCAAACAAATGATACAGTGAAGATAGAACAGAACTGCTTTACAGTTATTTCAGAAAGAAATATTTCTTTGTTCTCTTTTGGTCAATGACATAATTAAGTTACGTCAAATACAAAACTACATCACTTGTAACTTGAAGTTATGAGTGTTTTTTCACTTTTTTAATTATACACTTAGTGCTCATCCATGTACATTTTATTCTAACCTTTAGAGAAGCAGTTTTGTTCCCAAAACCCAGTAAAAAAATGTGACTTTTCAATACAAAATTAGGTTAAAATGGCAATCCTTTTTTGTCAAGAAGTTATGATCTACTGCAGTTGGATAAGGATGTTGTTGTTGTTTTTAAATAAATGCCTCTATGGACCATATTTTAGGGGAGGAACAAACAACATATGAATTTGTTTTGTTTGTGTGTTCAAGTTAAATTTAAACATGATATTAGGTTTTGTCTTTAAAACTTAAGATATCCTGATCAAGGATGACAGTTATAATGCCAGAGGACTTCCAGCTACATCCTTCTTCCTGTTTCTTTGCTGAGAAAGTCTAACATTATATTCGTCCTAATCTGTGTGTCTGTGGTAGATGGGGCTCAAATGTGGACATTTCACTCACTATAGAAACTCACAGACAAACACAAAACTAAAAGTAAAATTATTTCTATATATCTTTCTCTTTCCCTTCCTTGAATGTAGCCATCAAAGCATGGATGCAAGGTTTCTATGCGGGCTGAGTTTAGCATTTCCCCATAATTTCTCCATATTCCTCTTTGATGCCTTTCTGCTCACCATCTTTATCTGCTTTTATCTCACTCATTGCATATGTATTCTTGTGTTTTCTTTTGTGGCCTTGGTGTGACCTCTGTTTTGGCAGAGGCATTAACAAGCTGTCAAATGAAAGATGGGGGGCTTAGAGGATGAGAGGTACTGTACGCATGCCATATAGTAGTCAATGCATCCTGAAATTCCTTAAACAGCAGCATTAGCAGAATTCACTTCTAAGATTTGAACAAGCCCTTCAGCACCATGGTTTCAAGGTTCAGCTCAGCAAACCTGAACTTGTTACAGGTAACTTTTTTTGGGCAAATTTGATTTGCTTCAGTTATATTTAAATAAGGAGAATGAGAAACAAATGGAAATATACTGAAATATCAATTGACCAACACCAAGGAAAACCGATTCAACATCAACAAAAGACTGTTTTTGTCTCTGTGAAAACCATCAATCAATCAAATTGATCCAGTCAGATTTCTGAGGGCACTGGATGGTGTGTGGGCAGCTTTTCACAAAAACATCCAACTTTTAACTTGATTTTTACATCAGAAACTTTGGTCTGACTTGTAAAGTGCTAGCAAAGTAACAGCACTTCTGCTTCAAAATATATAGAAAAGCACTCATCTGTCTCCTTCCACCCCGGATAAAAGTGAACAGATGTGACAGGAAAACAAAAGGTGGTAGACAAGGAGTGGCTGCAGAAAGATTTGCAAAAAGAGTGGTGGAAAGAGAACGAGAGAGAGGACAGAAGAGAGTTGTTGTAGAAATCCTCTTGATGTTTGATATGGATGTGTTGTGATGTTCCACATTGTAAAACCTCACCTAGACACAACATCTCCCTGGGGCTTCACATGTCTGCTTGCCTCTATCGGTCTGTTGATCTATTTCTGTTCTTCCGCCTGTCTTCTCGTCTGTCTATTGTTTCTGGAAGGTGAGAGTTACAAAGTCGGAGATCTCAGCATGTGGCCAAAGTCTTACCTAATTTTAAGGCCTTGATCAATAACCTTATCAAAGAAGGGTCATTTTTTTTACAATTGGAACTAATAAAACTCTTTCAGTATGTCATTGATTTACTTACTCATGCACTTTGGATGAACATGGTGCTTGGGTTAATATTTTATAAGCTTATTACATATAAAACTTCTGTTTCTGCCTATGCCATCCGGGGTGCATAGTAAATGTAGTATATGAAACCTTTAGCTGAGTCAGGCCTAAACCAGGCATGTACCACTGAAATCATGTATAGTTCGTGCATTTATGTGGTTAAATGGAGCTCCTATCTGGTCAAAATATAACCACTTTTGATGTCTGTGGCACTGTAGGAGCAGAAGCCGTCATCTTGTATCTTCCATGAGACCACTGTAGGCCATGTAGATCAGCACTTGTAATTCTGGCTCTCAGTCAGTCTCATGGCCAACACAGGCAAACCGTATGACATGTGCATGTCAGTTTGGCAAAACATGCCTCATCTTCTTTAAACAGCTGGAAGCTGTTGGGCTAAATACTGTGTAACCTTGAGGAGTTTGATGCCAGTGTTATGTATGTCATCACCCCCGCAGTGAGCATAATTTAACTGATTCCCCCCGAGCACATTAGTAATGCGCGGCAGGTCAGTTCGTTTGACCCAAACCGTCAGACTAGCAGCATGTGGGAAAGAACCAGAGGAAAAACTCTGAGCGAAGAAAACAAACGGCAGACAAGAGTGATCTTTTCATCTACGCACAGAAAAACTAAAAGAGCGAGGGAGAGAACAGACGGAGTAAAAAAATACTGAAAAGCAAAGGAAGGAAAAAGAAGGCAACCAAACAAGTCTTCTCATCTTATCTGAAAAGGAAAAAGGCCAATGTACAAAAGAGGGAAAAGAGAAAAAAACAGACACATGAGAACTGACAAAACAGAGTGAGGGATAAAAAAAACAATAAAAACAACAACAACCATTGGACAGTGGCAGAAACCAAGACAGTAAAGACAACAAATAGACAGTTTTCATCTGGGCTTCAAAAGAGGAAACAACAGTGGAGCAAAAATGGGAAGAAGAAAAAAAAAGAGGAGTGACAGAACACCAGAAGCGACACGAAACAGAAACAGTAAAACAACAAAGTTGTTGTCTCATCTGTGTTTCACTGTATTCTGCAAGAGAGCTGCAAAAAGAAAAGACAGCCAACAAAGCTGAAAAGGATGAGTAAAGAGATTGAGGGTGGAATTGAAGGGGTAAAGACGGGAATCATTCTAAGCATGGTGAGCAGAATTCAGATGTTCCAAATGCTTGATTAAAAAATGTAACAGTGGCTTTGTAAAGGCTGTTAAATTGGCAAAACAAATCCAGCTTACCCAGAAGATGATGGTTGATCTGAACATGATCATGTTTGTTTCGGAATTCCTGAAGTCCAACCTTTTGTGCAAGCAGGATTTTGTCTGAAAACCACCATTTTTTTATTTCTTTTACAAGACATACAGCTGCTTTGAGCTGTCATTTCCTTTTGTTGTTGGGGAGAAAGCAATCAAGCCCCAATCACGGTTACAACAGACGAACCCAAGTCAACCCTTGTAGTGTTACTGTAATGCCTGTTCCATCTGCTCTTGCTGAATGATGTCCCAGCAGTAATAGTGTTCGCCCTCTGAAGCTCACTGAAGCAATCCTCAGAAAATCCCCTTTTTTGTCATGGCTGTTTGGAAAATACCTCCCAGCAGCTATGAAAAATCACCTGGTGTATTAGGATTACTGAAATCAAAATCAATCATCTTCAAAGTCAGTTGACATTATTTAAACATGACTGTGTTATTGCTGTTATTATTATTATTATTAGTATTATTATAGTATATGCGTTATCATAATATATTAAAAGAAAGGAGGATTAAGAAAAAAGTATGTGGCATGTTGCATTTTATGCTCCAGGTTGCCAGTTAACTGTTTGGCTTTTTGGGGGTCAAGTAAACAGAGGTTACAATTCTGTTGAATGGAGAAGCATCACAGGCACGGTTGATGGAAAATCACATCCAGCATGATTATCCAAAGGCATAATTGCAAAGGGAAAAATGTAATACCCTGCCATTAAATCTGAGGATGATGACACCAGTTAAGGCTTCAAAGTGATTGGCAAAACATGCCTTATTTACTTATTTATTTTGCTTTTGCCTTAAATTTCTCATTGCTCCACAAATCTATGTCCAGATTTGGTAAATTATATCAGCTGATGTTGAGTCTTTCACATTCTTGTAAAAAGTACCTTGTGGACAGGGCATTAAAGGAGAAAGACATATTCATTTCCTGATGTTAGAGTTTTCCTTTTTTGGAAGAGTTCAAATTTTACAGCTCGTCTTTTCCCCCCTTTTCTTGGCCATAGTAATCATGTACTCCCAACACAATAAAAAAAATCAATGCCGCTTCCTCCACTTGATGTGCCGGTCTGTTGCGTTACTTCTGTGTACCCTCTCTGGCTGACTTAAGGCTCGGTAATTGAAAAGGCATTCTTACTATGTGTAGCTTGTATCTTTTCCTGGGAAAGGCACTGCAAAGGGCTTTAATCACTGGGCCATATGTATGAAAGTGTGGGCACCAAAAAAACTCAAAAGTCAGATTTTAGAAAGGCCCATTTCAGATTAATTTGATAATTGGTGTATTAATGTTAACATCATGAGTAGTGCTGATAAAGGTAAAGTCACAGAAGACGGAAATTCTCCAGAAAAGTTAAAGTATCTCAAAATTGTACTTTAAATTCTGTACTTGAATAAATGTAAATAGTTGTTCCACCACTGCAGAGCTGTTCTAATCTTCGGTTTACCTTTCAAATGTTTGCTCTTTCAGCCTAGTTGTGTGTTCTAAGCTCCTTTAATTTGCATCTCTTTGCCACGGAAGTCTTCATGTACTAAACAAATAACTGTGTTGATTCTTTACACTCAGGGTTGTTACCCTTGGATTACTTCTAAATGCAGAATGTTTGATGCTGTCAAATAATGTCAGAGCAGTAATGGCCTTTACCTTCCCAGGCTGAGTAAAACTCTCTGAATGGCATTTAGCTTCTCTGGGACTGTCAGAACATAGATTAGGGTTTAATAAATATATTTGCTTAAAGCCTCTTATAAAGATGCAATGGCTACATGTTACAAACAAGTGTCTCATTAGGGTGGAGAGAATATGAGCTCCAAGAAAACTTAAGTCAGCATTAAGGCAAGTGCCAGGAGTATTTATTTATAAAAACTTACTATGAATGTGGAAAAGGCATTTAAAAAACAGGCAACTGTGACTTTGTACTGAAAGAGCCTTGGGATTTTATTGCGACCCAAAACAATTGCATAGTCAACCACAAATCTTTTTGTTTCTTTTATTGGGTGAAATTTTTTCTAACCAATTCCTTCCCTGGGAGGGGCAGCACTGCAGCTTTTGTTTAAAACAAAACTAGTACTTTTCCCGTCAGTTCTGTTGTCTCCCTTGTGTCTACCTCCCTTTTTGAAATTCTCATCTCATGTTATCCTCTTCTCCCTATTTTTTCCCTCTCAGATTCTCTGTTTGCATCTCTCCGTCTCCCATTGTCCCCCTGTCTGTGCTCTAATCTAGCTGTCAGTCATTTTGTCATGAGGGTTCCAAAGTCTCATTTCCTGGGCAGGAATACATTAGCAGAGGGCTGCTCCGCTATTACCTGTCGAATTACTAGGCTGTCCCTGACAATTAGTTGTGAGACAGGGGACAGCAGACTACGGTGGACAAGGCCATCCTGACAACTGGCACCCAGCCAGACACTCACACTGAAGGGTCTAGAAAAACTGCCTTTCCCACAAATATGCATTTCTAGTACGATAAGGGAGGTTTGACATCTTGATAGTTACCCGTGACTTTTGTTTTACAGTGTTGAAACATAGTATCAGTATTTCCAGTAAGAAAATGTTTTATTGCTACCAATTAATGGAAAGTTCCCTTTTACCCACCCCAGAGAGATTACCTACCTTGGTTTTCTAGGCTGTGCAACATCTGTAAAATCAGTCATTCTATAAAGGATTGTCTTTTTATTGAAAATCATATTGTGTTAATCCAATTACATTTGTTGCTTCACAACTTCTGATTTCCATTCCAATCCAGGCTTGTTTGGCCAACATTGCCCATAACCTTTGACATCAATTCTTTCAGAGCATTGTGTTGATTGCTTGTTTTCTCTGTTGTGAGGGGAGATATATTTTATTTTTTTATTTTATTTTTATAAGCCCTTGAGGTTTTCTTTTACGTCACCTGCAGAAATTAGTTTCTACTGTTCATGTTTTTCTTCTGTGTGTTTTTTCCATTATCATTTTTAAAACTTTATATGCTCTGATCAGCTATGTCGTTATTAAAAATGAATATCTTTAAAATGCATGTGATACTTAAATCAGTCCTTATGAAACAGACTTTTGAGTTGCATATAACACTAGTTTCTAAATCCAAAAGCACGTTTGCATTGACTTGTTGAAGAAGATGTTTTGCAGTGGTGCCATCCTTTAATATCTGATTAACATTCAAACCCAGCCTTGTTCTGTCAACATGTGACTGTTTGAAGCTTGGATCAGACAAAGGGAGCAGGCTGGACATCAGACCTTTGATCTGACTGTCCTGTGTGTGCATGAGTATGTGTGTGTCAAAGGGAGGGTGTATGTGTGTTTTGTGCTGTGGCTTTTCCACATTAAAGAGACACACTTGAGAGAGGAAAAAGACAGGTAGAAGCTGGCCTTTTGATCCTAACCTTGGATGAAGAGCACGGTAGAGCGTGATTGTGAGCGTGTATGTGTAGGCTACCACATCATCATTGGAATTGAAGCCTCAAATCTTTTTAAGTGGCAGATGCAAAGGAAAAAAACAACAAGGTAGACCATACTTTTAGAGAGAGAGATCTAACATTGTGATGCACCATAAGTGAGTGAATTGGACGCCAGGGAGAGGAAAGATAATCTGAGAAAAACAGATTAAACACAAAAAACGATATCGTGCAATTCACGTCTCAATGTCTAAATGTGTCAGACAAGTCTGCAGATGACGACTTCCTACAGACTATTTAATCTCTACTAACTGCTACGTCTTCTGACTTGAGTTATGTGTTTACCAGACTTTTCATAGTCAGAAATTTATCTTTCTCATTTTTCTGGCACTGCATAAATGCTACACAATTTGGCTGATCTTTAAGTTTTAACTAAAGTGAAAAATAATTTGTGTATCTGCTTTTTGATTTGCTCCAAATTTTAATGGGTCACCAGGTTTAATGAATATTTGGCCAGTTGACTGTTTTACCTTGACAAACAAACCAGCAAACCATGCTGAAAACATGATCACACAAAACCAAACAAGAACACACACAATTTTGGAAACCTAAAAACACCTATGCAAACCTGGCTTAAAGTAAATTGTCTCATTGAAATTAACATCATTGTTCATTATCAGTTAACGATGTAATACTATTGTGTGATCTTTTTGTTGTGATAGAACAAAAAGATCTGGTGTAAATATAAAGAGGAATCGCAGGTCCTTTGGACTATTCATTCTGGCTGAATTTTTCGGCTAACCAGGGCGTCTAAATGGCGTAATTTTAACCAGGTATTTTGTGTAGCAAGCTTCCTTCAGCCGTGGGAAGTCTATTTTTGTGTTTCAAAGGCACTGAGACAACCAGGGGCCAAAAATATAAGGCTGCTCAGAGAGAGCTCGAGCCGAGGTCATTTTCACCCAGCCATATCCAATTGGCACTCTCAGTCAGTCGGAATCCATTCCCTTAACATCAGCTTCGAAATACATCATACTGCAGCGTGTGCACACATACTGACTCCACTTCCACTGGAAACATTGCTAAGGAATGTGTGTGTGTGAATGAGTGTGTGTGGGGGGGACACCATTTGTACTGGTTTTGTTGTCAGCAAGGGAAATAAGCATTTTCATCATGTTGTTGTCCTATTCCGTTTTAAAATGATATCAGGACGTCATTAAGAGCCTACCCATTCTATTCTGTTGTATTGCATTCAATCCCCAGACATCGGAGAGATTGATGGTACAAACATTATATCCCGTCTCTCCCGAATCCAAATTACACTTCAGGTAAAGCAAAGGCAATGAGGTCAGCTTGTAATCTGCTAAAGCATAATCACTCTCATGCATAATAGAACGGTCCTGGGGTGTAATAATAACGCAGACATGGAGATAGCTAGTTGCCTGGGCAATCACTTATTTGCTGCAGACATTTCCATTTGACGTTTCAGCCATTTAACTGATGCTTTTATCCCGAGCTACTTACAGTAAGCACACAGGCTGAAATCAAATAGAAGAAACTACTTTTTTTTCGCTCAACACTGAACTTCCTAACTTGATTGGTAACTTTTTTATGTTTTGATTTCTACTGATGCAGTGTTCCAGAGAAACAAATTTGGCAAAGTATAAATTATTTTTAAATAGATCTATTAATTGTATATAACATTGTCTGTAAAAACAGACTGTATTAATTGCAAATTGTTAAAATGTCATGAACGGCAATCGGCTTCTTGAACTTGATTCTGTTCATCTCTTTGAATAACTAGTGTTTTTGATGTACAAGTTAATCTGTGTATAATAGTCTGCCTCTTTGCTTCCTTTAATTCTTAACAGCTTTTTGAACCAGCCATTTCATCTTTTGTCAGTTCAAACAGACCCTGTGTGTTGGTCAGCTACTTTGCTTGTGTTGTGAATGTCTGTTGTTTGGATGCCAGTCAGTTTTGTTTGTGCGTGTGAGCATCTGCCAGTGTGTGTGTGTATGTGCCAAACACTGGTGCACTTTTCCTCAGAGCCATTTCAGTGTGATAATTGCAACTCTCAGACGCAGACTGATTTCCACTTGTCTGCCCTGAATTTCAATATAGCTGCTCTTTAACGTCAAGGTCCTCCATATGACTAAGTGAAAGAGAGGGAGAGAAGGGCAAAAAGAGAGGCGAGCTAAAACTTAAGAGACTATCATCTTGATTGCCTGTCTGTCCTCTTTCAGCCTCCTTTGGGTTTGTCAGAATAGATGGCGAAGCAAAAGTCAACACAGAATTTATGAAAATCTGGTCAATTTGAAGAGGAAGGTTAGTTCAGTCATTTTAAGCTTAGTCCTCAATAGAGACATCTCACAAGCAATCTGAGTGCATGTAGAAATAATTCAAACACACTGTATATATATATGTGTGTGTGTATATATGTATATTCATACCCTTTCCGAATTTAATTTTAAGAATTCAACAGTAGATGTTCGGATTAACCATTTTTGCTGTTATATAATATCACCATTTCATAACTGTAAAATCTACAATATCGAAGACAGCAAAAGGTATCTGGCATAATAACATTGTTGAACTTATTACAAAAAAGCAGTCCACTATTTTTCTTTTGTCTCAAATGGAGCTTAATCATGTTGAGTAGTATGCTACTTCAGTACACAGAAACATTTAACATCCATGATTGACATTATAGACACAAGTCTGACCATTTCTTTAACAGTTTGGTCATATGCTCGGTTTCAACCAAGTCTTCTTTGCACCCTTCCCCTCCAGCTGATGGTTTGTCATTGTCCATGGACTCCACTTCTTTAGTTTTCAGACAGGCCAGTTCCCTTGAATCAGTGGAGCACTCAGATCCCTTGTAGTTCACTGTCCCTGTTCCTCTGTTGGAGCCTGTCAATGTTTCTATAGTTTTTTTTTCTCTACCAGACTCTCTTTTCATTGGTCTGCTAGAGGCTATACTCCTCATATCTGATTGTGTAGCAGCATTGTTAAAGTTGTGGCAGTGAGCCTCAAATGTCATGTAGATTTGAATATAATATGAATTTGAAAGAGGTTTTGACTAAAGAAAAACAAGTGATAATAATTTGGATCTGTACTCAATGTGCTTCACTTAGTTATCCTGCAGTATGTCCTTGCCAAAAAAAAGTGTCATTTCCACAAACTGCTTTCATACACTTGAAAGATGCCTTATTATTAGAATAAAATTGACCTCTTGGAATAGCAGAGACTGTAATCACAGCGCAAACGAAATAAAGCACAATGTTTCTGAAGGACAGAGGGGAAAGATTACAAACAGCCGTCAGTGACAGCTGCCTATTCAGATTGGCAAATTGCTAGGGCTTCTTTGTCACATGTTTATCACGTTCAAAGACGACACAAATTTCCTGTTAAAGAATAGTCTCTGAACTGGTTTCCTTTTTTGTTTTTCTCAGCTGTTTCTTTTCATGCGGGTGTTAGACGGAATCAAAGCTGAGTGCTCCGCTCCCAACACAGTGATCAGTGTTTTCATGGAGACCCTCTTTGATGCTGTAATGAGCCCAGTGTGGTAGGTTATTATTATCCAGAGAGACAGCGAGTGGAAAAAAAGATAGATGGAGAGACATAGAGGGAGAGGAGGAGGAAGGGAAAGCAAGCCAGTGGGTGGCATGTTTGGAACAGTTTATCTGAACTCTGGAGCAGTTAGTTTCACTCAGTTTGAGCTGAAGAGCAAAATGCAATTTTAATGTGTAGGCTAATCATTGCACAGAAACTGCATTAAAGTCACACTATTTTAACCAAATTGCTAGGTGAAAAAATGCATTTCATAGGAAGTGCTTTTAAATTATTATTAAACGATTAATCAGTATGTTCCAATTATCTAAAAGTATAAAATCCCACACCAAATCTGTATTATCAAAGCTCTGTCTTTTCTGAAACTAATGTTTTTTTTTTGTTTTTTTTTTGTCTCAAAGCCCTGGTTTGCCTCGTATTTGCCTATGTGAAAAACAGTGTACTACTTTGTTTTGGTTCAGACAAAGGAAAATGCACTGCAGGGGTTAGTCTTTTAGCACCACTGGAGCGTGATGAGTCAGCATTAAGAAGATAAATAAAGGACTGGAAAGAGAGACAGGCTTGACACTTAAGGAAAGATGGAGAGAGAGAGTAAGGGACAAAAATGGTGATGTAGAGAGACATAAAGGGAGAAAAAACTGTGACAACTGTGTCTCCCATGTGATAAATAGCTTGGTTTCTAAAGTGTTCATGCAGCAGTGGAAAAGCACCACTGCAGCCATTAATGCCAAATTATTCTTGATTTTCACTGACAACTTTGGCTTTGCAACAGTCTCACAGATCTAAAATTCTGTAATTTTGGGATATCCAGAGTGCAAAGTTTCGAAGTGTGTCCACAATAATTTACTTGCCGTATGATCAAAACATGACAGCAGTTTGATGTTTTATCTTGCCATCACTTCTGTCTGCAAGGATGCTTCATCAACTATAACAAAACATCGATTTAGAAATGTATGTCTAACAAATAAGAGGTTGTAACCTGTTGGACCTTGCAGGATTGCTTTGTTGCATTCATGAAGAAATCCATTTTTCAGTGACTATATAACATCCAAGAAAAGGGATTACACTGTTTGACTAAATGCTTCGGTTATAAACAGATTTTGTGCTCTTCCTGCAAATTACAAAATTATGGAGTTACTCAGATTAAAAAAGGAGCATCAGCACAACCTTCTCTTTATAGACTCACAAATCAATACATGACAAGCAAATAAGGATGCAGATTCATGCATGAGACTGTTGTAAGTCAAGAGCTGTTCAGCTTCAAAGTAGTCAAAGTAAGTAGTTTGCCCTTTTTCTTGCACTGCAAGGTTGCAGTAATTAGGGGTGTTTTTCACCAAAAAGCAGGCAGCGTTATTATTTCAATTGGAGTGCTGAAAAATCACCCAGTAGCACTTTACAACGTTATGCAGAGTGGGAAAAGGACAGGGAGCGAGAGAGAGGCTTATCTGAATAAAAAGCTCTTATCATGTTGTTTCCGCCTCCCTAAGCCATTGCCGTATCCCCAAGGTCAACAGCTAAATAAATGTCTTTATGGGGGATGTTTGCTAGTTTTCTGCAGGAACCTTGTCCAATTATGCACTTTTTAACTCTGTCAAGTAGCATGTCACCTTGATCCCTACCTGCTTAACAGACAGACAGACACAACTGCACATGCATGATTGTGTTCCTGAATTCAAGACCTTGGCATTTCTATTTCTCATAGAGATCAGTGCATCTATTCTCTTGAAAGCAATTTTTAAACTCAGCTGTCAGTAACTTTTTGAACACTTTGATAAACCTTTAACACTTTCAATTTATATAGGTTGAGTTTGGGCAATGATGCCACCAGTTTTGATCAAATCTATGGGGTTATAGAGCCTTTTGCCAACACAGCTTCTCATTGGATTCTGTTTTATGAATAGAAGTGATTAGGTAAGCACAGTTTGACCCATGAACTAAAGTGCTTGTTTTGGAAGGAAACTTTGATTGAAATCACCTCATATGTTCATTGTTACCATATATTACATTTGTTATGTATGATAGATTAACAATCAAGTTTGCAAATCCGAAATAAAGTTGATACTTCTTCAAAGCATTGATGTCGATGTTTTTAGTATTTCTCACAAAACAAAAGCACATGCACAAGCTGTGCTGAATCCAGCAATCCTGTCTTCGTTCCCCTAACACACATACGTACACACTGAATGGTGCATGTATTTAAACACATGCATTCACACACAATGTACACAACCTCTCCACCTCCCGGTAATCTCTCCTTTTAACGTCTCCTCTCTCCTATTATGTGGGGATTTTCCTTGCGATGGGAATTCCAGCAGCAGCCCACTGAGAGGTCATCTAATTAGCCATAGATGGACGACTTCCAATACGAGTAAATGAGCAAAGATCTGCCAGTGGACAAATCATTTTAACCCTGACATGAAGGGGGACATCTAGTTGCGCTAATCACAATCACAGGCAACTGCGCCCTACAAGGGAGAAAACACATCTGCTTTGTGGCTGCATTTGCATTTCGTGGTGAAAAAAACGTGTTTTTTTCTCTCTTTGTGTCTCAAATTTGGTCTTTTCATGGCTGTCCAAACAGGTTAGAAGGGCCAGGGAAGATTTGTGCTGATTTCCTTTTTTTCTGTTGCCACCACAATCATCAGGACCAGGTTTAGATTTAAAAAAAGAAATCTATTTAAAATGCAGTAAATGTGAACACTGTATATTTCCGGTAATGACAAAACAATTGCGAAATCCATGGCAAGTCCTTTAAACTCCCCAGAACGGTTATTGATATGCTATGACAGTACATAGCTTAACCTAAGTGAAAACATTTTCTGCACTTTTCCATTATGCCAGCTCTGTGAAACACAACTTATTGATCTCTTTGTGCAGGATGTCTGTGACCTGTGCTTACATTTGTTTTGTTAGTTTTAATCTAAAAGCAGTAAACTAACAATACTGTGTGCTGGTTTAGCAGACCATCAATGTTGTATAGTCACTCGTGCTTTCTTAGGTGGTGAAAATCCTTCTTGAAAAGTTGAATTAAAGCAGAATTAGCAGACTGTGAGCCATCAGAGTGATCCTCCAAGAGAACCGAAAGCTGTTAGTGGTCCTTTGGCCCCTATCCACTTCTCTAAAGCACTGTTTAATACCCCCTCTCTCCACCTATATCCATCTATCTTTCACTTTATTCCCCTCTCTGCCTGCCTTTACACCCCTGCAGTCCTTTATGACTCCCTCTTTCCCTCCACTCATATATTACTTTATCCTCCATTCATCCGTCCTTTGACCCCTGTCCATACTCCCGGCCATGCATCCATGATGGAGTGTACAAAGCCTTGAATCTTTGGGATTACTTCAAAAGATTTCCTCTCCTCGACTATATCTCCCCCCTTCATGGCTTCTTTAAACTCCATAGCCCTCTCTTCTTTTTTTTTTCTTTTTTTTGTTTTGCTTTTCTCTGTACCATTTACCTCTCTCTCTTACCTTCAAACAGCATCTCATTTTCTCTATATCTCTCTATCTGCCTCACTGTTTACCCCTCAGCGAGTAATCCCTCAGTCTGAGGCAGGATTGTTGGGCTGATAGAAAAGACTCAGAGCTTTTTGTTTACTCTAAGTGAGGTAATCTATGCTGTGATGTCGAGAGGTTTTTTTGTGTCTAAAACGATTGGACAGAAGGCTTAGAGTGAGGAAGAGTCACTCATGGGAGAGGAAAGGAAGCTGGCAATAGAGAGCAAGAGATAAAAAAGGCCAAGTTGGGTCAATAAACTGTCAATACACTCTATACGAAGATATTGATTCAATTAGCTACTAATTGATTTCCCTTGTAATATAGAAGTTCTCAATCCAAGAGAATGCACCTGGGGAAGTTTTAAACTTATATTATATTCCAGTCTGCACAAGTTCCCAAAAAAGATCTGATTAAGCCTGAAAGAAAGTCCACATATATTTGAAGAGTTACTTTTGTTTTTTCTTTTAAACAAAGAACAGCCGAACAATTATAGTTAACAACAAGTTGTCCAACCGAAACGACAGAATAGACAGTCTCTCAGTACCACCCGTAACGACCCATATGACCGCTTTTCCAAATGATCAATATGAACGTTGTATGGCTCATGGTATGGAGTGGAGTATTCTAAGAAAAAATACAAATGTAACAATACTTACATGGTTTGCGGTTTACAAAGGCTGCAGTTTTGGTGAATTTATGTAACAAATCCTATGACCTAGGTTAAAGGTAAACACATTCTGGCTAAGTGTAAGAGTTGGGTATTTAAAATGTAAATAAATGAAACCTAAATGACTGAAGTGCAGTCATTTTGAGGTGATGTAAGCCATGCAAGTTACGTCAAAAATGTAAGTCACATAAAAAAAAAAACGGGATTCACAAACCACAAGCCACATAATTTCGTACTCAAAATGTGTTCTATGTTCAACACAAAATCTTAACAAAGCAATCAGACATAAAAAATTAACATGACAAGTAGTCAGACTCTCAATGCTAATAATGAAATAGAAAGTATTGTAACAATGGGAAGAGGGATGCTTGCTCTGCAATTCAAATTAGGATTTTGACGGAACACAAATGTAACTGAAAGGAGATGTTGTTTCTGCTTCTATTCAACCTTTTTGTACATAATGTGAGTGCGAAATGGCTGTTTTGTTCATATACACCCACAAACCGAAGCAGACAGACTCCATACTGCAGGTCTTTCGGCTCGAGGCTCTTGACATTAAATAAGTCTGGTTTTGAGGAAATGTTTGAAATTTGCCCATGGTTATGAAACGACCTTCTTTGATGGATGCAAACTGAAGGTTGGTTCAGCAACTGCATGACTTTTCTCTCATCTGAAATTTATTCTGAAACATATTTTAGTGGATAGTTGATGGGTAATTTTACAGCAGCCATGATTTTTCACTTTATAAATTAGAAGCAAAGACAGCTGAGAATGTGGTGTAAGCTTCCCAAAGGAACGATTCACAGTATGAGGATGATGATGACTGAATGAGAGACCTGTCAATCATTGGTTGTGTTCTGTACTTGCAGTGATATGTGTTCAAACAGATACTGACCCAGCGTTTCCAGGTGACAAAAAATGCCACTTCAACTTTGGTCTGGCTCTGATCACCCCCAGAAAAACATAGTTCTTACCAACATGTAACACAAAAACACTTTGTGTGTTTCGTGTTTGTTACGCAACAAAGTCTTGTATGTAGCCCAAACATGTTGATTGATTGGGAAATGAGATGCCATTAATGGATAAATGTTAGTTCTTTCTCCCTCTCTTTCCCTTTGCTAGGCATAATTCCTGAGCACAGTCATTAACAAAGAAAATGGCAAAGGCAAACACATGTACCCACTCTTCTGTTCGGTGTGGAAATACACACACACACACACACACACACACACACACACACACACACACACACACACAGACTTTGAGATTACTGACGTTAATCTTGCATACGTTGGCTGTGATCGATGGATGTTGAGGCTAATGGTTGTAAATGCATTAGCACCAAGACCTAATCAGCCAGACACATGTGCACAACCACATACATTAATGCACATACTTTAGCACGCGCACACCCAACACTCTCTCTCTCACACACACACACACACACACACACACACACACACACACACACACACACACACACACACACAC
>JAOWBC010000318.1:44574-55241 GCA_028566105.1 Hypoplectrus providencianus
CACACACACACACACACACACACACACACACACACACACACACACACACACACACACACACACACACACACCCACTCTAATCGTAATCTAGTTCGAGAGTGGGGTGCTCTTCCGATTCAATTTCCTGTTGAGTTTCATTTCATTACTAAGTCATGAGCCGCCATGTTTACAGAACCACGTGCGGGTCCTCCTTCACATTGAGTAAGAGTGGAATCATTTGTCAAAAGAAACAAAAGCAGATTCTGTACTCATTAAGTTTAGGTCTAAGTTGTAATTCATCAACACAAATGGGAATGCTGACCAAAAAAAAAAAAAAAAAAGAAGAAAAAATGAACACACTGAAATGTAAAATTAATCTGCAGGCCTGTTTCCTCCTTACTCTCTTGATGTAGTTCAGGGTGAATAGGGAAGAAAGTGTTCTCACTGCTTGTCCTTGAATTGGTGTCTGAGCAATGGTTTCATGCTTTCGCTTCTAGACACAGAGAGGCACTTACATGTATGATGTGTCTCTTATTGTAACCAAAATAGTTGATTTCTATCTAAAGTTAAATGATAGCCTTGAAAGGGATTTCTCCCTGGAAAGCGGTGACAGTGTTGATGCAATTTTTCTGATGAATTTGATAGTCTCCTGATGAGCATTAAAATCTTTCATTTTGTCTTTACTAATCCGAAACAGGTCTTTTTGAGCACTTTTGTTCATGTGATGGTAAGTGTATTGGTATTCTTTTTTTATGCTGCCATTTTGGTCAGTTTGTTTTTACAACAACATTTGAAATATGATATTCCTCCAATTTAGATACAGGGAGCATGATTTGTCAAACATTAACATCCCATGAAAAGATGAATACAGCATCTGTGCACTTATTATAAGCCATAAAACATAAGCATTTAATTTCCCCTCAAAAATAAATCCAGTATTTTCAAATGTTTAAAATCAACCGGGCATTTGCTGAAAAAGAAATACAATGTTTTCCTCTCAAGCCCCTTCTGCAGCAAAGCTGGATTTTTAATATCAGACTTTTGTTTGCATATGTAATGCCATCTAAGCTCATTGTGGAAACTTCAGATTAATTTCTGAGGCTAAGATGAGGCTTGCATTATACCAGAGAGCGGAGGAAAGCAGAGAGAGAGAGAGAGATAAAGAGGGAGGGAAACAAAGCAGACGCGAAAGCAAATAAAAAGACAGACAGGCCACGGGACAGAGACAGGCATTATCAGAAGAGTATTACTGTACCTCATAGGCTTACAGGCACACAGCTCTGACAGCTCTTGTTATTGATAGAACAACAAACTCAGCTCTCTGCCAAAAAGAAAAGGTCACATTATACAACTTATAGTTTCCAAGGCGAATATGTCACCTCCAAAAGTACACTGAAAATGTCAGGATATCATTCCCACTTCATAGTTAGAGCAGCTTTTATTTTATTGAGCTGCGATGTTGGAAAAAGTTTGGACTTTTTGAGGTGGTATCTTATATTTGGATTTTTTTAAATGAGATTTTGAAATGTCTTAAATACATGTCTTACTTAAATAATTGTCCAGTGTTTGGGATAACTGGATAGACGCCTGTAAAAACATTAAATTCTGCACCCCACAGCAAATCAATCATGGCTTCCCTCTTGCACTGAGACAAACAGTCATGTCACATATACTCACTGCTGGCTGTTCACACAGAGCAGAGAGGAGAGGACAGGAAAGATTGTAAAAATTAAACACGATTCAGTATGTTAAGTAGAGGCCTAATTTCTTTCCAGTGTATACGACACTTGTGTAAATAGTCGTTGTATAAATTCTGTATTTTTTTCTTAAAAATTAATATATCAGAGAAATGAAAATAGTATATATTATCATATAACTATAAATATTTTATACTGAACAAAAATCAATTTCCAGCCATGACTGTGCTTATAGAGGACTTACTGTATATAATGTAGTGAAATTCAAGACTGTACAGGAGCAAAAACACTCTGAAACAGCTTGGAGATCATCGGGCTAATTGGCAGAAAGATAATGTAGAAATAAAATAATTATGCTGTTCTTGTATAATATTTGATTGTTCAAAGTGGCTTGCTAATAATCTTTTGGTATCTGTTCTTACCAGCAGCATTACAAAAACTACCTTGGCTATGCATGTGTTTCTGGAGTGAACCAACACAACGGTTCAGAGTTATCCCTCAAAATTTAATGAATATTATAAAATATATATAAAAAAATCAGAGGGATAGCAGACATCAAAAAGAGTTGGGGGGGATCATGAAAAGAGTTGTTTTTAACACTTGATATTTCCATTTGAAGATTAAAGGACAAAAAATCCTTTTTCTTACTTGCTTTTAGACATGCTCATAACATGAAAAGAAAAATGAGGTGCAAAAGCAAAAAACTGAAAACAGAAGAAATGTGTCAGTTGCTCTCGAGCTCAGCTTCATTTCACAAATTTACAGCAACCTATAAAAGGTTGGAATTGTTCTTGCAATCAGGTGAGATATCAGCTAACAGTTGAACATGTGTAGTATCAGTACGAATTTTCACTCTATGGCATACGTGAAAAACCTTGAATCAACGCTGTTACATATAGCGTTTTGCATATAAAGGAGCCCCCCTGTTATTGAGCACATGTAAGAATTACGTTCCAATTTGTTCCTGATGGGAAGATTTAATCCTCTGCCTAAGGCATTAATCGTATTTATTACAAAGCATTAAACAACAAATCATGTTTAGAATTACTCAAACAGGGATTCACATTTTCAGAATGCGACTTTGCAGCGAATTACAGTTCCAGGAACCATAAACAAACAGGAGGTTGCACAATAGGACAGCACTGTTTCCAGTGTTCTTCGTCCTTAGACATCTCTCCTTTCAGAGATGAATGACTCCCTGACTTTAGGCCATAGATCTTAATGCAGCTGTTGACAATGTGGATCATTCCCTCTGACTTGACTCCAACAAACATCAGATGTCCCACACTCTGACTCAGCACTCAAATATTACTCTGGACTGACTGTCTTCACAATCTTCAGCACACATTTTTCCACGTTAGTCCGAAAGTATGCTTTACTTATAGAATTAATACGTAATTTTAAGCAGCAATCATTGTCAGTATTGCTGACCATTAAGAGATTATTTTCAAAGCTTATCAAAATTTTACAGTTCAATATGATTATTTTCCTTTACCATGAACTGCAACCCAAAACAGTTTAATGAGGTCATAGTAAACAGAATTGTTTAAGAGATTTTTTTTTTACAATTATTTTATTCATTGCTGGACCTTGTCTGTGTGCTAATTTTCAGTAATTGCTGAATGATTGATGAATCAGTGTTTACTGAATTCACTAGAGGATATACATGCAGACCTAAGATAGAAATGAATTATTAAAGAAAATGAATAAATGTACTATCTTTACTGGAGGTCATGCAGCAAAAGTAAACAAAGCCTTAGTCATTCAGATGTTAAAGAACTAGAGGTGTATTCTTGTAACTTGTAGTGTCAATGGAAACGTCTTTATTAAGTGTATGAGATCATTTGCCAGTTTATGTTTTTTAAAATAAGCTTATTTGATTGAACACTCTATATGAACATGTATATTTTTTTTATCATTTGGTACAGATTAACTTCTCGTTAGGGGTCACATCTTTCAAAATATTTCTGCTGTTATTTTCTGAGCAGCTCAGCCAAACATGTTTTTTCATCATAAACAATGATCCTGTCACATGTAACACAGCCACAATTCCCACAAGGTTGATTGAACACATATCTACCCTCCATATGGCTCATATAGAAAACAATCATTGTTTCATTTACATAAGGACTTGGATCTTGGAAAATGAATCTACTTGATGGTTACTGTAAAATGTACATGCAGCAGCCCAGCAGTGACTGATGGTGTCACGCTTCAGTTGTTTAGCATGTCATTTCATATGGATGAATAAAGCCCAAATGATCCTGTGTGATGTCTTTTTTGACATAGACATTCATTTTTCTGCCTGACCATTTCTGATCAGGACAGTAAATATCACACATTATTATTTACGAAGTAGCAGTGACAGTGAGTGGGTGCATCTTGTAATTATTGTCAAGGGTTGGATGGTTTATGCAACTCAAAACACATAATATGTAAGACAGGGTAGCACACAAAGTTGGTGCTACCCATATAGGCAAAGTAAGTAGCTACGTGGTGAAGCATTTAGCAGCTAAAAAATCCAAATGATAGCCCAACATAATTTAACAGGAAGGCAATTATTGGACTTATTTGTAATTTATTTTTGTGTACATATTTTTATATTTTATATATTTGCTGCCACATTAGCCATACTAGTTTTAAAGGAACTGATATGTCAGTGTTGGGTTTACATTTTGCACAGTACCCCCAGTTTTATTAAGTATTAAATGAATGCACTTTGACATGCTGTTTCCAAGAGGAAACCCTTATTATTATTATTATTATTGTTATTATTATTATTGTTATTATTTCCATCATTTTACAGACCACCAGTGTCTCTAAATAATAATACATATTTTATTCTTGCAAAACTTGTTCACCTTTTCTATCTTGTTTGTTTACCAACCAATCACATCCCTACAGAGATCTTTATACTTATGGTTATCTTTTTTGCAAAAGGATAAGGGGGGCTGTGGTCTTAGTTCTTCCTTACTTGGACCTCACTGCAGCACTTGACAGCACTGGTCATGCAGTGTTAATTGACTGCCTTGAGCAGTTGGTGTGTATCTCCGGTTCAGCTGAGTTGGCTCAGGTCCTATCTGTCAAACAGAACGTTTTCAGCAAAAATAGGCAATTCGTCATCTTCCTCTGCAGACGTGTCATCCCTTGTGGGGTCCCTCAGGGCTCACTTCTAGTCCCCATCCTGTACTCTCTCTTCAAGCTTTCTGTTGCTCTGATGATTCAGAGAACATTTTCTTGCTATCATTGCATTACAAGAACAGCATTGCCAACAGTTCATGTTGGATATGTTAGACCTAAACCAGCATGGATCTTAAATAATCAGATAAGCCTATTTTAAATGAATGTTATAATTGAAAGATAATTAATATTAAATATTTTATCATACAATGGATTTTCCTGCAGGAAACAAAGTTTACTTTTATACATATCACAACAAATTTTCCTGCTTTTAACTCTAACTGGTCTTAATGAAGCATATTTTCCCAGTTTCTACTTTGTTTGGGGGTTGTGTACTGACAATATTACTTGGCAACCCAATTGTCTCTGTATTATCTGTATATTGTGAATATGCATACATGACTGACATTGCATTTTTGTGTTTGCTGTCAGTCGGTTTACCATAAAGCAAGTAAGTATATTTACATATAAACATGTCTTCCTCCTCTTTTCTTCATATATATTTGTAACTGGTGGTTGTGGATGTAGAGTAGAGAAATAATACTTAAAATGTCCTGCAAGGCATGGCATGTTGTTATTAAAACAGGCATCAGTATCAAAAAAATGAATGAATACAAAGAGTTTCATTGTCAGGCGTAAGGCCTTGCTTCTTGAGGAAACTCCAGCTGTGCCTCAGTTCACCCTACGCTCTGAACAACGTGGGGATGAATCTGCCTCAACATGTTCAACACTTGACACACTCTCATTCTCTCTCAGCGAGCATCCGACAGACGGCAGCTAGCGGAAGGTGGCCAAACTCAAAATCAACAGAGTCAAGAAATAGAGGATTTTCCTGCTGAGATTATGACAGAAAAAAAAAATATGGATAGGATAACTTCACCCTTTGACACTTATATATATCACCAATCTGATGCTCAGTGCTTTCAAGTTGTATTGAAAATAAAGCATGTAAATTACTTTTTGTTGAACCCGGTTCACTCCAACCCCAATGCTTGTTTCTGTTTCCTGCATTTCTCAAATTGAGAAATGGCTGGAAATTAGGGACTTCTCTGACAAATGGGAACACAGTATTTTCTGTGGTTTAACTCTTTAATGTACATGTACCAATGAAAAGTCATTCTTCATGTTTACATGCAAACATATGCTGGTTCTGAATTCATTTTGATTGAATTTTTTTTTTTTTTTTTAATAGTTTGTTGGGCAAAACTCTAGAGCCTATGCGTGACGCTAAACTTGATAGATCATGATAGAAATACGTGTTTAAATAACTTAGATCTAAACAATCTAAAGGTGCTTCATTTTGAATTACAGCACCCTGATCTGTTGAAGAGATTAATCACTCGATACTTAAATTTAAATTTCAAATAATGTAGGGAGAGAAAAGTAATGCTTGATACAACTTTGCTTTTTACACTTATGTACATTTGTTCACAGAGTCAATGTAATTTGATTTTTCAGCTTACATTAAACATATTTGCCAACCAACTGCATTCTTATCTGTACTATCAAATAACAATGCCAGCACTAAGCATGCGTTAAAATAGGATGGCATACACGATAATAGTCATCTTAGCTTGGCCACTTCATGAATCCACCTTCATAAATGTTGTTTCTTCTGAGGATCACAGCAATAACAAGGCTGTTTGGCTTTTACTGCTGGCAGTAACTTTAAAAGCCACAACAGAGAGCCTTACATGCTTTGCTGCGAAAGAGAGTCTCTATTCACTGGCACCAGTGACAGCAATATTTAATTTGCATGCATTTGTATCCAAGCTAAGAAAAGAAAGGTGAGGGGGCAGACAGAGGAAAAAATAGTTTAGGAGGAGGAGGAGCGAGAACAGAATGTGCACTTCTTTATTTTAGCCAACCTATCTTGTGTGTGATGAGAAAATGAAGTTGACGTGTTTCTAATTAAAGCCTAGATGGTGCAGTTTTCAACCATTTCTGCTGCACCAGAAGCACCAGGGAGCCACCAATGGAAACTGAGAAATGTAGGCAACAAATTTACAAAGTTTCCATTTACTGAAGCACCTTTTCTTGTCTTAAACAACACAGTTTGATGTGCAATCTGATCTTTTTGTTCCCTTAGTTTATGCTATTTTCTTTGAATTTCAGTCAACACAGACTCAAATAGCCAAAGAAGTTAGCCTTATGTGGAGCCAAAATCATTACTTATGCGTGAGTGCGATGCTATTGATGAAAGTAATGGAGGCAATTTGCCTCTTTGTATTCAACCCAAACAGAAAAAAACATTCAGACATTGGGCTCATAGTCTTATTTCCAGCTAGGGTAATGTGTGCTGTCGTTTTTTATCCCTGAATACGAATACAGATGCCAACACTTTGTGCTGATGCTGAAGCCCATTTGATACCAGTGAACAGAGTTTCCTTATCATTACAGCAAGATTAAAATACCAGATCAAATGGTTGTTGTTGGCCTCTCGTGGATTTGGTTTTGGTTAAGCTTTTTGATTGTTTGATGGGTGTTTATTATAATTTGTTGTTGTTTGTTTGCTTAATCTTCACTTCTAACCTGTTTTAGACAATGTCTAACATATTCAGATATAGAAAAATGAGAGTCAGTCTTCGAAACCACAGCAGAAAGTTTTCTCACCATTCATGGGATTTATTTTCTTCTTCAATCTCATGCTGTTACTTTTTTCTTTCCAACTCCCATTCAGTAATAACCTAATATGTTCACATCATGTGTTCTCCGTGTGTGTCAATGTGATAGATTCAGTACATGCAGCAATAAATCATCATCGCATCACCATTGAGAGAACACACACACACAAACTCTACAGATGTCAGCATGACAGGCCCAGATGTATGTGTCCGTTTGATGATTCCTGGTATGTACGGATGGGACAGAGCCGGAGAAAAAAAAATGAAGTCTGTGCCTAGTTGTGTCATCAGTCAGCGATTTGTAAGACATGTGAGAAACATCTGTGTCTGTGTGTGCATATGAAGACAGGAAGAAAAAGACGAGTAGAATCTTCCGACATGGGGCATACTGAACATATGGGAGACAAATGTGTGTGTAAAAGAGCAAAAGTGATGCCTGTGTGTTAAAAAATGTTTTTGGGATATTTTATTTCCTGCTCATCAGTAGAGATAAAAGTTCAAGGGAGACAAAGAATCACAGAGATTAGTTTTTTTAGTAGTAACTTTACATAATATTAGTAAAGATGTCATGGAAAAAGCTAAAATTTTGTTGGACACAGGTTTTACTCATTTTTACATTATGAAAACATTTGAGGGTTGATAATCAGGCCCTTCTGTCTCCGGAATACAAGTTTGTGAAGTATAAGTTTTCCTTTCATAGTAAAGTTTGGAGATTGGAGATTTAGATGTAAGGCATAGCTGTATCTATTTTTCTTTAAAGATTATACTCACTTGAAATATTGATATTGGCACTATCATTTCACTACCCTTTCCACATCTTTTGAATTATTAATGATGCACTACACTAAACCCATTATTGAGTTGTCTTAGTCTGCAAACGTCTACCATGAGGAAGTGTGCACACAGCATCCAAACCTGATGAACTCCCTTAGATAAGCCGGGATGTATCATGTTAACTCACAGCCAAAGCTACTAAGCTGTATATTTATGTATGTTTTAATTTGATGTTTTGCAATTTAAAAAAAAATTATGAATACTTTATTGAGATGTAAAATTGTGTCCCCTGTTTATTTATTTTCTTCCAGTCTTCCAGTCTTGTTTGCATGTCCAGTGCCCAGCACTAACAACACTAAACAGTAGAAACCACTAAACCTTTACCATGCACTGTCTGACTGGACTGAATAATTCTGACTGAAATACAGAGTTACGATCCAAAAAGTTTGAATTCCTAATTTTTCCAAATCCCTCACAGCTTATTGGTGGCGGCTGCTCGTCCTTGACCTGCTGCTGTCTATAACAATAAGGCCCTGGCTTTTAATTAACCCTTTCACCAGTGGTAGCTGTTAAAGGGGACATAAGATATTCTATTGAAGAGACACCAGCGTATGCTAATTAGCCTCATTAGCAAGGGTGACCTTTTATAAAAGGGTATATTGTTGCCTCGAATGAAAACCACATTACCACAGTTCTGACCTTTTTTTGATTACCTTTTTTAATTGAATCAAAAGTTTACCTGATTAGTGATGTGCTGAGTCAGTTTTATGACCTAGGGCCCATAAAACCCATTAACATCTGGAAATTGTCCAGGTCATTAATATGAAAATGAAGCCTTTTTTTCCTGCCCACTTGTTTTTCTTTATAGTCATATGCTGTCATTTCATAGAGGCAAGCATTCCTCTAAACACAACTGGACACTGGTCTGTCCAATTAAGCTTAATTTAATACGAAACTGTGCTTATAAGAGACAAAGATACCTTTAAAAATCAACTTGCTATTTTGCCACTGCAGAGAGAGAGAGAGAGAGATTGACTTTCGCAGAGGTGAAATCCTCATAATACACTGAGGTGCAGACCTCTTTATGTCTGCACAACAATGGCTCTGCTTAAATGAGCCTGACTCCCTCAGGTATCTGTGCAGAGATCTTGAGGTATGCAGCATATATCTGGAATGCAAAATGAGTATTTGATTTAATGATTCAATCATAGCGGCTTACATTAAATTATTGACTCTTTATGAACACAAGGCCTTGTGCTTACTCTGTCAACATCTTGATACTGTTCAGGATATGCAGTGTGTCTTTGAATGCCTGTGCTGGAGCATAAATTTGCCGAATTGCTGCTGCACTGCTGCCTTGTCCTCTCTCCATCTTTGAGAGGGGAAGTGATGAACGAAGGGAGAACTTTCCCATGAGAACAGAGAATGTTCCACTATGTGATTAGACATTTCAAGGTGCTTCACATATTTGATGGATTTTTCCATTACTGTGAAATCCAGACTATCGCAGGTTGAGGAACAATTGAAAACGGACATGACTAAACATATAGATCTTGCATGAACGAATTTAACTTTTGTTTTTTTGCAATACAAAAGTTGGGTGCTTTAATTTATGGAGTTAACATGTTGCATCAATTCAGTATATGATTTGAGAATCATCCATCCAAACTAAATGTTTCAAAGTTTTCTCTCGTGACTTTGTGCATCACTTAAGGATGATTGCATGAACATGCATTATGTGTAGGGTTATTTGTTTTAGATGTTTGAAAATGAAGGATTTTTTCTTGCTTCTGACACTGATCAATGAAAACTATTGGTAAATGATACAGTGATCTTTGTTTCTTTATTTAAAGATTGTTTTAATGAAAAAGGTAAAGAACTTCACTGCATAGAATACAGCCAATAAATTGTGCAGAAAGAAAATGTTAAGGCAACATTTCCAGTGATGAAGAAAACAGCATGACAGGTGGTGCTGGTGGTAAAGAAGAAGACGTAGAGAAAGCAAGAAGAATATATTGAAAGAAGTAACTGCCAGAACTGAAGGTTAATGAACACTATTATTAGAGAATGGTAGCATGATTCCTCACAGGAAAATATAACAGCTGATTTTAACCCTGCATTGTCCAAATGAAACGCTTTTACATTTTAATTAGACTTCAACAAAGGTAACTGCATCACACAGGATTTAAGACTTTCCATTGGCCATCAGCTCTCAGCAACTCAGCAACAGCATGCATCTTCTATCAAGATCGAAAGTAAAATATTTACTTGAAAATGCATATGAATTGCGTGCATGAACATGCATTATATTTCTGGTTATTTGTTTCACAACTTAAATGATCAAGTATTTCTTTCTTAATTTTGACACTGATCCATGAAAGCTTGTTAAGCCACCATGACCATGATGTTATTA
>JAOWBC010000318.1:68144-79035 GCA_028566105.1 Hypoplectrus providencianus
TCTATTCTATTCTATTCTATTCTATTCTATTCTATTCTATTCCAAGCCCTCAGTCCCTGCTGATAAATGAAGTGGCCAGTCAGGTTATGCTAATTGATGTCTCCTCCTTAGCTTCCTTCCTCTTTTCTCCAAAGTTCAATTACACTCATCCACTGCCATCCATCACTGGAATGAAGCTGGCTGTGGGGCTAAATTAAATGTGCCAATTTCAATTAGCCAGCGTGAGGCAGTGCTGGGGACAGAGGTGACTGTGGTGGAAATTGGTTATTCAGGGGGGATTCAAAAATAGGGATGGTGTTGGTGTAAGGGGGATCGGTAGAGTGGTGGGATGTTTGGGAAGCTGCTCTGAAAAGCCACACGGATCCTTTTATTCCCCTTGATTTGAAAGCAGCTGTTAAGGAATTAATGCAGGTTCACAGTTTCCTTAAAACAGGGTAATGTGAAGATGTTATTGCTCCACAAATGTCCTTTGAGCACATGTATAAGCGTGGCTTTGCATCGTGGGATGGATCATGATATCACATCAGACCAAAGTGTCCCCATGCTCCCTTTGTTTATGATTCATTAATAAAATAACCAGTGCTTTAGCAGATGAACAGACTCCATGTAATCTGATCAAAACGATGTGTGTGCAGGAATCTGATTTCAGTAATAAGATCATCAGACACTTGCTGAAAACATTCAATGAAACTATTGACTGAGATATGATGTAACTGCTGACTGAAAAGAGAAGAAGCAACAACTTGCATGATATTAAAAGCAGCCATTTCAGTAAAGCATGCAGGAGAGAGTCCTGTTCAGGATGTAAGAGTACACAGGATGGATCAGTCCATCCTCTTGTTTAGGAGTCACAGTTTGGTGTGAGGTTTTGACAGTTCTTTTCTTATTTATTTATTTATTAGAACAGACCGTAACATTTATTTTCATTAAGAAAATATGTTGCCTGTAGTAAAAAGCTGCAGGAAAGTACACTTCTAAAGCCAAATCTTAATGACAAGTATAAAGTGTGACAGTGAATATGGAGTTTCTTCAACAACACACACTTTAATAAAACAATCCAAAAAAAGCTTGCCGGATACACCATGACAAAGAAATGTAATCAAGCAGATCTAGAATTAAAAAAAAACAAAAAAAACTGCCGGGAAACAAAGTTATTGGAGGGAGAGAAGACGCGTGAGAAACCAACAACAACAACAACAAAGCGAAGCTGATGAGGGAAACTGATTTTGGAATTCATGTGGTGGATGACTAACCCCTTTCCATGAGGTTTCCACGCTTAATTGAACAACTCAAGCTTTGCAAGATGATGCCAAACCAACATGAAATAGCTATCCCACATCTTTGCACACTTATGAATTCTTCTCAGAAAGCTTGGAAAATGTTGTCGTGGTGGTTTTAAAAGCTGACATGTAGAGCTTTAACATGTGTCCTGTCATCAAGTTTCACACAAACTAATATACATGAATGCTTGTGCATTGCCTGAGGAGTACTAGAAGCAACACACACTCTTGCACAAAGAGGAAATGTACAACAATTTGAAGAGTAAAGTGCAATAAACTTGGCTCACTCTTTAAGACAAAATATTATGAGGTTTTTGAAATGCTTTTTTAATCTCAGGCATTTTAATTAGTTTATATGAATTGTAATTTGCCTAGGATAAAGTAGGTTATCAATTGTATTTTTATTTTATTTTGTATTTATTATTGAGGTTACAGTTATTATATTCTTAAATTAATTGCTTAGATTGTGTCAGGTAAAAAGCAATCCAACCCTGCCGACAACTCGCTGCTTCCGAATATGATAATATATAATAATCTTCCACATGTTGAAAGGTGTGCCACCGCACCACAGCTCCTATCCAAACATAAAATAAAACTGCCTTCACCTCAGCTTCACGCATGTTGTCAAAGCAGCTTGTTTAATAAGCAGCAACCCAAAGACGTTTCTTTGTTATTAGCTTGTTATTAAAGCTGCAGCGGCATGACGACAACAATCAGAGGAGTTTCTTTGTGTTGCTGTTCAAGCGCCTCTCACATGATAACTAGAACTCGCTGGGCACCAGACAGGAACGGCTGATAAATAATCTCCTCTTTACTGAGGACTGGCAGGCAGCAGGGCGGAGGAGAAATAATAATTTCCCCCTTTTTTCTCTCAGAATCCTCAGCAACGGACCTGGTTTTAGCCATAACCCCCTCCTCCCTCCCTCAGGCTGAAACAGGCTGATACTTTACAGAGAAGTGATTTCAAACTTTTAAACGGTTTCTCTGTGACTTGTATATCCTCTAATTGTTATTCATAGCTCTGTCAGGAGAAGAGGAGGAGGAGGTGGAGGAGAAGGAGAGGGAGAAGAGAGAATGAGAAGAGGAGAGAGGAAAATGTCGAGGACAGACGATGGAGGAGAGGGGAGGAAAGGAGGGCGGATGGGCCAGCAGAAGAGAAGAAATAGAAGAGAAAATGAGAAGAGAAGAAATGAAAATGGACGGTCTGAGCTGGTGATGATGAGAGAAAATACAGAAAAAAGGAATTAACAGTATAAAGACAGGGCTTCAGCCTGCAGCCACATTTTTTTTTGAGTGTGTGAGTTCTCATGCGGTCGAATTTATGTAAGGCTTAATGATGAGTATCACTGGTGTAGCCGCTCGTACTTGGTGCCCTCTGCACAGCAAATGATGGAGTGTACCAGGGGTGTTGTGATATATCCCAAACTGTTCATGACAGGAAGTTCATCCAATGTCTACTAATTGCACACGTGGAACCAAAATTGTACAGGAGCTCAAGTTTTTACCCAGAACATTTTGGCAGTGCACCAGTTCTTGTTTGTTGCATGGTAGTAGGCTGAGCCTGCTTGGCTGGGTTACTCAACCAGTAGGGTGAACAGTTGTGACTAAATGTATGCTGACATGCTCCATATGAAGCAAAGATATCTGTGGATACACTTCAAACATGTCAATAATGTTGGCACCACAATGCTTGAGGCAGCAACAAGGAGGAAAATGTGTAATTTTCCCCACAGTGTTCAGGCAGCCTTCCACTGCAGACTCAGACCATGCCAACATAGGAACTACTGATGCTATAGAAGTCATATTGTTACAGACATGTGACCACACATGATGCTAGAAATTAAAAATTGGACCATATCATCAAAGTGCCTTAGCCAAAGTCAGAGCCTTTCGTACCAAATCAGTCTATCAGTGTTTAACTATAAATATTTTCTTGAACACATTAAAATATTTTGGAATACTGCTTCTTTCAGTTTATTCGTGCCAGACACTGTTGTAATGGCAAATAATCCAAAGTGCTCTCAAGGTGTTCTGGAGAATCCGTTATCAAAGAATGCAAGCAAAACAGTGTCTAATCTGGATCCCCAAGGCCTCACTTAACTGTTTATCTGTCTTTAGAGCCCTGACTGAAATGATAACTAACCTCCAAACACGAACAAGTAATTTTCATACATATCTTAATTGCGATGTCACGATGAACACTAGAATGGGAACAGCACTGTCTACCAGGAGTTCACACAGGACTCCTTTACTTTTCTAATTTGAATCAAAACTGTATTTTTTTTTCCTATTCATTTTACTCCCATTTTTCCAGGCATTTACTCTGTAACCACCAAGCAAGGTTATTGTTGTTACTCAGTATTGTGTAGTAACAGGCATTTCCTCAGTTAGTCTCCTCATGGCACTCTGCTGTGTCATGTTATTATAATCAAATGAAGATAAAAATATACATTTGTGGAAAAACTGACATTATATGATACTTTTGGGTAAAACAGCAATGGACTTTTTTTTTTTAGAATATTGTTATTTCATTTTTGACCATGTTTGAAGAAAACTTTAATGGTATGAGTGGACTTAACTGAACCCTTTTTGAATAAAAAAATAAATTGAATAAAAGTAACCATATTTTTGCAATGTCATTCACAGGGCACTTCCTTGTATTATTGCCCAATTCTGAATACAACCTTTTTTCATCATTAAGTTTATTTGACAAATCAATTAGCAATGTCTTAACTGCAGTTACCATGTGCCTGAAGCCACAATTATGCACCTCAGTATAACCTGTCACATCAAACCCTCTGGAGACACAACCATGTCCTCAATTAATCTCTTCAGCTGAAGGAAAGTTTTTCTTTCCTTTTTTCTGTGGACATAAAGTGTACAGTGAGGAGAAAAGCTGTGGAGAGAAAATAAGAGGTATTCTTGCTGTTACCTTTTGGTCCCTCTGAGTGAAACCTATGCCAAAAGAAATTATTCAAGTTTTATTCAGCACAGAGCCATGTCAAATATGACTTGGTCAAAAGGAGCACACAGAGTGCGAAACATGGAGGCATAACTAATTAATTTAATGCCGCAAAAAGTGCTAAGTGCTACTGTTGGGATGGAAAGCAAAATATTGGTGGAGAAAATATATTTGATTTGTTTTTAATAGAGTAATAATTCTCATTTACTTCCAAGTTTGCTGCAAGTGATTGACTCAGCAGTATTGAAATTAAATTAAACCTAAGAGTGTGAATTAAACCTTGTTATTCTCTTCACAAATTACCCTAATATTGGCTATGAATGTTTCTGGCAGCAAAGCATATTTACACATCGTAAACAGGGACACATGCCTTCCTTTTTTCAAGTATTTTCTGTGAATGCTAAAACAGTGTGTAAATACAACCCTTTTCTGGGGTAACATTGATGCCCCAGGATATATTTCATCTAAGCTAGAGTGTAGTTGTCCAAGTAACTGACCTTCACAGTAGCTATCCACATCATATGGTTATACAGTAAAAAATGTAGTGGCAGGAGAGAGCAGCAACAGTTGTGATAGTAGTGCCTGTTTTGCTGTACTGTTGGTGTTGTGGTGTGCTGTGTCCCTCGTTTGCTATAAACCTCCCACAGTAAATTATTTTACCATCTGGATGACTGATTGAAATTACCGGTGTGCATGGGCAAAACCAAATTACCAGTCTCCCCTGGTAATACTAATAACCAGAGAGGGCTTCAGTCTGCATTTATATGTAACCATTAGAAGTAAAACAACTCTATTGTCTAGAGGTGAAATCAAAGTTACAAAGCCAGGTCCAAAGAATTAGACCTCAAAGCATCCTGATGAAAGAGTACAAACACTTCATGTTACTGGAATTAAAATGAAAGAGAAATGCCCAAAATATAAACTAAATGTTAAAAACAAAGCCAATGATAATACAATTTCTTTCTTTCTACGTGGCTGCCTGGCTGGCTGCATGTCACCCTATTCTTTAATCTGTTTAGGGTCTAATTGTGAGTAATGACGCTATTGGCTGATATGGCTTGTAGCTCAGCCAGCCCCTCTGTGCCCACGCTGCATATCCAACCCATCTGTGAGCCACACACAGCCACAGTCCTCACCAATACACACACCAAAACAACTGTCATGCCCACAAACACCCACGCAGAAACACAGCGACCCTGCACACGCACACAGAATACTGCAGCAATTTCACACACTCACACTTCACAGCAACAGTCAGCTTTAGCACATTGGCTAACCGGCAAAGAGGATTCATAACACACCAAATTAGCTTTAGATTTGCAATGAAAGATCAGTTCATTAAAAATGCATTAAATATGAGTGGGTTCAGTTGATGCTAAATGGAAGAAGGGGGGAGAGATTAATCTAGACTGTCTCTCTTCACTGTCCCCTCTTTTATATTCTCTGCTCCTCTCTCCCTCTGCTTTTTCTGCCTTTTTGGCGCATGCAGTGTCACATCTCAAATGGCTGTAATATCTTCTTTTGTGTCAGAATCAGTGTCGCATGTAACCATGATGATGCAGAAAGATCCTTTCAGCCTGTCTACCCACTGAAGATGCTTATTTGGGCCCAGTTGTTGATCAGATGAGTTTGGGCGAGAACCATTCATGCACTAGAGTTTTATAGTTGATACAATCAGATAGCAGATTTTTTGGTTGGCCCAATCAGAGAGCTTTGAATTGGGCAAATCAAACATCAGAGGTCCAATTGTTCCAGCTAGACTGAAGATGCGGATTGTTTGTCCAGTTAAATATTTCTGAGATGGAAGTCTGGCTATAGCCTCATAGATTGCACATTTGCATTTTAACATGCTGATTTACCAGGTGACACTGTCTATCGACTGACTTTTTGGTGTATTGTTTTAAATTGCAGAGATCATAGCTGTGTGCAATCACTTGGCCAAGACACGCTTTGGCTGAATGTGCCCTGATCCGTGACTGCACCACTCTTGCTTCCATTATGGCAGCCTGGCTTCCAGATTACACTACCAATACATTGTTATTACAATGCAAACCAAAGTTCTTCCATGTATGGTTTTTGTTCAATCCAGTAATACGATGAGCAAAAAAAAAAAGTATTTTGTGGTTACAGACTGTCAGGTAATGCATGCCAGTATGATGGGATGATAGAAGAGTAACTGCAGGCTAGAGAACTGGAAGGAAAAAGGAAGGCAAATTGTGTGCTGGATTACGTGAGAATGAAGAGAGGATTGTGAGACGAGTTCTGTACACACCTATTCTTATCTTTGTGCATGGGCCAGCAGGAGACATTGAGGTCACAGCCTGACACAAAGCTTCAAATAAATGCTTGCATGCTGAGATATTACTGTTGGGAGCATTTATAAACAAAGCCTTCCTCTCATTCATGCAGGGAACTGGTCCAGTTGTTAACAAACAGAATAGTATTTTTGGAGCATATATATATATATATGTATATATATATATATAAATGATGCACCAATTTAGGAGATCCACTTTTGAAACAAGGATGTTATCACTGTTGAATTAAGTTATCACATAATGTTGACAGAAGGTCAAACAATAATTATTGAGTCTCAAAAACAAATGATTAACAAGAATAAAATGCATCCAAACTTTTAGTAATTATAAAGTAAACACTTGTGGAATTGATTTTTTTTTAATCTACCAGAAAAGGCCTTTGGGATGTTGAAATGTTGGTCTGTGATAAATTCCCGGTCAAACAAAAACTACAACATAAAACTGAGAAAGAAGAGGTCACTACAGCTAATTTAATTACTCAGCAAAGGAAATCAGAAAACTTGTTATTTTTTGTTCGCTGCTTTTTTGATTCAAAACAAAAAGAAACAAAAAAAGTTATCATTTTCATTTTTTGTTCCTCTACTTGTAAGTCAGGAAGTCAGGAAGAGGTTTTTTTTTCTCAGTTTTGGTTTTCTCATTTAAAAAGAAATATTGGCAAAGTCTTTTTTTTTTTTTTTTTCTTATTTTATCACCACAGAAGAATGTTGAAAACAGCAACAATGAGTGTAACTACAACATAGATTATTGCAACTTCAGGTATATCTGCAACCTTCTGTCTTTTTTTTAATTCATTTATATTTATTTAAACAGCCATCAGGGGGAAAAACAAACAAACAAAAAAACAAAACAAATAACTCTACTCACCCCCGTCTGAACCCCTATGTCCCCACTGTAGTCTGATAATCATATCCACATAGCAGTTTAAAGAGCGTGCTGAGGAGAGAAGTAAGCAGTGTTTGAACTCTTTTTCTCATCATCTCCTTTTTCATTCTTCACACAACTATTTCTCCTGTCAGTTGTTGTGTGTACCACCGAGTGCAGCACTATGAATGCCCTCCGGGAGAGACTGTCCAAGATTTTTGTGTCTTAGCCCCTCTCTATTACTGCAGGCTTTACTGCCCCACCTTTGAGTGTTGCTGGGCAATGAGACCAGAGGAGGATTATGAGGACAGAAGAGGACCAGAAGAGTGGAGCAGGAAGTCGCACACTGGATCCCACACAGACTTGTTTCACCGTCTTGGACTGGTGGCTCTGCTGCAAAGCAGTGTGGGGGATCAGGGAAAGAGAGATGATGATTATGGAAATGAGCAAGCTCTCTTTCTGAAAGATTAAACAGGCCACTGATTGCTTTTACATAACCTTCACTCGCTGAGACACAGCCTTGCTCCGTCCCTCTCACCCAGTCTTTCAAACACACACACACTTTTTTGGTATCACCCCTGTAAAAAGTTGCTTCTCTCTAAGTAGTCATTTGATAAGTTTAGCTTCAAGCGCTCATCAAAATGCCACCATACAGACAAAACCAGAGCTGCAGTTTGGTTCATCAGACCTCAGAAGTCAAAATCCCTCCATCAGAGAGCCTGCTGTCGCCTCTCTGTGTGTCTGCAGACCTTTGATTGCATGTAATTATTTTCTGTTGTGTGTGTGCACACAAAGTTGCATATTGACCCCCCAATTGTTTGTAGCCAAAAATAATAACAGAAAGCTTTTCCATGGATACAGATTTTGCCTGATAAAATCCATCAACCAAAATATCTTCGGTCTTTATTAAAGACATTGAGATTCAGTACATTAACATTCTGTATGCTTCTGGATGCTTGGACATTAAGAAAATGAAGGCACACAGGAATAAAAAGAAGATGGATAAATAGATGGAAATACTACCAATAGATGGAAGTACTTGTTATATATATATATATTCTCAATTTAAAATGGACATTTTACTACCCCTTGAACTATACCCTCCACATCACCAAGACATCTTGTATCAACTTGTCAGTCATTTATCACTTTAATTCCCTATAAAGATATTATCAGCTCTTACTCTGAGGCTACACATTATTTATGTCTATGTCTTTTATATTTCTGATTTCCCTCCATACTGCACCATTTTAGGGGCATTTTCAAGATAATTCTGCCAATAGGCTTGAATACAAATGTGTCCTCAAACATTTGGGGACCTGTTTAATCTTCCCATGACACAGCTTTGAGCATCAACCCAGTTTTTGACACATAATAGTCCAGCTGGTGGCTTCAAACGGTGCTAAGCTTTTATCTCAACTAATTGCCAACACAACCTTCAATTTCTCTGAAATTGCATGAAACCCCCCCTTTTGTCATCTTCCCCAGGACATGCAGCAGGTGCGCCACACAGCTGAGATTTAGCCGCTGCAGTCGTTGGGCCGGAGTTGGCTGATGTGTTGATGCTTGTGAATATAAAAGGTTTTACACCTGAGGGCTTACCTGACAGTGTCAGCAGTCAACATTATTATCAGAAAATAGTACTGCCTTTCAACTCCAACACGTTCATGAAACAACCAGGATTACTTTGAAACATGAAGTGTGTTGCCTAATGCATTAATCTTCTGAAAAGAAATGTGGGCTTGAGCATTGTGTATGTAATTGTTCTTTTATTTAGTTATTTTTAATGCAACAAAAACTAAAGAGACTGATGCAGTTAACATTACAGGCAAAGACCAGGTTAGTTAAGTTTTTGGTTCATAGTTTCCACTGACACATTTACAGGAATAATATCATAAAAAATGAAAAAGATTTTGTACAGGCAGCAAAATAAGACTCATAACTTACCTTTTTCTTTCCGTAGTCACGTCACCTTCCTAGCCGCTTTAGATGAGCCTTCTTGGACATCTCTGCAAGGATATCTTTAAAATATTTAGTTCAAGTTTTCTTTTTCTGTCCAACATAATTTTGTAAGAGCTTGTGTTTTTTTGGATTAAGTCGCATGTCTTCATTTCACCATCTGTCAGGTGTCTGTTGGATTAAGGTGCCTGCTGAAAAATCAGACCAACTGCCAAACTGACTGACACATAGCCATACAAAAGAGTTTAATGTGGAATTGGCGGACTTCTTAAATAACTAACTTTCCATTTCACTAATTAACTTACTGACTGACTGATGGGTTAATTTGCTGTGTAAACGGTCGCCTACTGTGTTTCTGTTAGCAGTTTATTCAAGGACATCCAGCTGATACAAAAACACATTCCCCATGCATCTAACCAACTTACAGACTCACTGGCAAACTGGATGAATAACTACATTACTGACTGGCTGCCTGACTGGTTAATTAACTTACTGTCTGTCTGTTTGTAGCACACCCAAGGACATCCATCCAGCTTGTACAGAAACTATTTCACACACACACATACATCCCTCCTCTCCGGAGTGACGGGGAGAATATTTCCCTGTTTACTCAAGTGCCACTTCATGATTAAAAACTAATCAGGCTTCAGCCAGCCTGGGATCCCCCTACACACTGACACAGAATGAACTGTAATTATCTTAACAGGGGAGCGAAGGCAGAGAGGCATGGATGGGGAGAGAGGAAGGGTGAAAGTAAAGCGACAAGAGGGGAAGGTGAGGAGTCAGGTGGAAAATAGAAAATAAACAGAGATAAAGCAGGAGTGGTGTCAGATACACAAAGATCATAAAACTGAGATAAAGGGAGGTAAAGGAAGAGGGAAAGGTAGTTGCTGCTGTGAAAGCTTGCTGGCCTTGGTGTATCATAGCAGTATAACATTAGCACTGGGGAGATGGCAGGTTTCTGTTTGGTTAAGCTACAAATTATGATTCAAAGAAGTTTCCGTCAGATATTTGTGCATTTTAAAAGTCCCTGGCTGAAACTAAATGTACTCATGCCTCAAGCTCAGGTAGAAAGTTTAAGAGTACAAAGTGGAAGGAAGAAAAGTACCACTTCAGATGACTTGTATTTTTTCCACTCTGCCTTCTCTCGAGCTGCTGAATCATGCCTTTTCTCTTTCTTCCCACAATGCTCAAGTGCACAAGGGCTGTAGCACGGAAACAAGCAAGAACAAAACAGACAGAGTTGAGTTTCAACTCGAAATGGAAATTATTCTTCCAAGGGGAAGCCATTTGTCATAAAGCCATTGTCATTTTTACTTTACACTTGAAAAAGTGACAATTAAACCTGTGGAAATCATCTGAAAAAAATCCAAAATAGATGTTTGCACCTTTGTGTGAAAGATGAGAATATTTAAATGTATTGGTGTTAAAGTTGTCACAGTATGTTGTCAAGATTGTCTATAAAGGTACACAGGATTCAAGGAGATAAAAATGTCTGGCGTAGATTTGAT
>JAOWBC010000318.1:80918-94929 GCA_028566105.1 Hypoplectrus providencianus
CACACACACACACACACACACACACACACACACACACACACACACACACACACACACACACACACACACACATTCATCCCGTCCCCTCACGTACAGCCAGACTCTCTCTCTCTCTCTCAGTGTCCATTGATGAGATTTTGTGGAGCAGAATGGAGTCTGGCTCCTAAGGGACTCATGGGGTTTAGGTATTTAAGGATTTAAATGACAAGAATAGGACACACTCACTCTTATACACAAAGTGCACACGCACAAGAGGGTAAAAAAGAAGCAAGGACAAAGTATGTAGTTTTCAGTCTTTGCAGCCTGCTTGTCTGATGAAGTGGAAATGTGGCCAGTCACCTCACGAACACACTTTCAGCTATAAGATCCTCTTCTCTGTGTTTTAATAAAGATAAACTTGAATTATACTTCTTTTGATCCACAAGTTGTGGTTATGCATATATATTTTTTTTCAAGTTTAACTCATCAGGTGTTGAAAAAAGAATTAAAAAAAAGAAGATAAAAGAAAAGAAAAGAAGGAGCACACTACATGGCTAATTCTGAAAATGTTTGGACGGCTGATCTCCTGATGACTATTTAAACTGCAAAATATATCTGATTACACTCTAATCACATTACTTTTAGCCCATTAGATACTAAAATGTTTTCTCCCTTCTTGAGACAGCCAAGCGTGATTGTCCTTGTCATTGCATCTGTTCCCCTCCCAGCTGGAGATGCAAAGTTTGCATAAACAGGTGCAAAAGTTCACCTCCCCACTTTCCCTCCTCGCTGCAATCCTCTGCTCTCTAATCCTCGCCTCTCCTCAGACTCATTCCTTTGCACGTCCTCTTCAGTCTGTGTCCCCCCGTTTTCCCCTCTCTCACCTCTTGATGGCACAAACAATCGTTTACTTGTCGTCCTCTTTTCCTGATTGATTCCTCTTCGACTTCCTCCTGTCTCTTCTCTCTTTCTCCCAGCGGGACGCAGAAGGAAAGGTTCAGGCAGGTGCAGAAGTTCACCTCTCCTCTCTTCACCTCCCTCTTCCCCGTTGGGATCACAGTTAACAGGAGGCCCAAATATTTATTTCTTTTTCCACCTTTCCATTTGATCTTTCTTTGCAGTATTTATTTTCTTTCTGTGCAATATTATTTGGCTGTATTCTTCCCTTCCCTCTCCTCTTTATAGCTCATGTCATTTCTATAATCTCTTAAAATCTTTCAGTTAACTTCAGTTTCAATACTCAGGCTACCTTATATTCCTCTTTGTTTCTTTTGCAGTCGCAATCCTGCTATGCTACACTGTGATTTTATACAAAAAAAATTCTGTGTGGAACATTTCTTTGAAATCACAATTATTTTCATCTGATAAAAAATAGATGTTAAGTGATAACAAAGTCATTTTTTCCAGGTTATTTCTTCATCAATGTAAATATTAACTTTCTGGGGGGGTCTTTATGGTTCTGAACTGAATACTTTTGTGTTTTAAACTATTTGTAAAGAAATAAAAAGCAACTTAACATTGAAATCAGTCGGGAGGATTCATGTAGAACAATGTTCGATATTGTTTGGCTTTTTTTTTTATGGACGTTTAATCAGAAAAATAATATGCAGATGCTGTGGATTTGCTTCTAATTCCCAAAATACTACAATTCAAGTCAGGTCCTCACATTAATAATAAAACATCTCAAGTCAACTGCAACATCTCATTCCTTACCCCTCTCTCCCTCTCTGCTCACTCTGATTCACCTCCCTCTCTCCTTTCTCTTCTTCCTTTGTGTTTTCTCACTGTCTCTCTTTTTATATCACCTCCTTGTTGTGCATCCAAAGTGCAGCCTGACCTTTCTCAGTGTTGCTCCCCTAGGAGTAAAATGTGAGTGTGTGTGAGCATCTCTTTGTATACTTTGTGTGCACACACTTGCATGTGACATTTCTTTATGATGGAGTTGAATAAAAACGGTAATGTCTTTCCAGTGGTGTGTTTGTGGATCAGCTGGCTTGAAGAGCAATATTAAATTGATTACAGACAAACACAATGCCTGAATAATTTGTGCAAGTATCTCATGCACACATAATCATAAAATAAGGTTCCCTCATGGAAGGAAAGAGTGTGTCCTTCTGTTTATTAACTTATAAATTATAAACAAACCTTTGAAAAAAACACAGCAGGCTGAGCTTTTGTTTTACTCTGTACTTTAATATTTAGTGTGCATGTATCCCAGGAAGACTGCCTGACTGCTGCTGCATCAGCTGACTTGAATCCCAAAACTAAGACAAACTTAACTTCCACACACGGTTCGTTTTATAAAAAGAGCATTTATTTCAAAGTTTTTTTTCGCTTCGGAGATTGAAGCACATAGTAAAGCAACATTACAATGTTCTGAAAATATAAGTGTGATGCTGTAACATTTTAATCTTATCTTCTTAACATGTTTTTTGTTGTAATACTGGAATATTCTGCATGTATACTAAAATAAGAACTTTTAAAATTGTACAAATCGGTACCATAAAACTTGACAGAGAATAAAAACGAGGCGTTCTCTCACTGCAACAAACACAGATTGCTAGTTTTTCTCTTGAACAGGGAGAAAGAACGAAGAAACGCCAAATAATATTTAAAAAAAACCCCAAAGAAACCAAAAAAAAAAAAAAAAAAGAAAAAGAGAGAAACGTTGGATTCACACAGGTGTAACCCAAAGCTGATATTCAACCTTTGGCAGTAGATTTCTTATCGCTGTCCAAATATGAGAATCAGATACTCTGCAGTCTCTCCTTATTTAGACAATCATAAGAACATCAAATTTGCAAAGAGTTGAACATGAATTTGTTCCTGTGTAGCTGCAGACAAAAAAAACCAAACAATTATTGTCATAATAATGATGATGATAATAATAATAATAATAATAATAATAATAACAATAAAAAACAACAATAATAATCATAATAATATAATAACATTAAAAAAGAGATTGAACAAGAACCTGCACGCATAAAAAGGATGTACTGGTTTCAGCCTCTCTGTATATGTTGTTCCGGAAAAACACACTGTGTGTTATTTTCCAGGATGCACATTTTATGCCTCAATAGCAACATGTGTTGATGCAACAGGTGTCGCTGCCAACATAGCTGGTGTTCAGGGAAAAACACACAACGCACATTTTTCTGGTCACATTTACCGTGCTAGCAAAAACGGCACATCCAGTTTAAAGGTGCACGAGGCGCAAGTTGGATCCTCAAAGTGATATATCACGTCTGCACATTGCTCTGTACATACCTAACATGGAGAATAGTTTGCTTTCTGAATATACTTTTCAAGTTACAAAACTAAACAAAAGGAGAAAAAAAGAGAATGCACTGCGTTGCAAGAGTGTCCATTAAGTTTAAGGCGATTTTTAGAGCTCACAGGTTTTTACTCATTGTGATTGATCATCATTGGTGGACTCTGGATGAGGAAGTGATCATTCATTGGTGGACTCGGTATGGGAAGTGATTGTTTATGGGAGGAATGGGGACACAGGGGGCGTGGAGAAAGGGCAGCTTTTCTTTTCACATCTTCTCTGCAGTGAAGAATGAAAACAAAGAATCATCCACAGTTTTTTTTTTTAAATTGAATCCATGTCGAGTCTGTCTCATTTTGGGAGTACAAAAAAGGTATTTGTGTAGCATTTTCACAGATACTCAGTCTTTGTGGGTTCATATGTCTGTGTGTAGCTACCGAAGCTAGTGGTCTCTGTCGTTACTCTTGTTGTGTTTACCCCTGGAGTTGTTGTTTATTTATTATAAGGCCACCATACTGTGAAGATGCTGTAAGCGTCTTCAAAGTATCAACAACCCAGAGTCTTTCACTCTATCTAAACCACAGTACCTGCTGATTCTGCACACACAACAACAGATTTGAAAAAAACATTTTGTTTCATCTTTTTGACCCCACCAACACACCTTCATTTAATTTTTTCTCTTTCATAACATCAGGCAGTTGCTGGATCCTATACTATCTTTTATGTTCTCTCTTCTTCTCTTTCTGTGTGTCTTACACCACAAAGAGAGCAACTAAAGCAAATATACCCCATTCAGGAACCTGATAAGGGAATAAAATCTCTCTCAGGAACCATTGAGGAAGGATGTGAATCCAGTCCACAAAAGTATATAGAACCTCTAAGAAACTAAACAGTTAGCTATAAGCAAGTCATTTTGATCACACAGCAACATTCCCCCCCAACATTTTACTTTCAAACTAACAAACTGGTGACATAATCTCCCAACTCTGCAATGCTCAAGTCTGTAGAAAGAGAAAGGGAAGGACACATACTGTAGGAGGGGGAGGGGAGATTTGGGTAAAACTGGAAGCTGAGTCCAAGCGTTCATTATGTGTTCATTAACAAATCGTCTTGGAGGACCAGGGAGGCGCCATACAAGGGAGAGCTGTTAACGTCCGTCAACACATTGGCATGAACTGATCAGGTGGTAGTTGGTAACAATTGGGTACTGGGGAGTGTTAACCCAGAGTTAACAAATCCTCATGGAATCAATAAATCAGAGATCGGGGGCGTCCACTCAGTTAGACCACTGTTAAGAGTCTTCACCATCGTCACCATCGTTAATGAAGCAGTCTTTGGTCCCGTACAAATCTGCCAGCTTCTTAAACCTTGGCCCCCAACTCTGCAGATAGTCATAATCCAAGTCAGACTCTGTTGTGACAGATTCGAGGGAACTCAATGACCCAGCCAATGATCCTCTGCCTTCGTATCCGTAGATCTGAATGGAGTCGTAAGGAGGTGCGGTGGGGTCACTGTCGGCCTCCGCAATTCGAGTCTTGATGAAGTCATCAACGTCGACGCTGTTGGCTGCAGGACGGCCAGCGCCGGGCCTCATGGGATACTGAAGCTCTGGTTTGATGTCCTTTCTTGGCAGGAAACCGTTGGCACCGTCTGGGTTCTGAACAATTAGAGAGAAGCACAGTCAGTTTATGCTGCAAAGACTTTCAAATGTTGTAGAGGAAGAGGAATAGCTGGAGATGAATTCTGTTTATTTGTTGGGCAAATGTGGTACATCATGTTCCAATACGGGCAAATAATGAAGCTAAATATGATGAAAACTTTCTAATTTGACCATTCATTTACTTTATCTGTCCTTTAACAAAACAAACAGGAACAAATACATTGATGCCACCCCTCATACCTGCAATGTGGCGATGTCGAAGGCCTCCGTATCCTCCTCACCACCGCCCTCGTCATCATAAGTGATGATATTCTCCCTGATGTCCTCCTCCTCAAACACTATCAATGGCTCCTTCTTCTGACGCCTCAGTGCAACAAACAACACAACTATTGCTGCCAAACAGAAGAAAAGAAAACACAAAATTCAAAAACTGTTACGCATTTAGGAATTATATAACCATTCTCACACAATCTCTGTGAAAAGGGAGAAAAGTGAGCATTAGATAATTAGTATGCACAGTGGGAGATAGTGTAATTAGACCTTGGACAGTTTAATTAATATGATTACTATATTGTGCTATACACACATGCCATTTTAATTGCAGGTGGTAATCAACATGTCAGACTTCCAAAGGGTTCTTAGTTGTGTATTACAATGGATAGAATTCAGAGTAAACTCCAGCTGCGAGGATTCAATGTACAAGTACATTCGAGAAAAAAAGAGGAAGATGTAGAACAGCTGCAGTGTGGGTTACCTAGTGGGCTGAGAAAGAAAACTGAGGCTGCAGATGCAACTTAAGATTTGCTGTTTCTGAAAGCACATTGCACATTTTCACAAAAACAAAAACAGATTGTCGCTGAGACAACAATGTGCCCACTCTCAATGATTATGCAAGGATGGGGTATGAGAGAGTAATGCTGAAGCTGCTGATACACAAGTGACTCTAGGACCTCTAATCCTAACAGAAGCTCAGACAATGCAGTGTACTTCCAATGAGGACGCTAAGGAAGGTGGACAGCCTGACTCAGTTCCCTGTGGTTCAGCTCTGTCTAAAGTTAATATCCAGCATGTTTGGTATTACTTAAGATGACAGACCTGTGCTGTGTACTTATACATGCTATGTTGAGTGCATAAGTGCACATTGATAAATGTGACAGATTGCAGTGCATAGTCACTACCAAGATGGCGCATTCATAACAGTCAAATTTGCTTTTCTTCTTCTTTTTTGTATGTATATGTGACATGTCTTCCCTTAAACACACTGCCAGAAATATCATGTGTATCAGCAATATTTAAGCAACAGGTGAAGGTTTAGCTCCTTACCCAGCAGAATGACGATGCAGGCCAGGATGGCTATCAGTGCCCCGGTGCTGAGGCCAGCAGGGAGCACATAGGGCTCCACGTTACAAGAGAGGATGGTGTCCCTGCTGTCACAGGAACAGACTCTGATGGTCAGGGTGTTGGTGCTGCTCATAGCAGGGATACCGTTGTCGTTTATCTCGATTGGAAGGTAGTAAACATCCTGGGTCAGACGGCTGAAGCCTTTACGGAGCACAATGATGCTGGCTGTGCTGTCTGTGGAGACAGTGAAATGGGTTGGTAAATAGATAGTAAGATACTCTTTAAACTACCAAGGAACAGTAAAGTACAGGAGACAGAAAGTTCACACTGCAGACTTTGAATACAACTTTCTACAACTAGAATTTTATTATAGCTTTGAGTTCATCACATCATGCCTTCGCCCCTGACTATGGAAGAGATGAGTTTCTTGAGGAATTTTTAGAGGTTTCATCAGCAGGCAAACAGTATCTAACATTTACATTAAAAATACATTACCAAGCAATATAAGTGGAACCTATAAAACCGACTGCACTGCCCTGGTCACAGTACTTGCAGCTATGCAAGGAAAGTAGTTAAAAATTGCTGGATGAGTGGAAAATTATATAAATTGTCCACAGAGCTGCTCTTGGACAAATTTTTCAGTTTTAACAAACTCACTGGTATAACTATGCTTGTGAGAGCCAACACTGTGGTTTCCTTTACCTACAACCTTAATTGGAGCATTGAAATTAACGTAAAAGCTAATAGCACTGTAAAACCATAACTTGCAGCACATTAAACAGCATCAGTCTCTTGTGGCACAGCTTCACCCACCATTTCACCTTTTATCTCTTCGTTTTCTATTTACCAAGAGATTTGGGGTTTCTGCTGATTCTACTGGATTTCTCACTTTTGGGCTCTTTTCATTTCTTCTTTCTGTTTGATGCAGGATGTAACACATCAGTACACACATACAAACAGGCTGGGAACAGCTGAATGATTTTCAATTGAGACTATAATGACTGTTACTCCTTCAAATGACCCTACTTCAATACGTACTCTCAGCCTGACTCCCTGTAATGTTTACTAATGCTTGTTATTGTTTATAAAACAGGCATAATAATTATCTTTATTTGTAGAATACAATTCAGACTACAGGCATACAATGCCTAATGAATACCAAGATGTAAACACCACTTGAGTCCTTCATTTAAACAAATTTAAAGTTTAACCAGCTGCAAACCCTTGAGTTGGTGGTATCTTTGCCACTTTCTGTCTTGCAGTGATCTTTAGAGACATAGAAAGCTGGCAAAAGCTCTCATCCAGGGCTGGGTCTATCTTCTATGGTGTTGGGTAATTTTTCAACATATATGCTCAATGGGTCTCTAAAACCCTCAGCTATCCTCCCTGTTGATCATGTGAAACTCAGCTCAGTATAATGGACATTTCCGTTCCTCCATCTCCTTCAGTCTGTGTCAATATCTTCTCAGTCTATATTCTCCTCCTCCAACCTCTCTCGCTCTCAGTCTCTAATTTTCTTTTTTTCAGGCTCTCTCCCTGCTCTCACAAAACTTAATTCAATCAGTTGGCCCCCGAAGATATATGTACAGACGGACAGAGACCCCACTGCAATTAATACAGCCCGCACAACATGTGTGCATTCGCATGTGTGCGGGAGATATTCAGAGCACCTGCTGCTTTCTACAAGGTAGTGTAAGCCTCCATCTGGTTATGCTTTGATCTAATCTGAGTGAAGGGGGGGCATGGATGAAAAAACAGTAAGACTGGCTGCTAGAAAGGGTTTGAAACAGAAAGAAATGAGAACAAGAAGAGGAAAATAATATCTTTAAGGTCATCTACCTCTGTTGTCTTTGAGGGAGAAGTTGTGGTTGTGGGTGACTTCTGGAGTGAGGCTGAATGTGAAGTGTTGTCTGTGAGCCATCTCATCTTTGTCCACTGCACTCACTGTTTCAATAACCTGAGACACACATGAATCACATTGGTAAACTGTTTTTTTGTTTGTTTGTTTATTTACTGTAATGTGCCAAAACTGATGTACACAAACATACCTTCCCTGCTGCAACAGTTTCACACATTAGGACTTCATTGTTGGTGGCAAACTCTGGGGCGTTGTCGTTTACATCTTTCACTTTGATATTAACACGCACTTTGGTGTCTTGGTGGTGTCCTCCTGCACATACACACACACACACGCAAATAGCATAAGGCAAAATCATCAGTATTCTGTTGCATCCGAAAATTCAAAGCAGTGTCAAAGTCATTAAAAACAGACTGTGATTTGTGTCTGAATGTGTATGTGTGTGATTGTTTGTGTGTCTGCATTGTAATGCCTGTTTGACACTGGCTGAACACAAAGCTAACTATGAATATTTTCCAGCAAGATTGCCTGTCAGTCAGTCAGCCACTCAGCAAGCTATTTGTTATTTTTGATTTGCAAAAATTACAGTCATGAGTTTGTGAGACATCAGAATATCAAGTCAGACAGTGTGCCACTCAGTCTTTTCTACCCAAACCATTTTGATATGCTAGAGTGACAAATGTGGAGTCATATCTTCTGAGGATTATAATGATGAAAAAGAGTGATGCAGACAGAATGATGCCTAAACAGTCAAAACAGAGACATATAACAAACCTGAACTCCTGATACATCTAGAATATTAACTAAGAAAGTCCCAGAGGACAGTGTGTTTTATCTTAAAAAAAGAAATAAAAAACAACCCTCTCTTTTCTATACTGAACTGCACTGCATATTTGTAATTCTAGTCAGTGTGATTTTTCCACTACCCTGTCATTACTAGGCATTTATTTAGCTTTCCAGGGTCTGTTAGCGGTTAGCATAGCCTGCAACGGTCCTAGTTTTGTGGGCGGCCAGCCCGTTTCCATCTGGCTGTCTGGCGTCTAGCACGCCACAGGGAAACCACGCGGCGCTCTGGTAGTTTGAGCCCCGACCACAGAATACCAGGGTGGGGCCACTGTGGCTTACTGGCTGGAGAGTTTGTGGGGTCGAAGCTAAAGAGAAAGCTCTGGAGGGTCTGTGAGTCAAAAGACATCCCCCTCTTTTTGCCCCTCACTCTCTATTGAACAGTAAGCAGGAGGGTTTGTAGTTCAGATATATATGTTTCAGTGGTGCCTCAACTTTAGTTTTTCACTCATTTTCACTTATTTTCCACTGCTCCACACTTTAGATAACTGTTTTTGTATGGTTGACCTTCAACAACCTACTAGCCTTCTTGGCGGATTTTGCTTGCCAGATTCAGATCAACAGATTTCAGAAGTTCAGAATAAGTTGATATTGTGGCTAGAAATGTTTTTTTCAGTTTCAGTATTAGATCTTGTCTTTGTGCTGTATTTACATTAATATAGATCACAAAAACATTTTTCTCAGCATCCCAACATTTTGGGAATCAGGGATGTAAATTGCCTGATGAATTACCTGTTCAAATATCTGATTGTGTCATATTTACATTTTAGCTTGACATGACTTTAAGCTGTTTAATTTAGTCAATGATCATCTAGTTTCAGTAAATTTGTTCAGATTTCAACTTTAATGTTATTTTGAACTCTTGGCTTCATTTGCCTATCAAAAGCTAGGTATTTACAGAAGCTCTACATTTGTTTCTATTTCTTTGAGATTACATGAAAACAACAGCTTCAACCTTATTTCCAAAACAATATGTAATAAAAAATAGTACTTTCTGACCCACAATCATTTGAATTCAGCATAAATTCAAAACATACAACGTCTCAACTTTTTCAGAATCGGGGTGTACATGTACTGGCTGTAGACACACTAACTACACACACTCAAGAAAATAATACCGTCAAGCAGCCACATAAATCCAATCCCTCCTGGCTGAAGCAGAATATATAATTAGTTTACAGAGGTCTAGGCAGTTCTTCACTGACATTCACAGCAAAAAAATAAGCTAACTTTAGTCCCACCCAGGGGGAAAATAATTAAAGGCAGCAGCTTGAATGCACTTAAATTTTGTCCATAAGATGTCATGTAGTGTATCCAGTAACACAGAATAACAGGTTGGTCTCTGAGTGCCAGAAAATGTACAGCCTGGTGGCTGCCTGAGGTTTTCTTTCTGTTATTTCATCTATGACTTTGTCTCTCCATCATATATCAAAGTATACTACTTGTAATTTTAGTCGGACAAATCATATTACAGGCAAGATCAAAATGCTAGACTGTATAGCTCAACACACATCAGATTCAGTCAACTGTTTCTAGATTTTAGCATGTGTGTGTGGATTTACCTATCTCAGTGGCTGACACTGAAATATTATGCCAGGCCTGTGTTTCTCTGTCCAGTGGTTTTGTTGTGGTGATCATGCCGTCTTCTGCGTTTATGCTGAAGAACTGCTCTATATCTGTGTACAGAGGGATCATGTACCTATATGGAGAATAATCACATAAATTGTAGTGTTATTATACATTAGGATGAAGAGATTTATAGACAATAGTATACAATCACATGCACAATGTCATAATTATAGCTTGCATTTTAAAAACTCAAGTGATATTCATAAAAAAACAAAAACAGATTCTGGCTGTAAGATGAGGCATTCCCATAACTATTGAAGAGTCAGTGAGATTATTTGGTTACCAAAAGAAACATAACTTTACAGCTGTTTTTATCATTACTATATAGAAAAAATCAGCAGCATATATATTGTCTTATAGCAACGAAGTCGAGACTCATTGATTGTTTTCCAGTTGATTCTTATAAAATGTGCCTCGCTATGCTTTTGTAATCCTATTTCACATCCCTATTCTACTGAAAACTTCTTTATATGTAATCTGTGTTTCTGCTTAAAAATGTGAGTGCAGTGCCAAGTTTCTCTGAGTCATATTGTTTGTTCAGTGTAGCTGAAGGAACACTATTTAAAAGGTTTTTTTTTTTTTTTGGCCACGTTCCAATTTACACTGGTGTGAAAATTGAAATTCTCCCACTGCTACAAGCCCGACTCAGTAAATGTGTTTGTGTGTGTACACAGTGTGCGTCTTTGTGTTACCTGACGGGATTGTTGGCAACGTCAGTGTCCTTGGCGTGGACTCGTCCCACCGGGGTGCCTTCAGGCGCATTCTCCTCTACCTCAAAAGTGTAACTGGGAGCTACAAACACAGGAGGCTCATCTGCATCCTCCACTGATATCTGCAGTTGCACAAACACACAGTTGAAAGGCTCCTGTGATATTTATCCAGTCACAATCAATCAAATGCGTGCACTTGCTCTCCTTGTCATATAAGGAAACATATTTCTACATGCATACCTTAATTGTGGCTTCGTCCTTATAAGGCCCCCAAGCCAGGTATTGGGGGTCAACATGAGGGTTGGATCCCTCCACCTTCAAAGTGTACGACCTTTTTGTCTCAAAGTCCACCGGCTGAAGAAAGAAAGGAGATATAACAGAAAGGGTTATGTCACAAAATCACTTCATCAAAAATGTTATTTCATGCCTGTTTGTCAAATATAAACTGTAAGTACACAAATGGTGTTGTTGACTGCAGTGTAATAATGGATCAAGTGCACTGAACAGTTTTCCACTGCAGACCCAGACTCTGGGAAATGCAGAGTGACCGCTGCTGTATCCTTATGCTCTGCTAGGGGGAGCTGTTGCTACATGAATGTCAGCAGGGATATTATCACATTATCACAGGAGCACTACAACTATTACCACAACTATTACACACAATGACATGGGTAATCCAAATGCACTATAGTTTAATATCAGAAGATATTATATGAGTATTTGGGGACAAAAATACATCATTTAGTTGTTTCTGTTGATGAAAACAATACAAGTCTATTTTTTAATGAGTCTGGATGAGGTTTGGGAGTTTGGGATGCCATAACAGGAAGTAGAAAGTGTCCCATGCCTCAAACACTACAGTTTGCTGACAGTTAGACTGGCTTTTTATTCCCATTCCCTCCAAAATAATTTCCCATTTATCACAACCTTTTTAATTGAGACAGGTAAATTAAGAAAACATTTTCATTTTAAATCCCTGGCATTGATTTTCAATATCACAGGCTGGCCAACATAAAACCTTGAGATTCAATTCACTCCTATTGAACGGAGCTCCAATTCACTTACACTATATTGGGTGAAAAAGCCATTGACTTTTAATGGCCTTGATATTGAATTGACTTGAGTGTGTGCTTTGAGGTATGCCACTCAGTTCCAAAAAAAGAAAAGCCTCACATTTTTCCCACATCACCTTTTATTCAGCGATAAAAACGTAGCAATTACAAAGCTATGACCCTCAGCCAAATAGTAGCGTGTCTAATGAATGTACTTCTTCCTCCTGACTGCTTTCCTTATGTACTGAGCACTGCAGGGAGAACCTTTAAGTCAACAAATGTGTTGGCAGTCATTGTATAAAAGCTATAATACCAAAGGGATGCTCTCTGCTATTATTATGAGGACTTGCTGTGCATTGCCAGCAGCTCTTGGCTGACGACTTGCACTCATCCTCAGCTCCGTCGTAGCCATAATCACAGCAGAAAAAAAACACTCTTTGGGGTATCATTGCAGTATTATAAACCCAGATAATAACCACTTTCCCCCCACCAGTATTTTTCCAGCCAGCCTGGCTGATGTTGAACTGGCAGTGTCCCAGGAGCAAGCTTGATCTTTTCATCTCATGGCTACCATCACTTAATGAAATCCCAGTGGGAGGACAGCAGGCTCTTAAGCCCTGTGTGAAGTGTTGTAAACCCAGAGTGAAGCTACGACGGATTTATGAATTTACAGTTGATTAGGATGGTCACCAAGACTACTGATACCAATTATTCTGGAAGGAAGCTGCCAATTAACAAGATTTCCCATGAAAGAATGTGTCATCTTTTAATATGTAATGAAGCGAGCATGCTTATTGTTGCTAAAACGTTCTGAACTCAGTCAAGATTATAGCAGAAAACGGGTAAACGCCAAGGATATTCCACTGTTGTTTCCTTTTTGTTGCGAGTGATCAAGCATGGTGACCAGTCCCCATCATCTGTAGGTAACCCCCCTGAAATCAGCTTGCAGCCGCTCTTTAATCTGATCAGCTTCAGAACCATTTTCATGTGATGCAGCTGCCAAATGACTCAATGCTGGAGGGATGTTTCCTCTCAATGGATTGTTCCACACTCATTGAGACGCAGCGGCATCTGACTCTGTGCTGTCGGTGTTTAACGTGTTGATGACAGGTACAAAGCTAGTAGGATAGATGTGACCTAGTTCTTTCATTTTCCTTTTTTTCCGTCACGCTCTCTGTCTCTGGGTCTCCTCTGCCCTCTCTCTCTTTCTCAAATTTTCTCTCCCTTCTTCTATCAGAGCCACTCTCTCCTCATTCTCTCCCTCTTTGTGTAATCAGTGTGAGATAATAATATTCACAATAATGCCGCCCCCCTTCCCTTACTCCCTCTCTTTCTCCAACACACACCAAAGACACTCGGCTCCTTAATATTCTGTGGACTGCTTTCGTCAGGACACAGTTGAAAGAGAATAGCTGATTAAAGCTCATCCCTGTGTGTGTGTGTGTGTGTGTGTGTGTGTATGTGTGCGTGTATGTGTGCATGTGTGTGTTTGTGAGAAGGAGGGTGAGAGAATAGAGATTAGTGAAGGCTACTCCCGACGCTGATTTAAAAAGTGTGTCTAGGTGTGAGCCTGTACATGATTTTTTTCTGTGTGTGTGTGTGTGTGTGTGTTTGTCTGTTTGGCCTTTAATTCCGTGTGGCACTGCCTTCAGGGGCCAAAAGGTG
>JAOWBC010000318.1:110094-120795 GCA_028566105.1 Hypoplectrus providencianus
TGTTTAAGTTTTCCTCCATTTAAAGCCATTTTTCTATCTACTTTTATGCATTTGTTATCATTTTAATTTAAAAATATTATCAATAAAAACACAAAAGTATGATAATAATCACTTTCTCAACTGTGCTTGTAAAATATCACCTCCATGTCAATATCTGAAGAACAATTTTTTATGAATTCATTCATTCACTACTCTGCTACTTTGTCATTATTGCGAATGGTTGGGGTAAATAATGTACACCTTTGTAAGACAGTAAATAATTTCAGCGGACAGAGGGAAGTACAATACAAAAAGTGAGAGTTGTTTCTTTCCTCTTCTGAAATGTTTATGAATCAATAGTTTTAAGTTTGTTTTTTATTTTTATTTTTATTTTTTTTTATTAATGGAGCTGGATCATTACTTGCATTTAGATGCACAAGTTGGACTGCAACTACATGTCTATAACTGCTGGTGCTGACTCTAAGCAGTTGTGTGATATTGACTTGGTGCTTCATATTAATAATAACATTGTTTTTGCTGAATCCGATACTTAAGTCCTCTTTTTGGTTCTCTGTTTGGGTGTTTCTAGTTTCAGCTACGCGAGCAACACTATCTTACTCAATCCAAAATCCATTGGTAATAAAACTGTAATCAGATTTCATTCAGCCCTGGTATCAATGTGGCCGCCACCTTAAGTGTACAGGGTGAATTACCAAGAACGGTTATTTGAAAGAGACTGCCTTCTCTATCTTTTCTAAGTCTGTCATCCATAAGGGAACATGGATCTAGTTTGTCAAATCACAGCTAATCTTTCTGTCCCTCCTCTGTGGTTGAGGATGAAGGCAAATGGCTGCCCCTCCCTGCCAGACTCATGTATTCAGGTTTCAGCTTAAGTAACGGATGGGTGAAGAAAAGCTTCAACAAAACTCATTCAGAACCCTTTTCAGAGGTTCTGTCTTTGAAAGTCCAGTCCATTCAGAGGAAGGATTTCTCTGCCTTTCACAATTTTAGACAGCACCACTGCCAGTGTGGTTCAATTCAGGTCAGCCTCGAGGGGTTGAAGACTCTCCAAGACCACATAATATTTGGAAAAAAAATCTATCAAGATCAGAAGCTTAAAGTAAGGAGACTCTGAGGAGACTCCTGCCCATGCCAGCCTAGTGCTAAATATTTCCTTGTTTCTACTTCTGGTTGAGCCCTTTTCTTTTTATACATTTGAGAAAAGGAAAAAACGATGAACTTTTTAGGAGCTGGATGTGTCGGCTAATGGTACTATCTGTTATCAGGTTCCTGTAGTCACATTTCAGTGATAATTAATAATGTATGGAAAAGGCTGTTTAGCAGGCAAACAACACTGATGATGAACTCCATCAGTGACTTCATTAAGAAGTGTCACTCAATAGGAAATGGATAGCTTTTCTGTACTATTGATTTTACCCTCTGGATTGCTGTTGTTATCAAATTATGCTTGATTTTTGGAAAGAAGACAGATCTGCTGCACAGTATCACAGATATACCTTTAAGAAGTGGACTCCAGTTTCAAAACATGGTAGGCTTTAATTCTGAAAAAATAGACAACTTTAAAGGGGAAATTTTGGTCCTTTCTGCATAAAAATTAGGACTAAGACTTGCACCTGATGTACGTTTTGGATCAATAACAATCTTTCGTTTAACATCCTTCACAATATAATGTCCTTTTATGACACTCCCATTTGCCCAAAGTATCTAAAATTCAATTCAAAATCAGATTGAACCCCTCCTTTTAATACTTACCAACATTGGACATCTCAGGCACCCTGGCGTAGTACGGCCCATGTAGAAACTCAGGAGGATTATCGTTGATGTCCTGAACTTTTACAATGAACTCCGATGGAGGCTCGAGGGGTTTATTTGTGTTTCTGTCCACTGCCTGGGCTGTTAATGTGTACTGGGCCTGCTCCTCACGGTCCAAGGTTTTTGTAGCGTGGATGTTGCCTGTCTTGTCGTCAATAACAAAGATCGTCCCTGCACCTTCGCCGGACAGGATATACTTGATGTTGCCAATGCCTGAGTCTACGTCTGAGTGGAGCTGAAGTCAAGGAGGAGAAGAGTAAGGAGAAGAGAGTAAGACAAAATAGAGGAAAAACAAAGAAGGACACACAGGCAATACAGGACACTTTTGATACTGACAACATCTAGATTTCAGTTAGTGTGGAACTTGAAGAGGAATAGAGTCAGACTGGTGATACAGAGTGAGACAGGTAGTCTGGTCTTCAGTCAGAACTGGAATATTCTCGCCTGGCTGCTTGGCAGATGTGACATAAGGCGTCTATGTCTACAAAGTATAGGAGCAGGAAGACTTATATAGATGTGCTGAGGGAGACGGGCAAGCACTAATAAGTAAGATGATTAAAACTGTGTCATCCCAAAAAATTGAAGAATGTTGAACATTCAATTAAAGCTTGTTTTTTTTCCCTTACAAACCCTAGACTATGAAATATGAGGCATTGTAAACATAATGTGTTGTTTGTTATGAAAGCCGCTCCCTGGTTTGAGTGATGTTGTTGTTGTGAAGGAGTACCACCAATCATCTTCACCTTGAATGTGAACATGACCTCTCTTTTTTTCTATCTTTCTCTCTTCCACTGACGAATGGGGAAAAAGCACATTAAAATCCTATTGGAGTTAGATGTCAACATGCATGCATGATTGTAAAGGTAGTGCACCATGTCTTTTCATAAAGTGTTATTAAAATAATAATAATTTTCAACTCGAGAAGTCATTTCAAGAAGGTTTTTATTTTACTCACCCTGCCCACCAGAACTGGGTCAGGCCCAGTGTACTCCTCAATGACGAAGAACTGATTCCAGACCCATCCTCGTTTGGACCTGTGGAGTACCTGCCCTTCCTTCCCTGCCCTCTGTCTGTGTCTATGCAGCGACAAGTGACCTATAAACAGAATTTCAAACATTTATTTAAAACAGTGCTATTTTCTTTGTCAGCCAGATTCGGTCAACCACACACACATTTTTGTTTGGCCTGTTTAAAAAGTGTCAGAGCGATTTCAAATGTCTGATTTACAGCATGAGGTTGAATGAATGAATTATCACCAGAACTGCAGTTTGTTTTCGGAGAATATCTTCAATACTCTGAATTTAAAAGTGGGCGGGAAGCAGTGACCTCTTGAACAGAGAAGCCCACTTTAAATTATGGGTCACCAGTTCAATTCCCAACAGAGAAAATGTGGGTGGTTGTTGTAGTTGACACACGCTTCAACAAGTAGTTTTTTAGGTGGCTCTTAGCGAGGCACTTAACCTCTGTTTGTTGCAGTGCAGCTGCTCAGTGGCCAGCAGCATCAGGCTGTGGCTGTACTGCCATGTGTAAACATCTGTAACTTCAGAGTACCACGATGGAGATAATGAACTGCTAAGTAAGTCGTTGCTATGAAAGTATGGGTGAAACTAAAAGATTTAAATTGTAAATAGGACACACATGCATAAAATCCTTGTGTAAATAGACTCAAGATGTGCTGAATATGTGATAATTCAAACTGTCTTGGGAGATGTTTAGAGTAAGAGATCACATTGTTGACAAGAAAATGTAAATGCTGTTCTTTTCTGCTCAATAATTGTAAAGGGAAAGAAACATTTAAATTTAGTGAGGAAATATTTGCATCACAGATTGGATGGTTACAAGTCTCTAAACTCAACTCAGTTTAGTTACTTATGGCAACAAAGGAGGGATGTTGTCAGTTTTGCTCAAATATCATGAAACGGAGTCACATGCATGACCATCAGTGTTTGACAGGTTAAAGATAAATTGTATTTCAGGATGGATGTCAGTGATAATGGTAAGGAAATGTTGCTTTGTTATACCTTGATGTCTGTGTCTGTGGCCCCTTTGATCCAAAGACGCATTTCCTCTCCGGGTTCCTAATGCGACGCCACAGAGCGCAGAAACTCCAACTAACAACAGGAAGGCTCTGAGCGACCCCAGACCCTGCCGCTTCATCGTCAGCATCGCCATCTCGCCCGAGCTGAGCAACTGTGCACTTCACTCTGCCCCCTACTTTCTGGTTCCTCTCAGTGGAGCTCCGCTCCCACTGAGGTGATATCCTGTTTTTACTAACGAAATGTTGTTGATGAACTTCCTAGTTCATTGGCAGAGCAGGGGCCGGTTGGTGCGGATACTCATCACCTACTTTCACGTTGCTGCCTTTCTTCTTGACGTTTTTTTTTTTCTCTTCTCTCACAATTGGTTAACTTCCTCTCTCCGCTTTTTGCAGAGCCTAAAAGAGAGAAAAGGAGAAATAATTAAAATACTGCTTAAAATAAAGCAGTTGAGCAAATTTACATTCAGTTTCATCAACCTTTCTCTTGCAAACAGATTTATCTTTATTAAAGTGAGGAATTTAGCAGTGACAACAAAAACAACAAACAGTTTGGTTATCATTCTTTTCTGTCTGTTATAAAGGGTTGTGCTAATTGACTGCAGTTGGAGATCTGACTTCTTTAATAGTTGTTGTCTTGATTAGGACATTGCACTAATTACCCAGACAATGCTGTCTGTAAACTCATTAGCTTTAATTCAATTAGACGCAGACAGATTCAGTGTAGGAGGTACAGCCCGTGTGCAACACCAGGTCGTTGTTCTGCTCTGTTTACTCTAATTCCATTTCAAATGCAACAAAATGATTTCAAGAAAACATAGAAATATATGAAAGTCATTAAAGCAGATAATGTGCCATGACGATCCCACAAACCCCTTTAAATGGTGTTTAGTTTGGATTACAAGAAGCACATCGACAGAAATTGTATCTGTTCACAATCCAGCGTGTCCATCAATACTTCTGAGTTGTGAATTAAGAAACTGCTTGCTCATTATAAGGAACTGCAGATGAATTTCAATGAAATGCCTTTAGTATAATTTTAATGAAAAGTCTTGGCACATGAACAGGTTGTAGAATAAATGTGATGGGAGCAATGAAGGAATTAATCAAATGATGCCAAGATCTCCTGAATAAAGGATTATAGGTAATGGACCTCTCGCTGATTTATAGACATCTTAGTTTTTTTTCCTGTAAGTACCACCAAGTGGTTTGCTCTTGAAACAAAGCCATATAAGTCTGCAGATCTGTTAATTTGATGCTTATTGTAGGTTCAGGTGTTTGGATGACGAACAAAATGTCAGAAATTTGTATTCCCATCGAACAAACTACAGCCTTTTCAACAATGTCACACTACTTCCTTGTTCCTATTCATCTTGTTCCAACAACAAATGCTGTTTTCACTTTGTCTGAGATTATGCAGAATTAAAACTGATTTGTGGCAAGAGAAGACTTGAAGGTTGAACAAATGACAAACTGTTACTGTGGCACAGTGATACACATTAGAAACAAGTGTTTAATTGCACTTCATTCAGGCAAACAAGTCAATTCGTTGACCTCTACCTACATGTCAAATATCTCATTTTGTAGCCCAGTGGTTGCAGTATATTGATGCATTATTTGTACACCGCTGCTTCTCCAGTGAACCTCCATTATGGCACCTGACATGGTTGGTAGGTGATTTGGGCCACAGCTGCAGATCCTGTGTTATTTTTCACATAGACCTGTATTGTTTATCCCTGAAGATCCAGGCATCCAGTGAAGCCAAATACACCCAAAGTAGTCTTTAAAATAATTGCACCAAAGCTGCCAGTATTCCAAAATCATTCAACACATGCAAGAGGCAAACACTGACAGGGAGTGATTGTTTGCACAAATCCCTTTACAACGGCAGCAGATTGGTTTTTCTAGCTCTAGCTGTTTGATTCTCTGGGAGTCTTTCTTTAGCTTTATATGCTGTGTTCTTCCAATTTCCTTCTGTCTTAACCTATTCTGTGTTATTTTATTTTAAGCCATATGAGTAAAGGTTGTGTGCAAAAATGTGTGTCTGTACATGTGTTTAATATTTAACAGCTCAGGGCTCATTGGCTCCTGTTGACCACATGACCAGCCAACCAGGATGTGATGACAGTTAATCCCATACCAGCTCATCATCTGGCTAATTATCCTTGAGTCTTGTGATTGATGTGCATATTTGTTTGTGTGCCTGCCTGTGTGTTTGTGCTTGTCTATCATTTAATTTATAAGCCTAAAAGCTGTTTGTCTTTGCCACAGCAAGGTGGCTGCTTGACGCGACATATGTGGTACTAAACTGAAATTACCTTGAAGGATTGCAGAGGGATCAGACACAAATACCAAAGCTGACGAGACAAGAAGAAAAGATGAGAATATGTGCAACTATGTGTGAATGCTTAATTTGTCTATTTCAGTCAAAGCTTAAAACTCAAAAGGAGACAATTATAACATGTGTAAAAAGCTGGCTTTACTGACTTCCTCTTCATTCTTTTCTTTGTATTTAGTTTTACAAATTTAGAGTAACTACCAATTTCTAACAACAACACCTTCGGAGTATCTATTCTTGGAAGTTGTCACTTGCAGGTGAAATCACTCTTGAATTTGAACAGAAAATTAGCTAAAAACTTCAAATGAGTTTTGACAACAACAACAACACCAAAACAATTATAAAGCCTGGTGTGCACTTGTTGTGAAACAAGGCTGACACCTGCTATGCAGAATCTATTAACATGCTCTCAAACTGTCATTTATGTGTCAAACTAAGTGTCAGCCTTATTAAACAAGTAAAGAAAAAAAGAAGCAAGTCTAAAATAAATTGCTTTCACTTATATCCTGAAACCCTGCTACCGGTCATCTGTTATTTGACTCAAAAGCTGTCAAGTTAGACATATTAAAAAACAACAATAATTTAATATTGGGAAAGGAGTGCAGAGTGACAGCTCGGTGTGACTGCGAATATGATAACATGTGACTTTTGATGGCGATATAATGATCCTGCTGTCAAACTAAAATAAATCAAGAAAACTACTGGGGACTGACAATTAACAACATAACTTCAATATCCAATACGATATATATTTATATGTATATTAGAAACATCCCCACAACATATGGAGTGGAAATCCAGGCAGAGAGAGAGAATGCAACCCAGAAACAGACTGTGATAATGACTCCCCAGGGCAAGCATGCCTTTTGGCCAGACCACTTCCTCTGTCTGAATACATGACTCAAGAGCCACATTAGAATAGTGAACAGCATACAAGTGTGTGTGTATGTGTGTGTGTGTGCACTATTCCCCTGGGCTCCTGGCGGTGCTGTGAATCCATGAGTCAAGTGTTGGACTCGACTGCTGTGATTCATTGGCTAACATTAGAGGGTAGAGAGGCCCACAGTGTGTGTGTCACAAAGGTCAGAGCAGTAGGGTTGGAAAAAAAGCCCCGCTGACATATTCTCTCTGACTGACCAATCACACCACATTTGTGCATTTTATTCATTAATAACAGCGACTGGCGCACAGTGCGTGATATTATCTATTAGCATGCATCTGTAATTCATCAGCAGCTTATTTAATTTGTGTGTAAGTAGGTTATTATTTCTAACCCACACAAGTAAATCACTACATATTCTCTCCTTGCATTAATAAAGTTGATAAGTACAAACTCAATGTGAAACAGTGATTTCAGGTTCAGGTTTAGTCCTTTTCAGGTCATTTTCTGATTTAAACTGATGGTTAAGAATAGGAACAAGTCCCATAATCAAATCCATCATTCTTGACTTTGCACCAAAATCCATTAGGAACACAACGGTTAGCCAATCATCATTCAAATCCTGTTCAACAGATAATCTGGCTCTGCAGTGAAACATTGTTTGCGTAGGTACATGCATTTCTTTGTTGTCATGCTTCTCTTTCTGGCTCCGTCTCATGCTGTGCCTCTTCAGTCAGAGTAGCTGTAATAGCGGCCCAGCTGCAATCACAGTGATTATCTTCAGAACTGAAACAAAGTACATGCTAGCAGATTGGAGTTTTCCACCAACTGTGAGTGAATGGAGACATTTTCTCAAGGTTTCTCTTATAGTTGCATTTCCATTGTGCTTATTTTAAAAACAGACTTTTGCTCAACTGTTACTTGCACAACCAAGATGTGTTTGATTGAAGGTTCTGGTTTTATCTGGTTCGGTATTTACCTCTATTATGGAGGAAGGGCTCAGTATGTTTTGGTCAAGGGAAAGCAGGCAAGTTGGCAAAAAATAATATCTTTGTTTATTTACTTTGAAAAGCATCTATTTAATAGTGGTGATCAGTCAGTCAAACAATGACGCCATGTTCATTGGGTTAGATTAACGCAGTTAACCAGCTGATAGCATGCTGCAACTGATGGACAACAGTTGTTGATTTTCTCAGACTTTGATATAAAATAATTCCTAAGATTCCTTATTGTGTTTGTACAAGCAGTTGAAATGAATAGACTCTTTTGATGAATTTTGATCACTGCTGCATCAAAGAAATGATTCCTGCTGAACTGTATCAAAGGGTTTTGAGATAAATTAATCCAATTTTCTTCCATACAGTTTGATTGAAATGATTGCTGACAGTATATTGACTAAGAAAAACTAAACTGAGCACATTTTGCTGTTCACGTTCTTTAAAGACAACACGATTTTTGATAAGAAAGATAAAATCTTCTCTCTGAAAAAAGTGCAATTCTTCATTCACTGTTTTGACAAATGCATCTTTTAAAACCCTATTTTAAAGTAAAAAAGTGAAACTTTAAACAAAGAGATCAATAAAAATGATTGAACATCATTTCACTTTTACTTATCCTCTATATATCTAGGACAAATGGGAGACTTTCAACCATTAAAAAACAATGAGAGCTGTTTTCTCCTTCTGTCACTCCTACTCTCTGGACTGGGCCTCTCTCATTTCTTTCTCCTTGGTGAGCCAAACCTCAGAAACATTAAAATAACTTTGGAAAATGCCTGGAAACTCTACAGAATAAAACTTGACCCGACTTTTTTTTTCCTCCTTCCACTCCAACTTTCTCTTTCTCCTGCTCTCTCTGGGGGTCACTGGTAATAAAAGTGATTCATGCATGTATGAATGTGGGTCCGTCTACCTTGGCCCACTCTGGTTTTGTGTGCCTACATTTTCCACCTCTTCTCCACATGTCGCCTGTGTCAGAGTTTGTGAAGGCAAACAATGGTTTTATGGTACCCTGCCTGTACAATGTTTGTAAAAGGAATGATACATACATATGAGAATTAAAGGAGGAAAGCAAAAGGTATATTTGTTTGGACTTTTCCTTGTGCAAGCTCCATTACCTTTCGCAATCGCGGTTTGTCATGTTTTTTTTTTCTTCTTCTTCATAATTGAATCATTGTTTAGGGAGATTTTTATGTCACATACGTCTCAAAGGCACATTTTCACAACAAGCTTTAACACAATGGATACTGACTGTTGTAAACACTGTGGAGGTGAAAACGTCTGATCATTTTAAACACACCATGGCTGCCATGACTCGTGATTCACCAGCTTCACACTGTTTAAATGCTGAAACACACGAGGACCACAGCTAACATTAACTCACCCCGAGCCACAACACGAAAGGATTACGTCTGAATTAGCTAAGCGGTCGACACGAACAGGACATTGATGTAGAATGTGTTGTTTATTCCCACAGCGCAGCCTGAAGGCGACATTTGTCCCCTCCGTGTTCTCACAGTCCCTGTACCGTCATTTGTTCCTGCCACATCGGTGTCATTTAGGATGGCGGCAAGTCTGTTCTGACATGAACCAAGACGGAACTGTGTGCCTCATTTTGAACCCAGAAAAAGCTCAGAAATATATCTATACATTTTGAAAGGTATGACAAATACTGCCATTAACCTGTTTGATTGTTGCATCAGGGTATTTTAGGTCATTTCAGTCTTGAGCTGAAACTGAACTCAAAGCTTGAGCTATTTATGCTAAATTAACCAATGTGGTTCATGTTTTTGCTTGAGATGATACACGACAAACACGATTGTCTGCTGCCAGGACCAAACCTGTAACCATTCCCTCACACGACAGCTCCTCCAGCCACCGGACCCTTTTATAACCCTAAACACTATTTGAACCAGATGTGATTTTTTTTCCATGTTTATGCTCGGATGAGAAAGGGGGTCATGTGAGGTTTAAAATGAGATTTTCTGTTACTGTAGAAATCCACTCCTACTCTCCAAAACAAATCCCACAGCTACTCTGCAGAAGATGCAAAGCTGCCGGTGCATTTTTTTTTATTTATTTTATTTTTATTTTATTTTTTTTATGTCTGTTTTCTTCAAGTGACATATTCTGCAGGGACAGATTTAAGAGGATGAAAGATTGATGAAATAAACCAACCAGAGAGAAAGGAAGTGGGAGACTGAGAGAAATGCAACCAACAGAAATGAAGACAAAGAGTAATCAGGTTTCTGCCCAACAAAGGCCAAATCAATTTTGAGCTGTTGCAAAGTTGATTCTATCTCTAAGAAGTATAAAAGCATTGTGTTCTTGAAAAGTTAAGGGAGTAAAAACAAGATGAATATCAAACAGTTCAGAATGGATAAGTTATCATGATGTATAAAAGCCAAGGACGGCAGAGTGAGAGACAAGGAAGGACACAGAAAACTGGAAGACAGACACACAGAGTGTCAGTGTATTAAAGTTCACTTTGGGTGTCTCGTTTCGATGGCCGGCTCTTTGTGGTCTGTTAAAAGCTTAAAAACAGAGCGGTGCTGAAAACAGACACCCAGCGTTTAGCTCACACCGCGAAACCTGAGGCTTAATTGCCTTTCAATTAGAGGAACTAATAGGCCTGCAT
>JAOWBC010000318.1:136431-153968 GCA_028566105.1 Hypoplectrus providencianus
GTACTTTTGTTCCTTTCCTATCTCTTTTTCTCCACATCCAAGACACACACACACACACACACACACACACACACACAGACAGTCTTTGTCAGTTTCCTGCCTCTGAGTTGTCACCGTGACAGAAGAGGTCATCTGGATGAATGCCTCCTATTATGGGATATGTGCTCAGATCCTCATGTGGAGGTCAAAAGGTTAAGCATCCAATCAGTACGTGGCATACACTAAACCCTTTGAAACCAAGAATCATAATAAGTTACAGGCCGAATCAATAGATGTCAATGAGGACACATTTCATACGCAGCCACAAAGAGTAATCCAGGCAAAACCAGACGGAGGAACGGCTTAAGTCCTCTTTTATGTTCAGATGATATGAGTCTTTAGGACAACATTTAAACCCAAATATTCGTATTCTATGTCAATAATTTTCACCAATGGCAAACATGGAATGAATACTGCATATATATATATATATATATATATGTGTATGTATCTCGTTCTATATCTATAGAAATGCTTAAGAGTAACAGTATCTTCACACAGAGTGAATAAATGAATATTAGTATCCTTCATCCTCATTATTTTTCATTTGGAGTGCTTGAATATGTCTGTAATAATCTACCTGTCTGTTGGCTTCTACACCTCGTACTTCTTTTAACTTAAAATATTCAAAGATGTGTTTTTTCCTCTGCTTCCTGTCTGACCTATTGTCTCAGAGTCTTTCTACCTATTTGTCTTTTTCCAGTTTCCAGCCCGCAGTTGAAGGATTAGAATATGCTGTTCTGAAATCGGCTCGTCAGCCTGCCAGCCACTGATAAGCACACTCAGGATCGATTAGATCTGCCTTTAATCTATTCAACTTTTCCAGGCGAATGAAAAAATGCTTAGTATGGGAGATGTGAGGTGCACGATACGGTGACTTTGGGAACACGTGCCCAGAGGGCAAATGCATTGTAAGCCGCATTTTCCAGCATGGGATCATATTAAATATGCATTTTTACAAGTCCTCTTTAACAAGCTGCTGTAGGCAAATACAAGCTAAACAATTCAGAATTTTCTATTAACCATGAAGGACAGAGATCATTAATGAGAGAGACAGAGGCAAAAACTGGGGAATATCCAAAGAAAGAATAAAAGGAAAAACAACACAAACAAAATTAATAATATAAAGAAAGAAAGAAGCGAAAAATAAATAATGAATGAAAGAATTGGAGATAACACTCTCTGTGTGCTTTCACCCATCACTCTCACTTGCTCTCAATATCTCTGCAAGAGAGGGAGCAAGTTAAACAGAATGCTAAACAGGCAAGTGGGGCCTGATGTGTCAGAGCCAATTCACCAGCCTTTTGATTCCACACACACACACACACACACACACACACACACACACACACACACACACACACACACACACACACACACACGCCACAGGAAAAAGAGTGAGAACGCACCTTTAGCTCATTACTGGTGTTGGATATGTAGAGTGTTTTCTCCTCTGCACGGCGTCACAGATCTGCCCGAGAAAAAGAGGAGAGGGAGAGAAGAAAGTTAGATTAATAACATGTATGAACTGACATTTATGAAAGAAAAACGTTCAAAATAATGTATATTCTGTGATTATGATATGATTAGGTATGTGTTAATGAATTGTATGATATTTCTGATGATGGGTTGAAGATGATTACGCAGAGGAACAAGTAGAACGGGATATTTTAGGCTTGTTAATGTCAGAAGCTCTTAGAGAAGAACACCAGATAGAAACAATTAAAAGTGAGGAGTTTGTCTTGGAGATATAGAATTAGATTTTTCAGAAGGAGCATAACTTCTACTAGATAAGAAATACTCTTTCTTATCTGCTTTTCCTAAGCTCTCAATGAAGTTTAAAATAATATTTCAAAAGCCATTAAATAACTACATCAACAGAGACGGCAGCCTGCTGTCAGCATCCCAGCAGAAACACTGCAGAGAATTAAGATCTTCAAACACTATCCATATTGCCCTCCCAAATTTATTGCATCCAATTCTCTCATATCAAAACAACCGCACTGTAGTCATGCATGACTGGAGAGAGTCAAACATAAATAAAGTATCTTTAATTCATGTGTTGACTTAGCAAGCACTGCTCTGAATTCACTACGCCACTTCCTGGATGTACAGTGCAGCAGCCTGCAGCTACTTTGTGCTTGTTAAGACTTTCACCATACAGCCTGATGTGAGCACCGAGTGGACAGACTGCTGTTCAAACACTTTGTACACAAAAACAAACTTCAGCTTTTGCTGGTGTTGTCCTGATTCATTAAAGTTTACATCACACCCCAACTACAGAGAATTTCCTGGATGGAGGGTATCTTTAAATATATACATGTATATCTATACTACACATGTACAAACCGATGGTTTTCTGATTTTTCATTTTCATTTTCATAAGCACACTGCAGGTTTGGGCCTAAAATATAAAAGATGCTATAAATACCACATGTTGCCATGAGGTATTGCTTTGAGTATGCTTGTGTCATGTCATCTTGTTATGACCTATTTTCCTAAAAAAGGGCAGCATAAACAACAATTTTCTCATAATTAGTGTGATTTACAGCCTGATTTTAAGGGTTACTTTGCAGATTTTCAACCAGCTGTGTGTCAGTGCACATACAGAGGAACAGCGCCCGGCACAAGTTTACTGCAGGAATATGTTTGTGACCTCCAGCGTACTTTTCAGGGTAAATGATTTAGGAGTTTCATGCACTGGCAGCATAGATGTTTTCATGTCTTTAATCTTTTCCTTCCAAACAGAACAGCATTACTGTCCAGAAGCTATTAAAAAAAAAAAAACTGTTGCATTGCATGACAAATTTCTTTTTCGACTGGAACAGTCAGTGCTGCCAGCCACTGTTGTTGCCACTGTTCATTCTTCTGTGGCGAAATTATTGTTACCAGTTAACTTAGGAACTTGTGAGCTACAAACAAACTTTCAACTTGAAATTGGACTCTTTTCCTGGAGTGATTGTGTATGACCATTATTTCCATATGGAGGACTTGCATGGCACACAGTGGCACTTAATATCTGAGCAATTTTAAAGGTCGCTCAAGGACAATTCAGCAGGCCACTGAAACCCTGTGCTTATGGGCCTATGTATTTTGCTGCACAGCTTCAAAGCGAATATAGACAAATCTCAGTTTAAAATAACCAGTTACTATCACTTAATGGTTGCTTTACTACAATTCATGTGATACCACAAAACATGTCACAAAATAAGCATTTCATCACAGTTTTTAACCCTGTAAAGCCCAAACCATTAAATAATTGTCAGAAAATTCCAGTTCTTTGAAACTGGAGTCTTTATCGGTCCTTTTGAACAAACAAACAAAAACATTTTCAAATATCAATTCCCATATATGAGTTTTAATTTATATCATATTTAATACATTTTTTACATGGTTCTAGTAAAACATAGATTGTGAAATTTTAATTATTTTTCCATTGCATCAACCCAGAAACTGTTCCTCTTGATGTTTCATAAAAACAATGGAGGGCTCAAAAAAATCATGTATCACATATGATGCGTTTGGCGATATAGGGTTAAGACCTTTTTTAATGAAAAACAAGTGGACCAGCTATTATGTGGTTTCCAAATTCTGGGTCAGGGCCCAAACATGGTCATGAATGGTTTTTAGTGACATTTGTAATAGAATCCACAACCTTTATGTTTCCATTGCATTCCCAGTTCACCTGAGGTGTTATCTGGGTAGGGAAATGAACAGGACATGCTCTGGCCTCCATCATTAACTACCAGTGAGAAGCCCTTGAGCAAGATACTTAACCCTGGCCAGTCCCGCCGGAGCAGCTCAGGGGGTGGTGCTGAGTGGTTGTACGGAGCAGCTCCCCTGGGCAGTTGTGTGAAGCAGGGTGTTAGTGAAAATGAAAATTTGTCCAGCTTTCACCGGGTGAATGAGAGTAGAAAAACTCCAGAAGAAAGCAGTCTGGCAACATAGGATTTTTCTAAAAGCTCCTTTCCATCTAGTAATTATGTGGGTGTGATGGTGCATGAGTGAAGAGATGAGGGGAAAAAAATAGAGAGGGAGATATTTTATAACGTCGTAATGGCTAAATATCAAAAGGCCAAAAAACTGCCTTTATCCTCTGTGCCACATTTCTTTTATCAAAGTCTTTCTAAATGTGCAGTGAGAGATCACACAGCTCCAAGGACCGAGACTGCAATAATTAACCTCGCCTCCATTTTTAGCAAGAACTAAAGATCAGCACGCGTAGCTTGAGCGGATAGAAATGTAGAGTCTGTTTTTTATGTTTTATCAGGCCAACAACTCGAACAGATTGACAGTTTTCACATTTTTACAACTACAAGTGAAATTGATGTTAAACACTTCTGTACCTGAGACATTCAGATGTTACCTCATTACCTTGAAAAGTCCTGCTTTCATTTCCAACACAGATAAAAATATTGAACTTTATCATATGATTCCAAAAATACACGGAGGACATTTCATCCAAATTTTGTTTAATTAATTTCTACCTTATTATTATGTTTTTTTCTTTGATGTGCAACCCTGAATCCCAGGATGTGAATGAAACAGGCTGCATTCATGCATCAAAAACTGGATGGAGACAGAGCATTTAATCCTCAACAGATTTTTTAAAAAAGGTTTTTCTTTTTTAAACATGAACTTGTGAGATCTGAATGCACTCTGTTTTTATTGACATTTTATACATTGTTCCCATCTATTTGTACATGCATTTAGTTCTATGCAAATAATGCTGCTGAATTAGTTTGTCAAGCACTTAAAAAACAAGTTCCAAAGTTTTGGGAACCCATAGAATATAAAATTATTACAAACTATGGATTGTAGATTAATTGCAACTAATTTATCAGCACCATCAACACACTCGTCATCATCATGACTGAGTGTTCTTCATCAACTTCATGAGCAGAAATGGTCAAAGATATAGATGCAACCGTTACTGTACAGTACGTACATCTGCCTATGAAATATCAGTCTAAATGTGATGACATTCTGAGTATTATTTCAAAAGATAAATTATATAAGACAGATACTGTCACATTTGGAAAGCCTAAATTTTGTATTTTTGACAGGAATCAAATTCTCAACCAAAAAATAAATAAAAAAAACACTGACATGTAATTTTCAAGTGAAATATTTTTGATGCATCCATCTATTTACAAAAAATACCCCCCAAAAAACAGACATTTATTTTTTATTTAGACAGATACTTAAAGTATGTTAAAACATGGTTTTGCTTTGTTTGACCTTGGGCGTATCGCAACCTCTTGAGGCCTTACATGAGCTGATACCAAATCATTATCATTCAGGGTGCCAGGTAATATCCCTGCTAAATAACACCAACCATCATCATGCTATCATTATAATCATGCAGCAAATCCACCTATTTTGCATGCAGGGAACACTGACTCATTTCACCTTGTTAAAGTAGAAGAAATGGATTTTTATCAGAGTATCTGTAGCAACACGTGCTGACACAGCAACAGCGTGTTGCACTGTCCGTAACTCCGCCGCAGATGTTTTCAAAATGAGCCATGCTTTTTGAAGCCCTGCGCTAATCATCATTGTGTGATATGAGCGATGTCGCTGTGGAATTATACCAATCACCATTGTACTATCGTTATTATCATTCTGGAGCTAAATCTGCCTGCTTTGTATGCGGAGACGATTGAGCTCATTCCAACCAGAAAATGACAGCTCGTTATATGAAGGAAAATGGATTTCACCATGTTGTGGTGTTGCAAGGGACCCAGAGACAATACTGTCAATACTAGAAAGCACTGTCTGAATTGGTTCTTGTCTGAAATGTGCAATACATGAGTAAAGGCTTATTGATTGGTCATCCACTCCCAACGACTCTGTTTCATACACGTTTTGCTACATGCACAAAGGCATACAGAAAGTCATAATATTAAGTATTGATTTATTTTGATGAATTGCATTCATATCTGAAGAGTGATTTTCCTCAGGATAAATATATTGAAAGGCTTAGAATCTTGTATTTTTCTTCAGCAATAAATAATAATCAACATGAAAACATTTGAAAGGTGTTATGATGTATGGCTGCAGTCTAACAGTGCCCTGGTGTACAGGTTGTTGTTGTGAGCATCCTTTATAGTGTGTAAGACTGTTATATGGATCTATACATAGACAGCACTGCAGGTCCCAGCTATATTCTTCTCTCTTACACTTCACAACCAGCATTCAGTGTCAAAACAGCAGCACTTAGCGCTCACCTTATGGTACAAGATGTGTTCTCTTCTGCTCAACAAAAGACTTAAAGCAGGTGAGAAAAGAAATTGGCTGCAGAGTTCAGGAATAAGGTCGTTTAAGGATACAAACTGCCATCATCTCTCAGCTTAGCTACCCATCACTGCAGAAAATAATCAGATTTTTTTTTTTTTTTGGCCCATTCTGCAAATTTTGTAGGCATGCCGACCTGCTCGCAAACACACACTATATTTGCACACACATTTCATGTACACATGCAAATAGACAGCTTGAAATGCAGCCATTAGTGTTGCGTCTGTCATTAGCTAAAAGGCCTGAAGCTGGAGTGCGACCAGAATAATTATTCTGATTATAGTCCTCTAGCTGAGCTCTATCCAAACACATTACACTCTCTCGGATTAAAATCTGGTGTTTCATCTCGTTTCTAAATCAGGATGCTGGGATTTATTCCATGATAGCGGCCAATTGGAATCCCAACATTGCCACTAAAGCTGGAGAAAACCCTAATTTTATGCAGGCCTATAAAGGCAACAGCAATTTCTAATAGTTTGTTCGGCCTGGAGATGAAGTTTGAATCCATTTTGTCTCACTTTTACATAGCTACTGCTCTCTGGCTTTTTAAGGCAGTAAAACACTTGACCTTTACTTGGAGAAACTTTCTGCATCTGAGGGCTCTAAAGTCATTCCTGACCAAGAGTTTTAGAAATATTCTGACCTCTGCAGAGTTTCCTGACGATAATGTATGGTTATTGGGAGGCGCTTCATTTCGGACTGTCCTGAAAAGTTCCTCTTCAGCACTTATTGATCACAGAAGTTGAATTTGTTAAAAATTATTCTTTTCAGAAAAAAAAACAAGCTTCTTTTAGGTGACTTCTTCTTGCTGTTAAACCATGTTGGACAAAGATCTAATTTATGGATCATATGTTTTAAAAACAAGCAGCTTAAAAAAGCCATATGTAACCATGATATCATCATCATGTCACTGAATGGGTGTTTATGGAAGAAAGTGATTATATGCATGAATGTGAGAGGGAATATCGGCTTGTAACCGAGCATGTGTTCATGAGTTTGATGCTCGCAGTACGACGGTGGTGAAATGATGCAAGCAGAATGTGATAGCTGCTTTGAGGATGAGCACAGTGGGCGCAGCTGGCAGCCGCACACACATACACACACTCGCACACACCCAAACACACACATATTGGCTGGCAGGGACTGGTGGATCCCAGCTGTGTCAGTATTATTCATGCGCCAGTATGCATTCACAGGTGCATGGGCACATAGACAAACACGCACAGGCACGTATCGTTATATGAGTGTATACAAGCTGCTGAAGTGCTACCATGTATTGGTCTATGCACATGCGCACCTGCACTCACACACACTTAAATTTGCCTGCATGATTTCCACACACAGTCACATTGGCAAGCATCGTGGAAAAAGTGGCAACTTCAGCAGGAGCCAAGCAACGGGTCAGCAATTTATGAGACCTGTCTAAATTTGGAACCTCCCAGTAAAATTACTGTATGTGTCTCTTCTTTATATATACTCTTTTAACTTATTTTTGGTTCACAGTTCCTTTCATATATTTTATCTTGAGGCAAGCATCCTCCTCCTCCTCCTCCCCCTCCACCTCCTCCTCCTCTTCCTCTCACCTCCTTTCTGACTCATTGCTGAGTCTAAAATAAAATGCAACACAGGAGATGCAGGTGCAAGTGGCGGGCAGTTATTTTAAAGGGGATTGGCTGGTATCTATAGGCCTGTATTTTATCTTTGAGCTCAGACGTCCTGCTCCCACAATAGCGCTCCTCCTACAACACTTGCTCTAGACAGCTGAGTATTTTTCCACTTCCTCATCTGAAAATATAAGCCAAGCTTCTGTCAGATGCTCTGAAATAGCTCTATGTGGTTAGATAAGCCTGAAAGATAGAAGTCAGTATATTTTTTTCTCCATCTCAAGTGGCCAGCAATAACTTTGTGTCTCACCTTGAATTCTGTGGTTTTCAGTTACTTTATGTTGAAATATACCAACTTGAAAACATGGAAAAACAAATGTAGAATAGTGAAAATCGCCACAATACTGCAGTCTCGTGGTGCTACTGCGGTGATGAGATCCAGTGTGCAATATGTATAAAATCATCCTCTAACATCATTACAATAGCTGTCCATCTGGTCAAAAGTCAGGGAAATGGGTCATTATGATCAATATTAAAATTGCTTGTCGTGTCAAATCAACAGGCTAACTCCCAGGTATTCAATTTACAACGGGATGAGAAGGCTGAACGTGTTTGCTCAATAAATGATTCCTTTATTGTCGGGATCGTTGTCTGCTGATGAACAAATCCATCAACAGACAACTAATCAATCAGTCTGCTAATTAAACTACTAAATTATCATGCCAGGAAATAGAAAAACATGTTAGAGCACAGAATTAAAGGATATTTAAATGCATTAAACTTTAAAGTGTTGAAATAAGCAGAAGTCACTTGAAAGCACTCTGCACTTTTGCTAGATGTGCAGAATATGTGAAGAGCCGGCGTGGGTGTAAGGTCACCGGCAGACATGTAGATGCTGTATGCCTTTGTAAAGTTTGATTTGAAAAGCCATGACAGAATGGAGGAACCGCTTAGAGGAGTTTTTTGGCATACCCTCTTCCTTCACTGCCACTAATGATCCCTAATGCAGGAATAATTTGAACAAACCTTTAGGTACAGTGCAGTGTAAATGATTAGCATATGTTGCCTTTGAAGTCTGCTAATCCCTATAGCTGTCAAATTTTGCTGCTCCACCAGTGAGGCTATTTTTGTTGTGTCTTGGCTGATAATGTGTCATTGGAAGTCTAGCAGGATAATAGCGAGATCTGATTTTACTGTCTAGACTCAACAATTACATCTTAAATCCATGGGACACTGGGAATTACTTGAAACCAGCATACTGTAGATGAGCAATTTGGCAGAAATCCGGGAGCCATCAGTATTGTCCTCTGGTGATGCCATTGTAAATTGTAGCTCATTATATTCCCCGCATTGATTTCTTCTTAATTCATTCCTTTCCTTGGAGAAGTTGCTCATATACAAAGAGCTGTCTTTGTTTTTGTAAACTCTTAAGGCTTCACCCTGAGTGTTCCCAGAGCCACAGACTGTGTGTTGCTTTGAGGCTTTTATTAGCCCTTTGGAGGTTCTTATCTGCACAGTCATTTGCATCTTGTATATTCATTGTGTGCTCACTTTTGATTTTATCAGTGATTTCTCCTTTCTCCTGTTTATCACTGCACAAATAAAATGAACAAACAAAAAAAAATCTGTCTCCTCATTTTAGGATTCAGAGAAAACTCATTTTAAGGATGCAGCGAGGCTTGCCAAAGAGCACATGTGGTAACCTAATTTGGAGTGGGGGTTATGAATATGAAGGGCGGTACATCAAACTGGTAGAACAGCAGATTTTCATTTGCTGGGATTGTTTCTGATGAACCTCAGGCTTCTTTCTTTTACACTGCTGGTGCTTCAGCCTGCTGTTTGTGGACTCAGAGCATGAGTTCACCTGGTGTATAGCAACAAAAGGAAGATAAGAGGTCAGTAATACAAATTGTTTGTGCCATGTTGAAAGATGATGGAGAGTCAATAAATTTAGAAAACAAGATCTCCAACCTATACAACACATCATTTGTGTTTTTTTTAATTGTTTTTTTATTCCGAATTTATGTTACAAAACCACTGACCTAGGTTGAGGACAAAAAGTGTCCTGGTTATGAGTTATAAAAGACAGTTCCAAAAGTAAATAAATACATGCATGAACCATGGAACTTATGTTAAAAATGTAACCTAATACATTTATGTTCACAAACACGTCTGCTGGATGAAAGTTCACCATTTGTTTGACCTCCATTCCCTCCTTCCCCAAGTTTGACAGCCGCCATTTAAGCTCTGAACTGCGGTCAATTGCTCCTACGATATCAGCAAGATGGCAGTGGTTGACAGTCTAAAACTGAGGAGAAAAAGAAAATAAAACCCCAACAACCAAAGCTGGGAGACAGTTTCTTAGCTGTACAAACACACACACACACACACACTGCAGAAATAAGTACATGATGTGCACACAAACTCATCAAAACCTGACATAAACACACACACACAGTCGTACTCACATCACCATACATCCGGACAACACAGACGCAGTGAGTGCTCACACAAACAGATAATGACGGCGTGTGTTCCCGATGACGTGACCGGGGGAAGAGATATATTCTCGTTGACATGTTGACTTAGACAGACAGAGAAAAACGAGCCACAGTGGTGTAAGTGACAGGGTGGGGAGGAGGGGTAAAGAGCGAGGAGAGAGAAAGATAGAGAGATAGAGAGAAATAGAGATGGTGAGCGAGAGAGGAGGAGGAGGAGGAGAATAAATATGCTTTTTACATATTCAGTTCTGCATGGCTGGGCTGCTTATGTATGTACGCACACTCTCCGTTATGAGTTGCCTCACTTGTCGATGATTTTCATTTAGATAGTTTGTTATTGTATGACACGCTCTCTTACTCATGGCAGTTCAGCCAGCACTTCACACACACACACACACTCACACACACATGAATATATAATGATCTCTCGCAACTGTATCTTGACACAGGCTTGGCAGCGTGACTTTACTCTTTAATGTCGGTTTGCAGCTTAAGAAAAACAACAAGCCAACCAACTTAACATCTGAGCTGAAAATAAATTCCTACAATCAGATCAAAATGTGGCTACCGTCGACACCAGCTCGCATAGAAAGGGAGATGTAATCTCCATTAATAACTTATTTAGAGGAAAAATGTCATCATGATCTCTGGAATATTACCCTAGAAATGTTCTTTTTAATTTTGATTCCCATTTTTATGTCCTCCCGGTTGGATAGATAGTCAGAAAGTCCTTCAGCTGGAGGACACGCTGAACATTCAAAAGCTGGAAAAGTGGCAAGCATCCTTTTGTGCGTCAGTGTCCTCCAACAAGATTCTGAGTCACTGCACCTTTTTTTAGCTCACCATCCTGTATAGAAATCATGACATAATTATCATGTACATTAGTTAAATCATCACCTGTAAAGCCATTAGCATAGCAGGTGAACCCTGGTGAGGCTGTGACCTTATATCGAGAAACTATTCCCCACTCGACTGTTGCTGATCCAATGTTCTCACCTCTTTGGTGAAGGGGCAAGAAAAATGAGAAGCTCCCTCCAGGGATCAATAACGTATTACATTACTGCACCACCATGTATTATTTTTGTTATATAACCCGGCAGTAAAAAGGCTATTTTTTGTTTTTGGACAACCAAAGTGTATGAAGTAAAAATACAGTTGAGGCTGAGTTAAAGACTCTGACTGACTTTGACTCGAGTCATGTTAGAATGTACCATTTCTTCGGGGTTATGTCGGCATTTGTTTTCTTTCTGATGATCACTAATCTTGGGCTCTCCCAGCTCTTTATTTACCACCCCATCACATGGGTCCATGTAAACACAGGCCATCATTGTCCTGCCCACTAATTAATGAGTCCAGTCAGTGTGCTGGATGCCTGCACGCCCGGTCTGCCTCCTCGGAGAAAACTGCTGGCAGTCCTATGAATCACCGCATTCAAACGGTCTCGTGGTAAAAGAGCAAAAAATGATTGAAAACCAAAAGGAGAAATTCATGAGGCTGGATGAGCGATGATAAATGTATTAGCACTAGATGACATTTCCATCACCACCTCATCGATCACCTTGGGGACATTTTAAATGGTGGACCATGTGAGAGTGTGTGTGTCATATGCAGAACGAGGAGGATGAGAGCAGCCTCCACGCTCACACACAAAGAAAAACACCAAGAGAAGAAAACAGAGACATCTCTGACAGGACATTGCAGAGTGCATGCTCACACAAACAGGTAAACTGCAGGCTATAAAGTTTATGATGTGACTATAAAACTCTCCTTTTCTTTTATTAGGGAATCTTCACATATTGTGTTTTTGTATTATAGCTTTTCCATTTTCTTCCAAAGGATTGAGCTAATTGACAGTGCAGCTTCTTTATATATATTGCTGTCGTAAACTCACCAGTTTTCTGTGGTCACTAAAATTCATATGAAACAAATGTGCTCTCGGGTGCTCTAAGGATGCATAGACATTTGCCCAAGGAAGTGGCCACCACAATAGCGTTAACCTTGGCCCCACTTGTCATATATCCTCCTCTTATTTGCATGATCTTCCCTTGCCTGCCTGGAGGAGAAAGATGAAACTCGCTTGCGGCAGACAGGACGAGCAGCAGATGACAGTCAAACTGCACTTTGAGCCTGTCGCACCTGTTTGATAAATAACAGGAACCTCTCCAGCCGCGGCATGAGTCTGAAACAAGGTGCAAATGGCTCAGTAAATCTGGCCCTGACTCTCTGCTCCTCTCTGGCCTCCTCTCTCTTTCTTTTGGTCTGTCTCTTGGTATTCAGCGGCTGCTCTCTTGCAGCTCAGACTCTCTTATCTAAATCTCCATTCAGACGGAGAAAGAGACAGAGCGGGGGAGAGAGAGTCAGAGATAGATAATACAGGTCACTCTCCAATGACAACTCTAAAAGGCATCTGGGGAGAGGAGAAAAAGAAGAGAGAAAGAGGAGAGCTGCTGCAAAACACTATATGGATTTTTTCTCTAAGCCGAGACCATTAAAAACATGCAGACTTAATAAGTAGCTTGATATGAAAGTTACTGTACGTCTGGTGATTTTCTAGGCTCTGAGCGTCTTAACCGTTTATTTTAAGATCCTCTGAAAGCCCGTGGCAATGATAAATCAGCAAAAAATATCCACCATATGCCTGAGTAATGGAAAGCTAAGCTGAGCAACAGTGAGCAGCATTAACTCTTATCAATGCAAGGCGGAATTTGTACCTTTTGTACTCTTTTGTCATGTTGGTGCCAGAAAAATGGCTCTGACTCATTTTTTACAGGCTGGCAGAATTGTTTTGGTATTGTATTTTCATCTTAAGGCCAGGATAAAAGGACAACACTTTCAGGCTATTACGATGTTTGATTTTACCAGCGGAGACTGCCAGCATATTTTCATGACATTTTTGAAAGATTAAGCTCACAGTTTTCATGCTGAAAAAATGCTTCCTGCCGGCCATACCTCAAAACGTCAGCTGACCATCAACCGAATGTCAAGGAGAATCAAACTGTCTCAAATGGAGGAATTTCATTCTGTGAGCGTACCACGGCCAGACAGCAAAGGTTACTACTGGCAGCTATTTTGAAAAATTAACAACCAGTTCTTGTTCTCGGTTGCCATCACTTGCAGCAAACAGCCAAACGTGCACCCCAAAACAAACACTGTATATGTTTTATATTTGATGCTTTAGATATATTTACATATTGCTGCAGTGTGGTATTTTGTATTCATGGAATTTAAGGGTAGATAATAACCCTTAATCTGCTCTAATGTATCAGATAAGACACAAATTACAAATAATTTCGGTCACACTTTAAATATTAGGTTGACTTAGAACCTGCTATCCTATTACTATAAATATATGATGACTAAAAATAAGAACCAGACAGATATTATTGGCTGAAACTGACCTATCAAAGGTCTTTAGTATCTGTGTTTATACTGGCCAATATGTGTGTTAGTTTTTTTATTTTTTTTATTTATTAATTATTATTATTATAATTATTTTTTACAGATACTAAGCAATTGACTGAAACTGAACAGTAATACTGTTTATTTAATGTCTATATTAACCCTATTTTTACTTTATTTTCTCAATGATCATTTGTAGTATTACCTGAAAATGAAATGCATTGTTTGCATCATGTATAATAAGGTTAAATATTACTTAAATAAGTTTTATGTGATATGATTATGTAGCATAAGAGGTGACCTAGATGTTATAGTGGTTGTGCGACTGTATGCATCCCAGTTTCAACCCTTTTTTTGCTGGAAGTATGAGCTTAAACAGTATAAGAGACTTATCGTGATTATCAGATAATAACTAACGGGAAGGTTATCAAACATACATAAACTTTGAACTTGAACTGTCCTCTACAGAGCCGAGCTATCTGCTGGTAACGCTGCACCTGAAGCACATATTAGTTTGTATTCTGCTTTATAGACAGACTCACGGACAAATAGGATAAATGCAAAGCACTTTTTAATATTCCAAGTTGATAACATTCCCTGCCACCGCCCATTTAATCTCCTCTCCTCTAATTTTCTGGTTTCTACTTGCAGACAAGCTGATGCTGATATCCAGAGCCACACACATGCACACACAAGCCCAAACACACATTCTCACACACTCGCAGACACTGCTATTTCTGAGTTATGCTCAGCTCTAATCTGAAGCAGGAGCAGAAATGATCGTCCATTAAACAGGAGGATGCTTGTTTTATCATTCAGCCCCTCCTTGCAGCACAACTGAGTAGGGGACATTTATAAATGTTCATTTATCTCCCTCGATTACTCTCAATCTCCTCTCTACCTTTACCTGTCTCCCTCTCTCCATCCCTTTCATCACTTCCCCACTGCCTCCCTCTCTTTCTCCTTACCTGAGGCAGATGGTAAACTCCAAACTAAATTGAATTTGGCATGTTCTCAAACTGCTGTCGAATACAGCGCTGCAAGCCAATGCCAGCATTTTTGTAAGCGACTCAAGATCTTTTCATATAACACAGTCCGCGCCGCGTGAAGCAGCTGGGGAAGTTGCTGTGGGACCTCACATGACTCGCAAGTTCCTCAGAGATGTATGTGAGCATATTAGAGTCCGGATAATTCAATGAAAGTAAGCCAAAAACACGACGCTGGAAATAAAAACCAACCAATTACAGTGTATATCATGTTGTAGGCGAGGTTGTGCTGCAAGATGCTAAAAGTGGCTGTTAAAAAATGCAGCTTGCTATCCTGCCCACACTGCAGCCATCAAAGCCTAAAACAAGACAGTTTACTGTGTTACGATACAGTAAACCTGGATACAAATGTACCTCGTCGGACCATTTACTGTTACTTTTATTGGCTCTGTGAGTGTGTGTGGAATTGATCTACACCTCCAACACAACTATCCTTTTCACGTCTCTGTTTTTGAGCCGAGCTGTTATATATTTAGCCATTTCTCCTTCCTCAGCCCTCCTTTTTCCTGTATTCTCTCTTTGTCTTTCTGCCCACCTCTACATCTCTCTCAACCCTCTCAGCACTTTCTCTCCCTCTCTCTCTCACGCCATCAGAGGGTGCAATGTAAAAGTCAGCCCATCTCGATCCATCTCCGTTGCCTCTCTCTCTGTATGTATGTGCTATCAGATCTAGTTGGTATAGCTCCAGTCAGCCCTGCTGCCCAGGCTAAATGAATGTTAAAAGCCTATTGAGTTTCTTTGCACGAGCTGCAATAGCTTTGCCTTATACAGGTAATACGATGTGCTGTGTGTGTGTGTGTGTGTGTGTGTGTGTGTGTGTGTGCGTGTGCGCTGCTTGTAATGTGATGCAGTCTTTTAATTTAGGAAAGGAGACACAGTCAGCAGGTAGAGGTTATGACCTCTGCTAGAGGACACAAACACACTGTAACCTAACATGAAATTGATTTCAAGGTAAAATAGCAGAACATACGAGGCTGCTGCTGCTGCTGCTGCTGCTGGCAGCGTGTGTGGCTGATGTATTGCAGGCAGTATATTGTAAGAAAGAGGGGGGGTAAAGATTATTCTCTGTTATGATATGGCAGACAAATACCACCTCAAGGAATCAATAAAATCAATTGATGTTTTCTGTGATGCATTTTTCACCTTGTTTTATTAACAATGTATTGGCTACGAGATGTCAAAGTCACTTTAAAAAGGATCTTTCTTCACTTAATCTTTTTACTATTAAAGCTCAAAAGAGGAACAATATAGTATATGTTCAGTTAATGTACATGTTTATGTAATTGGGGTTGTTAAGAGCTGTCGCTGTCAGTTCCACAGTCAGCTTTGGTTAAATTGCCTCTGGGCTGTAAATCTTCACTTGTTGATCAGCCTCAGGCCTGATAGCCTGTTTCGCTCGTCCTAACAATCAGCAGGGAGTTGACAGGGGTTTTGCGTTAAAGTCGTTTTGGAGGCCACAAAGCGACGCGGCCCTCTTCTTGGCAGTAATGACTTGAAGAATCACTTGGAGAGAGCTGAGCAGCGGCAGCAGTAACTGGATCAATGAAGAGGCTGCAGTTGGAAAATAGGGGTCGTCGTAATCAATTAGGCTCCTAACTGCTGCTGGAATGGTAAAACAACAACTGGTGGAGAATGACGGTCACATTCCTACCTGTTTTCTTCACTGTCGTCCTGCCCTGGCCTCTTTCTTTATTCCCCACATCTGGAATGCCTTTCCCAAGTTTAACTTTTAATTATTCAGATTTTAGTTTACTTTTATTACCCCCAATTACCCAGCTGAGATGTTTCTCATTGTAAAATGTAGACAACAGCAGAGACATTCATAGTTTAAACATTTTGCTGCCCAATAGGCAGGACAGATTGAGGCCTTGCCTGCAAAGTTGAATCCATTTCACTTCAATCTGTTTGTGCCCTTCACTTTTTCCTCGCCTTGCATCTGTGTTTTCTCTGATTTGCCATCACAAGGCAGCAAGTCGGGTCCAAACACCCTGCAAGTGTGAAATGTTTTCCTGTTAATTGGCTGCCTTTAATGCTGTTTCTACACATAGCCTCCTCTCCAAACAATCTTTCTTTCTGTTTTCTTCCCTTGCCTGCATGCTTAACTACCTGTTAACCATCCGTAATGTCAATGGCAACCGAAGCCGTCCCCATGCGGTGACACAGCAGGTGTTCGTCCACCTCCTTGTAAATTAGTAAGCGTGTTTTAAATTTAAAACCCTCACGTCTCTTCTCTTCACACAGGAGCTGAAAAAGCTCATTAGCTGTTTGAGTATGAAAAATGCACAGTGGTTGTTTTTGTCATTAAGTATTGTCGCTGGTGGGTAATTTTGTTCATTTTTTTAGACATTGATTAAGCATTAATGCAACGAATGCACATGGGGCATACGCTTTTTGCTTTTTACTGAGCAGAGCAAAACACAGGAAATCACTATTTTCCCTCCACTCCTCTTCCTTTCTTCTCTTCTCTGTTTTATTTCTCCCGTCATTGTGTGTGACCTGCGCCAAACTAGCCTGGACAGAGTATTTAATGTCAACAGCAATCACACACACACACACACACACACACACACACACACACACACACAAACACGCCATCACTCAAACACTAGGGCAGCACTATAAATGTTTTATGTCACAATATGTGTCATGTG
>JAOWBC010000318.1:162721-174653 GCA_028566105.1 Hypoplectrus providencianus
CAAGCATCAGCCATGGAATTGAAAAGCCACTTCAGAAAAATAATGGATCTGTGGCAGCCCTGCAGCATGTATGTGTATGTGTGGGTGTGGGTGTGTGTGTGTGTGTGTGTGTGTGTGGTGGTGGTGGGGGGGGGGGTGTTTGTGTGAGGAAGTGTGCATTGCTGTAGTCTTTAAGGCGGGATGTGTAAATAGATCTCTGAATGGTTGTGGTCAAAATGGATTTGACCTATTTTGCAAATACGCCGCCTCCATGTGTTTGCATGTGAGTGTGTGTGTGTTTGTGTGTTTGTGTGTATGTGAGGGTGTGAGATGACTTTTGTGAAATGTGAAATCCCAAATGAGGCTGTAATTGGTTTTAATGTCTTCCCATATGGATTTCACATATGGACTAATTAATTTACATTTTTACATCCAAGTGAAAGTTTTTATCCGCAGTGGCTTATAATGAGAGCCACAGCAGAGAAATGTTTAATTCACTGATCTTTAAATTCATAAGCAACAAATAGCACGATGTCCTGGTCAGCGCTACAGCGCTCCGACAATGCCCCTGTGACTGTAAAGGTCAGCAAGAGGCAGGAAGACAAAAAGAATATAAAGAGCTTAGGAGTAAAGTAAAGAAGATTTTCTTTTATCTGCTATTATTCAGATGCATCGTTTAGATAAAAAGATAAATAGATGGAGAGAGGGAGTGGCTGCGTTGCTCGCAGAGACTTGGCTGCTGATGAATAACCCCATCTGCCTGTCATTACCACTACAGCTACCAGTAGTACACGCACACACACGGCTGAATCTGTCACAGATCCCCTCTAAACAGCCTCAGGGGATCCAGGGCAAGATAAAGAGAGGAGAGAGAGCGGAGACGCTGGGTGTGTCCTGGGCTCCAGATAAGCAGTGAGAGGCTGCGCTAAGGAAAGGGAAAGCAGGACAAAACGCACTGGGGAGGGTAAACACCTGTTCCCCCAACATGCACATTTTCTGGCAAACCACCTATTTTTAGTGTGCTGTTAAACTGAATCTCAAAGGCTCTTTTGTGTGTTTGATAGCCAGTTGTGACGCTCACTGGCTACAGTGAGGATAATTTGTAAAGCCTGCAGGCTTTGAGAGACTCCGGCAATGCTATTAGCAAGTTAACGGTGGCCTGCAGGATCCCTGATGGCTTGTGTGGATCTACGGCCCTTTGAAATGAAGCCCTTCCAGCGATCGATTGAGCTAAAGTGTTGGAGGTTGATTAGAAACATGGCCAGAGGTCAAACCAATCCAACAGAGGCTCAAAGCGTGCTCACAGTCATACATGTTCAGGTATTTCCACGGTAATTCAAGAGAAATTAGAGCTTTGATTTATTTCTGTTAGTCTCTAATTTAGATCAGATGGTACAGTGAGGACTTGAAGATGCTTAACAGATTTTGTTTTAGGTACATTAATTACCAGTAATGTCATGCTTAATAATCAATAATTCAATGTTTTCCACTTCTAAGTGATGATCTTTTATGTTGGATCTTTCTGCAGCAGTATGGCTCTAAAATTCACATGATAAAAAGTTGACATATAGTTATAAAACTCATTAAATCTCAAGTTGTAATTAGGCTGCACCACAGAAAGTAAAGCACTGCAGTTTGGGGTTATGACACAAAATCTCTTTTGTTGAAGTTACTTAATGTTAAAAGTCATGTGGATTCCCTGATGAGAGACTGAGCTCCATGAATAAAAAATATAAAATAATTAAACCTAACCCTGCATTATTATTTTTTTTAATTAATTTGTCTTGATTCCTTTAAGCAATAAACATTAGTGTTTTGTTGGTGATGCCTTAACCTAACCATATTACAAAATTAAAAAGGTATTTTAAAAACACTAATGTCTTAAAACAGCAATTGTGAGATGTTTAAAACCGTGATTGTCAAATGTTATCTGCGTCATTTTTTGTAGGATATAATACAAATCCTGCTGCAAAAGCCTTCATTAATAAGCATACTAGCCAGTTCATGAGACGATGTAGCTGTAAATAGGAAACTGGGTAAAATATCTGCTTCTGTTGATTAATTTCAGCATAATGTTTAGTTCTAGTTTAATAAACCAAGCCTGAAACCTTTCAGCAAGGAATGCCTGGCAACAGATGGATTATCACCCTCAAAGATAGACAAATGCCATAAAAATGCTGGAAAATAAAATGAAAGTGGAAGGGTGGAGAGAATTGTTCCAGTACTCACAGAAATGTGTTAGACTGAGGGGAGGAAAATTTGATTCACTGGGACTTGCAGTATTTCTGAGGAGACAAGTTTTCACCTTATATTGAGCTCTCCATCTTTTACCGATCCCACACAATTTCCTGGGAAAGCTGCCGATTGTTTTTTTGAACTATTTCAGTGTTTGCAGCAACTCGGAGTAATTTAAATTCCTCAAGCTGCTCTTGCTTTGACGCTGCAGTGTGAAAACCAGAGCTGAGGGGCAGTTTTCTTCCAGTTTAATCAATCCAGCAAAAGGACAGCGTGTAGGCTCTGTAATAGCTCACAACTGGAGGTCATGGCTGGTGTTCACACTTTTGTGTTGGTTTTGTGTGAGGGACAGATTGGAAAAAAATGAAATAAATAAACAGGTGGATTAAAAATCAAACAACTCCAGCTAGAACCCATTTATCCAACCCACTTTAGTTAAATTTAACTTGGCGACCTTTGTTCATCTCACGTCAGACTGACGGAGATGAAATCACAGTAAAGGTGAACTACTTCTGTTTTTCTTGATCAAACATGACTCTGGAAATAATAATGAAATGTTGCTTTGTTTACAACTGCACCACCCGGTTTGATGCGTGTGTGGAAATATGGAAACAGGAGGAAGAAAGCCTGCTCCAAGGACGCGGTAATGACAGTCAATGTGACTCAAATCTCCAACTTTCTATCAGTGCCACCCATACTCCCACAAACACACAGACACACACACCTCTCTGCTTTCTGCAGTCCCTTTGTGGTCGGGTGTACAGAAGCTGTTTGAAATGTTTTATATGTGTAGAACAAGGCTACTTTGTCTGCCTCTGTCGTACTTTCCTGACACACACAGACACTTCCACGCACACAAAGACAAAGATAAAGGGAGAGGCATCATTACCTGTGAGCACAAGTGGGTATGATGACATCCATATGCAATGCGTAGCCATTCAAAATCCTATCTGTGTCTGTCTCTGTCCCGATCTGCACACATTGTTAATTTATATATTTAGATTTCTCTCTTTTGGAAAAGTAAAGGGAGAGCCTTTGCAACACCAAACAGTAAGTATGTCAGTAATTCAGTTATCAAGCACTGAAATGACTGATTGATGTGATTAGTTTGAGAAGAAATCTTATTTCTTTAATCTTATCTTTAGAATATAAACTGCCTCAGATACAACACAGGGATTTTCCCAAAAATGATCAGATAACAGAGTGAAACTTCTGCTTTCTAGCACTTAGAAAGGTCTTCATGCTTGAATTCAGCAACAGGGATCGCCCTGTCTATTTGGTTAAACATACATTCCCTGGAACAAACACTTTGCCTCCATTCAAATCAGCATCTCTGAGTATCGTGGTGGACCAGGAAGAGTCCTGTCCTGATGTGTCACAACACACTAAGTAAAAGAAAAGCAGGATTTAAATAGGCCCAACAGACACATTCGTGTTTCGACACACATTCCTATGTGTGGTCATGAATAAGAGAGCAGCCTGTCTGGCTTCTTCTGGGACATCTGGGAGGTTAAAGTTTAGAGTGGAAAGGTTAAACTGTTTGTGCTGCCAGTCACTGTTAAACAGGGATAAACACCAGAGAAGAAGACCATAAAAAGAGCAGCCATTTACATCACACTCAACTCATTTGTTAGCCGTTTACTGTGCCTGTGTGTGTGTGTGTGTGTGTGTGTGTGTGTGTGTGTGTTCCCTGTCCTCCTACTGTGTCTCCCTGTGGGTTCTGCACACACACCATTACAATCAGTGTCCCTTTTACTGCAGTTGACTGTACTGTTATGTAAATGGATGACGTTCTCGGGCCTCACACACAAAACACTCCCACATCCACCCTTCACTACGACCAGCGGTGACAGGTTATTACCAACCACTGTCTCCATAATGTTAGCCCCGCCCCCTCAGGACCACCCAGGCTCTCTCACTACTGACATTTTTCAGGAAGTTTTACCTATTTTGGGTGAACATGCAATCATTTTTTTGTGACATTTGCTTAAAATCCTAGACAAACAGACACTAAAACCATCCACCTGTCCTCACCATGCAACAGCCACATCAGTGTTTGAGAACATTTCAAGATTAAATAGGCCTAAGAGAAAGTTATTCAAATCACATTACAAGAAGACATGGTTTTCATCCATGTGGACGACTTTGTTAGGGGGTAAAGTAAACCTTTCAGAGTACACAGGGATGTTGGATGTTAAGTGCAGAAATGTTTTATTCTTTATCTGGGACAGCAGTTTATATTACAAAACGTACATCATGACAAAAGCAGTTTTATTGCCACTGCTGTCCACATTTTTTTGTACAAAATTTAAGAAGCGTGTACTTTTTTGGAAAGGTAAAGTATGCACACGAGAGCTTTGAAAAATATGTCATGGACAGACTTGAGAAAAAATAGAATAAAAATCAATGAGCTTTGCTTGAATAAAGCAACGTTACAGGGTTACACAAAACAAATATATTAACAAAAAAATAATTGTGATATTTGTGGTGGAGAAGAAAACCAGACTTTGCTTAGTTTATCCAACCAATCAAGAATGCCAGAAATAGCTCGGCCCTGCAGCCAAAACCACACACAAGCCCATACACACTGAGGAACTGAGGGCCACAGCCATGGAAAACTCATCAAATTAAGAGTCTGAGAAGGCCAACAAAATGTCTGCAGAGAAAGAAGAAAGACGTGAAAATGGCATCCCCCTAAAGCAGGTAGTTTGAGTGTGTGTGTGTGTGTGTGTGCTTGTGTGTGTGTGATTGCTGTCAGACTTGGTTTGTCTCAACAGAGCTATTCACAGCTGGGAAACCAGCATCACACATACACAAAGCTGAACGAGGCCTGCACCACTCGAGTTTCCACTCCTTGTTCTCCTTTTGCCTCATTTCTTCTTTCTATTCTTCGTCTTCCTTGTTTTCCCATTTTTGTACATTTCCTTCCTCATTTGTCTCCATTTGGGTTTGTCTCCTCTTCCTCTTCCCCTTGCATCTTTTTTTTTTAAGACAAAAAGTCCTGCAAAGTGCGGACTATTGTTAGACATGGAACATTGACTAAAGCTGCAGAACTCCTTTACATTATTTTAAGTTGATATAATCTAAGACTAATCTTTGAGCCTCCCAGAAGTGGAAACACCCTTCCCAAACATCCATTCATTCCAGTCCTTATTCTTGTAGGCTGAAAACACATCTCATCAAGAACTAATAAAGCGTTTCAGCGCCCCCACCCCCCCGCCCCGTCTTTTCCTCCCTGTACTCGTCCTAATATGCTCTTATCTTGCAGCTAAAATGCTTTTCTACTTCACTGCTTTGCTCTCGTTTCTCTCCTGCGGCTCCTACTACTGCATGCAGCTGATGTTTGTAATCTAGGAATTTTACCATATTCTGCTGTTGCTATAACGGTGTTGGGTGCATATATAAAATGTAAGCACACCTTTTGGACAAGAGATCGTTTTTCAGAGCCTTCAGCGAGACGTATAGTCCATGTGGAGGATTGAAACGCTGGGAGAGCCAATCCGTCTCTCAGTGGGGTGTTTACAGATCAGGACACCTGTGTTAATGGTGAGACGGGGAAGCAGCAGGTATAGAGGCCCTGCCTTTATTAACAGCACGTGTGTGTGTGTGTATGTGTGTGTCTGTTGACCTGAATTATACGTCTCTGTTCGTCCGTCTGTCTGAGTGAGTTTCTGTCTGTCTGCTTATCTTCCTGCTGTCTGTCTCTGTGTCCGTCCGTTTGTGTCTGTGCCTCCAGGCTTCCATCTTTTATTGTTCCGGGCAGATAAAGAGATTGGGTCGCATAGAAAAGAGGCCTACAAAATCACTCACTCACACACACGGAGGCATGAACAACCACACACACACACACACACACACACACACACACACAATCAGATGGTTCTTCGGATGAAAGGGTTATTGTGGTAGCACAGCTACAAATCCTGGCAGCACTCAGCACTCGACGGCTAAAACACACACACAGGCACACACACACACAGACACACACGACACAAAATTCTTGTCGGACAAAACGCTCCTTGTCTTAAAACCTGAGAGCCTGACCCGTCTAAACACACAAAACCCACACACACTCAGTGCCCTGCACCCATGCAAGGGGACTCATAAAGGTGGATTACCCTCATTTACAAATGTATGGCTTTGTGACTGACCCATTAGCAAACTAGTGGGAGCACAACCCAATGAATTATTCAGAACCTCCTTAAGGGTTAAAACAGGCGGAAAATATGCTTGTTTAGATCTCAAAGAGTAGACAGAATACACTTTTAAAGAGGGAAAAAGAGACGAAATGCAAAAAGGAGAAAAAAAAGGTGTTCCAAATTTCAGAAGTATGACATATTAAAAGTTTGTCCTGTTAATCAAAGTGAAATTGTTAATTGTACCATATGCAGCAGTACATACAAGTGCACTTTTAAAAATTTCAAAGAGGAACTAACAAAAGAATTTCCTCTCCTCCAGAAGTTTGAACAATATGTTACCCACGAAACTCTATGAATTATTCAGAGCCTCCTTTAAGAGTGAAAACGGGCGGAAAATACACTTGTTAAGACTTTTTGAAATAATAATAGTGAAAAATACTAAAGGGACAAAATGCATTTCTTCAGATTGAAATAACACAAAAAGCCCTTATTCTCAGTGGTTATGAAAAATAAAACTGAGGGGAAAAAAAGATTTAAAGAAAAAAAAATGAAATAACCAAAGCTTCATTGAGAGTCAAACCACATAGAGAAAAATGTTTTCTATACATGTTTACGACTTTTTCTATGAACATCCCAGAGTCATGATGAGCACTATTTTCATGTCAGACATAAAATACTGTGTCGCCTCCGAGCAGACCCGTGAAGGAGCTGAGGAAACGTCATGCGCCTTCCATAAACAGTGCAGATCAAAAATCTTCCTGATGATTACATGACTCGCTGGCCTTGGAGAGCGAGGTAAATCAATCAAAAACAAATCCCTCCTCTGACTCCTTCCCCACTCCCTCCCCACCTCCCCCTCCATCTGTCCGTCTCCTCCCCTGTTCCACTTCCCTCTCTCTCTTCTTCTTTTATCCTCCATCCTTCTCTTCCTCAAACCTTCGATCTTTCTTTCTGTACCCATTCAGCCGTGTATAAGTGAGTGTGGCAGGCCTGGTTGGTGCGTCTTTGTGCATCGCTGCTTTAGACTAACAAACCCCCACCCAATACCCTCCTTTCACACACACACACACACACACTTCAACACACACATTGAAAAGGCCGAAGAACTTTTTGAGAGTCATGCCAGATGTTCAAGCTTCATATTCATATTCATCCTCTCCTCATTTTCTTTCCCTGTCTCCCTATTCTGCTATTTTGTCCCATTTCCTCCTTTTCCACACTCATCTGGCCTTTTATTCATTTTCCCCCTACTTTATACAGAACCTCCTCTCCCTCTCCCATCCTTGTATTCATCTTTTATTGCTTTAAAAAACCTCATTATTTATTCCACTTCCATTTCTGTCTCCATTGTGCTCTTTGTGTCACTTGCATCCTCCACTTTCCTCACCCATCCTTAATTTGTTTAGATGTTTGTACACTACTTTTTCTTCCTTTCCTTGATTTTCTCTCCCCCATCCCCTTTCCTCTTTCCTGGCTTCTTCCCCCACCCCTTTACCACCAATACCCCTCTATAGTCTGTATTACTGCAGTCCATTCACTGTCAGCTCAATCAGCTCAAAACAGTAGCTTTTTGCCATTGAACGAATATTCGTTTTCGATTATTTCCTATAGTGGTAGGGTACGACAGATGTGCCAAGGTTTTTTAAGAAAATCATCCTTCCTTTTCCTCTCTACTCCCAGTCTCCCCCTTCATACTATTCTATTAATCCAACATTCATTTCCATTCTGTGGCTTTTTCTTGCTTTAAAAATGACTCGGCGCATCTTTCTGTTCTTTCTTTCTTGCTTGAATGTGATGGTGTTTCTTTATTAACCATCTGTATCTCTATTCCTCCTTTTTTTCTCATTTCCTCTCCTTTATTTTGATCATTTCTTGCTTTCCTTTCCTCCACCGTACCCCACATCCTCCTCCTCCCTCCCTGTTGAGGCCTATTGATTCTCTTCTGGGGCCTCTCTCTGCTGTCAGAAGGAGATGGGATCCTCAGATGTCCCCAACCACAATAAACACATTCAACATCCCCCGCAAAACTCTTCCCCTGGAAACAGAACACATGACAAATAGCTAAAATGGAAAAAAAAGTTAACAATTTTAATCATTTCTGTACTTTATCACAGTGACTTCTTACAAAGTAATATCTTACATTGCCTCTCAGCATCTCTCATTCCAAATTCACTCATTAGTTCGAGCTGGAATAAAAAGAATTTCGCTGTGGTTTGGCAGAGTTATATTTTCTTCCATCTCATCTCTGCTCCTTTGTGTTCTCTTCCTCTTCAATCCAGCCATCCCTCTATTCTCCACTGTCCCCTCTGCATCTTCCAGACTTCCTTTCTTCCCTGTCTCCACCCTTTTATCCCTCCATCCAGCCAAATTTGCTCTTCAATCCACTCGTGCTCTCCCTAACTGCCAGCCTCCATCCGTTTGTCTGTCCCACCCTCCCTCCATTCATCCAAGTATTGATCTAGCTGTCCATGATATGTCACAGTGATTGACAGCTACTAATTGGCTTAATCCCACCCCCGGGGGTTTGTAGCTCTTGGGCTGATCTGGATACAGCTGTCCTATTGTCCAACAGCTGACACCGTGACCCTCAGGGACCAGCAAGGCAGACAGAGGAAAGAGATAGTGAGATGGAGGGAGAAAGATGCAATCATTAGCAAGACCGATCTGATTCATCCCATTGGAATAACAATAATATATATGCTTGCACATCTGTGGTGGCCATACTTGAGGAGAGCATCATTTCAAAAAGCTAGTTTAGGAAAATAATTTTCTTTTTTGAAAGATCTCTTGATTTGCTGATCTTTCCTCACACACAAAACATCCAAATCTTGCTAGTTTGTCCATACTGACATCTTGCAGAAAGTTATGAAGCAAATTTTTCAGAGATGCTTCAATATAACCGTTTCCTGATATAAGGCGGCCAACTTCTAAAATCAGAATGGTGGAAATGGATGTCAGAGTGAGACAGACTGAGCTTGATGGAGACCTCTGTACATTGGCAGCAGGTTTTCATCAAGCTGTTTGACAGACTGATCCGGCTCAAAGGTCAACTCCTCTTTCATTGCAATATATGTGCATCAACCACCAAGTGTCCAGTCAAGGTGTCCTTGAGCGAGACAGTGAGTCACTTAGGCTGAGGTAGAAAAGAGAGGAGAAGAGAGAAGGAGGGGGACGGTCGCCCAAGAGACGAAAAAGCAGCCCTAAGCAGACCCAGATTAGCTTTGCTCTATTGAGGAGGCAAGGGGCAGAACACAAGGTCTTAGAGGATGCCACTAAGCCTTTAAAGACCTCCCTTCAGCCTGGGATGTGTCCCCCAACATCCCATTTATCCAGTAACTGACACACACCGTTTACATTCACATTAGCCCATGGAGACCTTCGTGGCCGAACACTCGGGCTCATAGTCAGGTCATGATCTGTTCACCTAGAAGTCATTAGTGCTTTCATAGCTTCGGCCCAGCAGCTTTTATTCATAAACATAAAGTAAATTGATGAGTTTGATTTAACAGCAGTATGTGCATCATCAAACACTCTGTTTCTTTGTAAGTACAGACGGCGGGGTAGCTTCTTAAATGTTTCATAGCTCTTTGCATGTCAGTTCAGTGCTGGATATGAAGACAAATGCTGTGTTTCTGTGGTTTCACAAGGAGTGAAGATATGTTTTTCAGTATGGTCGGATTCTCAATTGATTTGACCTTTGATCCTGCCGCTTATACACCAAACACAACACCATAATACACGCTTGAAGGGCTTCATTTTAACATGGTATTGATCTGTATCTGCCATTTGCACTTGCTGGGTTTTGGTTTAAGTAAATTTATTTTATGGAAATGTCTATAACATTTGATTGGAGAAAACACATTTTAATGAGGATGTATATCTTTTTTACCCAGTGGTTAACTACATATTTTGGCCTAAACTGAAATAAAGATGAATGAGTTCAGTGTGTTGACTGACACAGAGGGAAGTCACAGAAGGAAGAGGGAGGAATTGATCAGCAATGTTGCGGACCATTACACCTACCATGCATGTGTAATGGCCCTAATTACTCTAAATCGGCCTCTCCCACCTCTCATCCACAAACCACAGACAAACACTCAACTCAATGACAAACCGGTGGACACAGGGGTCATTGTGCCAAAACATCCGCCCCTGCAAAGTGATATCCTCTGCCTTCTCACTCCATTCTCATTTCCCGACCCGTTTTGTGTTCCCCCACTCATCCCGCTCCAATCCAATGCACAGACGCGCTGGATACTTGATAATAACCCCCCTCTTTTAGCCCCACATAGTTGGTGGAGCCAAATCCCCTCCCTTCTTTCTCCAGGTTGACACAGAGAGGTCTTTGTTGTCCTGAGCTGCAATCACATACCTCAATACGTCTGCACTGTTGGTTCTCAAACTTCCCTCTCAGCAAGGACAGGTCCCCCAAACGGTTCATATGTGTCTGCAGACATCTATACAATTATATTAGCTGCTTTTTATTAGGTTTAATTGAGCATTTGTTTGCATTTGCGCCAAGATTTTGATATATCCTCACAAATACTCTTCTATGTTCCAGTTAAATGGCTTAAAAATGATGCATATTTCATGAAATCTGGACCTCCATTGAATCGTTGAGGGGTTCCAAAGCCTTTTATGAAAACTTGCAGCACCAGAATAATTACGTAAAAACTAGACATTGCTTTCTTTCTGTACCTACTCAACACCAGCAACACTGTGCGATGAAGTGTCCTTAAGCAACTGAACCTGTTCCTCCTCACTCAGTGCATATAAGTGCACCAGACAAACACTACGTCTGAGGGATAAATAGGAAATGGAAATCCTCACAAATGAAAGCAGCTTCTCTCGCCTCCAAATGTCACAGCGAGATATTTTCTTTGATATATTTCTTTTCATCAGGAGAGTGAAACCTGATGACATGCCGCTCTCATTGCTCTAATCTGCTCTTAAAGATTTGTGCATTGCCTTGTTGAATAAAATATTAGCAAGCTCTGTGAATAAAACATCAGGACTATTTTCCGATATATAAAAAAAAAAAGGTCAAAACAGCTGTCTAGACAAGCGGTGATGTATTTACCGTGTATGCCTGCCCGCGTGCTCACACAAACACACACCTCTATTGTACTGTTACAGTATACTTGTCAGGACTTTCTTTAGACTGGATCCACTTCATGAACTCTTCACCACCAATCTAGTGTTTTATCTGGCTTACAAAAATTGTCTGCTCTTTGGAGGAAATCCCAAGTCTTTCTCAGATCCTGGAGACTTCTGGTTCTCATCAAGATAAGAACACAAGGAAATATGACACACTGACACACATGCTCATGCACATACACACAAAGAGCAGGTGGAACTGGCGTGTCTCACCTGAAGGTGGAATGGGCACATGCAGACAGGCTGCCTGAGATGACTTTTATCTGTTGCTCTGGTGTGACACACACACACACACACACACACACACTGCCTACATATTGACCTTGCATGGTCAGCTCTGACACTAGTGTGTGAGAACACATGCATGGAGTGACATGTGCGCACACACATCACACACACACACGGCGACCTTGTTTGTCCAA
>JAOWBC010000318.1:242726-257382 GCA_028566105.1 Hypoplectrus providencianus
CACACACACACACACACACACACACACATTTCTACTTCATATACATTGAATTCAAATTATAAATCCAAGGACACATATCTAGTGAAACCACCAGCATATTTGCACGTTTCCTGCTGCAGAGATTCATGCACAAAACATTCATTCACCTAAAACACAAGAAGATACAAACTGAAGAAGAAGACGTGCATGCAGTGACTCTATAGACCCCAGCCTCACGGCTCAGGGAGGACACATTGAGCCCTCAGTGATCTATCTTCATAGCAGCAGCATCTGCTCTTGTCCCTGTCTGTCTGAACGATGTATGAGTGGGAGGTAATTGCAGTGCACAACACCATCACAGCGACATTAACACATGATGGGGATTAAGTGAAGTCCAATCCTGCAGTACCAATATTATCATTCCTTTTGCTCCCTCTCATTCCCTCATATGTTATTTTTAAGCATATTTGATATTTTTTCCTTCCGTTTTTGTGTTATTGTTTCATCTTTCCGTTTATTTGCTGCCAGATAAATGCAGTCAGCTGGATTGTTACTTTCATGGACCACTTGCATGATAACTAGCACTATCATAGAGGCTGTCAACAGCTTTTTCAAGATTATTTTTATGGCTTCTCTGCCGTGTGAAAGAGGATGCACAACTTGTATCATGTCAATAATGATGGTTGCTGCTCTGGTCTCAGACCACTGAGCTCCCAGGAGTCCAAACACAGAGATTGTCCTGTATGTTGTGGCACTGGAATAATAACAATTTATAGGGGTGTAGGGAGATTTACTCAAAGATATTTACATCTATTCTACAACTACAAACTAATCTACTGTCGAACAGAGTGGATAAAAGATGAATGAACCCAGTGGGAGTCCATACTAAATGATCTCAGGGAGTTCTCGTATTTAATAAACATTACTGACTGTAATTAAGCACCTTCGCTTGCCACAAATTTGTAACACGGGTTTGTAACTCATCAAACCATGTCAGTCATCCCGTGTCTTTATGCCTGTTTTGTCAGAGATTATTTCAAATCCTGTCACATATAATCTGCTGCTCCTCCACCCTGATGACTCATTATTTTGAGTAAATGGCATCAAACAAAGGTCACAACAAATAATTATAATCTGATTGCTTTGCTTATTTCCATACCGGCAACAGTTTTTTTTTTTTTTTTTTTTTTTTTTTAGATTCCTAATAATCCTGTTACATGTAATCCCTCACTCCCCAGCGCTGATGAGTCATCACTTCCATTAAGGAACAGTCACACATATTACACAGCTGTTATCTGCCTCTGCCTTTTATCTGGCTTTGCTCTCAGCTTCTTCCCTTATCTTCATAAAAGCAAGCTTTTATCCAGTGTTTTGCTCGTAGCACTGTCTTGGGGGTAGGGTGGAGTCCGCGTGTGTGGGAGGATGTTCCTCCTACATTTAAACCACTTTTCATCATTAGCGCCCAGCTTGTGAAGCCCACCATGTTTCTCTGCTGTGCATTGGTGTTATGCCATCACCTGTTATGTGATTTTACAATTAGCTTCTCTTATCTCTCAGGGAGCAACCTTTTATCCCATTTGTTGTTCATAACATTGTCTTATTGGCCTCTGTAATATAATTCCTGGTTCTTATCACATCCTTCGTGTTGTGGGTTGCACTATTTTCTTTCAAAGCTATTTGTTATGACTGGGAGATAAAACTGCTGACTTATTGCGGTGCCGGCTCTGATTCTTAATACTATTCTTCTCAGCCTTTTCAGCATTGTATTGTAGTGGCTTTAACATCTTTATTACCAGGCTGCTGAAAATGAGTGGAAACTTTGCACAGGCCATTTGGTTGGCACTTAGCGGTGTGCCTTTCCGAATGCAGCGAGTTTGATCACAGGAGCCACTGAACCCCAGAGTCTGGGAGCTCACGGTGACAAAGCTGACTTATACAAATGTCTGCACTTATTGTAATTCAACAATGTCGGCTGAAAACCTGAAATGTAAATGGTGGAGTGTAAGATCATTACCTGGCACCTTGAGAAATGTATCACTGTCGATGTGGATAACACAATAGGCTACACGGGGTAAAAACCTGCCTGGGGCACAGAGAAACAGAATGAGCACTGCAGCTTTTCCTGGTGAAACTATTATTCCTGGATGGTCATTTGCCCAATTCCCTGAATGCAGGTGAATCAGCAGAAAGTTCATAAAATGTGCTTATTCACCCATTGCTGTGTCAAAACCTTCATCGATACAGTATTGTCATTTTGTGAAAAAATGAATCATGTTGAATGATATCTAGTTCCTGGCCCACCAGCATATTTGCCTCGAAAATGGATCCCATCCTTTAACTGAGAACAAAGTCTATAAGTGCAAGACTAATGGGTATATTTATAGAAAATTAACCAATATGGTTATGAATGTGGTAAAGTTTTAACCTGAAATTGAAATAGACCTATTCCATATGGATTTTGCATCAAAATGACCCTGCAAAGGTAGGTAGAAGTCTGCTTACCAAGACAAATAGACTCAACAAGATGTACATGCTAAATGACAGTATAGACCTTTGTCACAACCACCATAAGACAAACATGAGTGTTTATTGGCTCTTGGTGCATATATATATATATCAATTCATGGCTGCAGTTTCTGTTGATTTAAGCTACAAACCACTGACCTCAGTTGGGCAAAAACTCCTGAATAGTTACATGATAGTAAAAAGTAAATAAATGTACATGAATGCTGGAAGTAAAGCAGCTATGAGGGTGACCTGAGCCACTGAAGTTACGTAAAAAGATGTGATTCATAAACTGTGAGCAAATTAGGTATAAAGTGGTTTGCTTTTGTTTTCACAGGGGATATGTACCCCGGTCTCCTGGGTGTGAGTCCACCATTTGTTGTTTTTCATATGGGTGCATCTTGGACATTTGCATATACTGACAGGAATATATATCTGATATCGTCAGACATTGCTGATAATATGAGCTAACATGTATCTGTTGTGCTCTAAAGCCTTTAAAACGTCTGATAAATGTGCAATGGGGACTTTAGTAAAAATTTAAATAAAAATAAAAAGCATATTACAGGCAAACATTCTTCAGGGTCAAAGTATCTTGTAGCCAAGTGATTTAAACTTATGTGGTAAAATATCAAAAACAACCTTGAGAAAATTGGCAGAAATAGTGGATGAGAAACTCATCACCTAATGCTGGTGTTCCCCTGAACAAGGCTGTTAACCTTCAGCTCCTCATTTACCAACAGTTAAACACAGCAACCGCCAGATGTAGAGTAAATATGGATGTGTGAAACGACAAATTCATTCAGAGACGAGACATTTTGGTTCACTGAGGTGAGTTTGAGCTTTTTGATCATGTTCAGGGCAGGTCAGTGGCAGCCTGTATGTCAGTTTATTTCATATTTTAAATCACTGACAGTTTGTGAATATCTGTTGAGTTGACAGTGCAGACTGTAAACCTCCTGCAAAAGACGCATCTCCCAGTGTGCAGAAGTACAGAAATACGTGGTCGTGGGATGTACCTACCAGGTGATCCAAATGTCAAGTATTACCAAGTTAAAATAAACACTGCATGTATTTATTTACAACGTTTCATGTCCCCAAGTAGCTGCTGTCTTGTAGTGAAATCACTTGAGTACATGCACGCAGAGATAGGAAGACACACAGACAGACTCAGAGAGCAAAATACCTATGGGGGCGATGAAATCTAACCAGGCATGTAATCTAAAGATTTCTACCAGAGGAATATTCACTTTCCATCAGTCTGTTGCTTCATCCCTCTGTTATCACCACCCCTCTGCCGTTTATTCCTCTCTCCTTCTGCCTCCGCTCTTGCAGGAGCAGACGCTCTCACTTTCTAAAGTAAACATCACCAGATGGAAATGGACTTATTCTGTGTGTGTGTGTGTGTGTGTGTGTGTGTTAAGCCATATCTGCTGTGTGTGTGTTTGTGTGTGAGAGAGATTTTTTTTTTTTTAACTTATTCTGCACGATGCACCTCCCTTTCTCCTTGGATTTCCTTCCTAAAAGCAAATATCCCTCTCCAACACACAGACACACAGTAGCACACACACACTTTAATGGACCAAAGGGCTCCCATGTGTCCATGGGGGGAAAGCCAATCGTCCCATCGCGGTATTACTCCTTTATCAAAAATGTATGATAGGATATGATACAAAGCAGAACTCATATCTACACAGTTGTGAATTAATCATTTGGTTTTAAGAGCACTCAATAAGTCTGAGAGTGGATTTAAAATATATTTTATCAATGTTTTCTTTTTCTTTAACTGGCTTTTGGAGTGCTTTTGACATAATAGGCCTTTTTCTAACTTCTCTTCTTCCTCTTTCTCAAATTCTTTTTAATTCAGTCTTTTCTGTCCCTCTGTCTGTCCATCCATCCAGCTCCCCTCTCTATCTCCTTTTGGAGCAGCAGCGATGACTTAGTAAACACTGGTCTAATCGTGCTGCCCTTCCAGAAGTCCGATTGCCAGCTTCCGTTTTGAAATATCATCAATATTTAATTAAGTGATTATCTCTTTAGGACACAACACAGATAGGAAAAAGAAAAGAGGCTTAAAAGTTGGCTCCAGTTCATGGATAATCCTCTTGTCAAAATGGCCACCCCCGCAGTGGTGTTACTGTCCACCCACCTGACCAAACTAAAGTCGTACTGATAAAAAAAAAAAAAAAAAAAAGAGGGGAGAACAATGAGACCAGACTGTTTTTATTCAATTGTGTTTTTCCCCTGCTGGCCTGTGCTTCAACACCAGCTTCTTCCTGCTCCACCTCGAGGACTCTCATAGGAACTGTGAAATGTTCGTCTGTTAAAAGTGTACAAAGAAAATACCTCCACACTTGACACACAATATTTTTTATTATTTATTTTTCAATAAATTAGAATATTTTTTTCCGGTTTTATCATCTACCAGATGCCGAAAAACTTTGAAATCATGCTCTCTCACCAGTTGATTTACTTTTTGAGTTGAGTTTTTTGTCCTTGTGGTATCGAAAACTGTATTGAGTGTTGAATATTTTCCTGAGCATTGGTGTCGAGTTGAAAATTTTTGTATCGTGACAACCCTAGTTGTCATCACATTGTTCTTTAAAATATGTAGGATGCCATGTCACCATGCAAGTCACCAGAGAGAGTTAACCTAACCATCAGCTTAAAACAAACAGGGAAATGATGGCTCCTAACATTAAGTTACTGTTAACTCCCATTTCCAAGTAACAGTCAACCTGATGTTTTTCCAACGATAACCACAGCCATTCCCTGACCTTAACCATGCTGAGACCTTAAACTTACCACGAACAATTCTCATGTAGAAAAACAGACTTTTTTTCTATGGTGCATTAATAGTTCATTATTATAACCAGAGCACTTCATCACACTGTGAGACTGACTGACAGTGAGGAGTAACTCAGCAGTGAAAGTACATTGAGAATGTAAAGTACACAGAACTCTCAGACAAAGCCGAGAGGGAAAGAAGAGGATGAGGCACTCCAAACCAGGACAAGGACAATATCATCTGCAAACAGAGATGTCATAGTAACCGTTCTGAGAAAGGCACTCTCAGGTTACATCGCCTGAATATCTTGAGCAGAAGACATTGCATGATTCATCCTTTCAGAGGCCACGTTGGCCTTCATCTGAACATTTGTGTGCAGCTTTCACTCTGATCATAAAGGTACATCGTGAAAAGAGCTACAACCTTGCACAGCAAATATACGGTCAGCTTCTGAATCATGAGGCTTGATCATATGGATCACAGGGCTTCTTGGAAGGAAGCTGATACGTGTGATTATTTAATGACCGGGAAAACATCCTTGAGCTGCTCTTAAATCTTTAAAGCTGAAGTTATCCGTTGTTACATCCTCGAGGTAAAATCCGCTGCCTCACAATATTACCCACAAGTGTTCAGTTACACATTGAAACTGTAGCTTTTCTTGGAGGCCATTAGGCTCACACAGTCAACTATCAGTAGGCAAAATAGATCTCTTAAGCCTGATTTGATTTTAATAACAGGCCTTTGTAAGGAACATCCTGGGCAGACCGCTAATGTTAGTATTTGAAATCCAGAAACCAAGGTTGGCCATTGCATTCTCAAGTGGCAGCCCTGTTAGTTTCACGGTGAGGCATCAGGGCGTTTGTGGGTAACGTGATACTCAACGGCAGACTGTTGAACTCCCTCTGATGCAAATGTAAAGGATATGATACAGAGAAAAGTAGTCCGCCTCTGAGCAACCAACAGTGATGTATTTAATATATAAAATTATATGTGTGCAACTTTCAAGAATCATTGTAGACATTTGCAAAGTGAGACATATTTTTTTGTGTTTACTTTAGCAGCGGTTCGGTCAACAACTTTTTTTGCTCTGCTTCTGCTGAACTCCATTAAGGAGCTATTGCTTTAAGAGTCTGGCTGCTGGGGAGCTCCAGTACAGTGGGGCTCCCATTAAGACGCACTACTATTATATCTGTGTTGCTGTTGGAAGTGATAAATCAGCAGCTCTGAATAATTTACCAGCGTGGAGGAGGAGAGAAATGAGAGATTTAAAGGTACTACACAGGCAACAGAAAGCTCTCATTTGTTTGTCTCTCTCTCTCCCTCGCTCTCTCTCTTCTCCGACCACTCTCTATGTCCCCATCTGTCTCCATATCTTCTCTCCGTTTGCCTTTCCAACTGGCTCAGGGAAGCAATCACACTGCTAGCCTCTCACACATACACATACACACACACAAACCTCTGTCTCTATGTGGACCATACATCACTATGGACGGGGACGTTATCGAGCTAAGCTTTGATTTGTCACGTATCAAACTGAGGTGTTATCTTAATGATGTTCCCAGATGTTTGCCATTGACAAAGCTTATCTATTGATTGAGATTGCTTGATAAGGAGTATCAAAGGTTTGATAAAGATGATGCTGAGATCTGTGCTAACCTCGATGTAAGTGTTGGCCTCCTATCTGAGCTGCTCCAGGTGTGGTATTCCACCCGCCATCGCTCTTCTCATGTTCTGCTGAAACCTTATAATTTCCAAAAGGTCAACCTTTCAGGATCTGAATCTATTCTGAAATAGTCAGACCTTTGCCTACTGTTTATTCTTAGCGCATCATAAAGGTCTCGCTGAAGATGACAGACAGAATCACCCAGCGTAGGTTTTTTCTTTATTTCTTCAATTTAAATCCGGACCATTATTTAAAGGAATGTCAATGAAAATGTGCCGGGGTTCATGCAATAAACATAGAGATGCTGATGCACTCACTGTATGTTGCTCTGGATAAGTGAGCAACCTAAAAGCCTTCAAATGTAAATGTAGCATGTGGGCAGCATGAAATGAACAGGTTGTGGCTTAATGAAGGGGTGGAAGTAATCTATCACTTGAGGCCCTTCAGCTGGGGAGTGGAAACGAGGATCACTTAACGCCGGTGGAATACCACTTGAGTCAGACTATTAGCTTCAGGTCTTTGGTGCCATGTTGTTTCCTCCATGGAGGAGGTCATGTTTTTGGTTCTGTTAGTCTATTTGTCAGTTTGTCAGCAGGATTATGGAAAAACTGCTGGCTTGATTGCTTTCAGACTTGGTGTAGCACGGGGAAGAGCACATTTAAAATTGGGGATTGTACGAATAATAGGAGAGACACAATTTTATTCCTGCCTTTGCTGACACTGCAATGCATTTCTAGTTATGAACTGTTTGTTTAGCACCTTATTTTATATTGTGAGCAGGACTATAGTGGACTGCTAATCTACCACATAGTATTTAAAGCATCTAAACGACACCAACTACAGGATAGATAAACTCCTTTAAAAAGGCTATAAATTCAAGAAACTCAACAACAGAGTAATGTACGATATTAAAATCCTTTCACTTTTGATGCTTTCAGTACGTTTTACCAGTTTGTGGAGTATTATTAGACAAGGCTATTGCAACTTTTACTTAAATAAACGATCTGAGAACCTCTTTCATCCATGTTTGAATCATTATTCTTAAAAAAGGGCAAAGATTAAAAGTTAAAGTTTGAGTTCTAAAAGCAGCCTCACATTGTTCCTGCTGCCTCAAAACCAATATCATGTAAACACACTGATATTCACACTGGCTCAAACAACATGAAGGACTACAAAGTTTAAATTTGTTTAAATGTGCTTGTTGTGAATGCGTGTTTTTACATGTGTTCGTAGGAACTGCTTCTAAATTTAGGAGAGTGCTCTATTAAAATCAGAGCAGCAGGTTCACAGCTCTGTGCTCCTCTTTAAAAACATAACCAATTTACTCCAGAAAACTTCTGTGTGTAATTACCTGTGAAAAGTAGTGTGTCAAATACAGGACATGGTAAATTATAATTATAGTCACTCATTATGAACTTTCTTTAAGCCAAAATAGTATATTTATATTTTTCTTCCCCACAGAAAGAACTGTACATTTCTGTCTCTTATGATTTTCAGAAAAAAGAAATATTTGTTTTTTTATTTACCATAAAAGATCCACTTTGATGGATTTATTTGAAAGGTTTTCCTCAGTTTCAGCAGTTTCCCTAAATTCTGTATAGCTTTGTGCATGAGGGAAGACACTAACACTGCTGGGTTTTAGAGGACGAGTCCCTCTGGGGCCACCCATGCTGATGAGTGGATGCATTTATGGGAGTGTAAGGCACTTTGTATAAAAGCATCCGCCAAATGGTATTTGTTCGTTATTTGGATGTCCGCAGTGCTGCTTTATCAGCTGCATGAAGCCTCGACTCAGCTCTGCTTAAACAGAGTCATGTCTGAGTGGTTAGTGTTATCAGAGGCGCGAGGTTGTGATGTCCACATGTGAGCCATCTTTGTTCCAAAACTAGGTCAGTACATGAGACTGAAAATAGCCCCGTAGAGTCCGTTTAGCGTCAAAATCACCTGCTTCACGATATGTTCTGGACTTGTTTGTATCAGTTTCAAAAAGACTGGCTGGTCAAATCTTGATGACTGGCTGATTGTTGCTGGACTTGTTAACTTCATTCTAATGGGTATTTTTTAACTGAATATGCAGGATTCAGTTATGTTCTAGAAATGTTCAGCAAGTGGTTTCCACATCTCTAGCTTTGGGGAATCCAGGAGAAAAGAACTGAAGATGAATGCAAAATGGGCCAAACCTGTTTCTTTTTGGAGAATTTTCAAGTTCTTCAGTTTGGTAGCAAACTTGCCTTCAAGGGCCAATAGATTCTTTTTTACTTTCTTAAAAAGAAAAAAAATGTTTTTCTGTAGTTATCCGAACAGTGTTTTCAAATCCAAACATTTACATTTTGGCAAAAGTATGAGAGATTGCAGAACTGCAGTTTAACTTTATCTATGCTTTCTTCCCTGCCACCAGAGTCCGTTGACATTAAGACCAATTCTACTTCACAGACACTGAGACAAAGAGTTGTTGCTCTGATGTTGTCTCACCTTGTTTTTTGATTCGTTTTTGTTTTATTGTGTGACTTTGGGAACTACCGTGGCATTCATAGCAGTATATTCTGTGCCGTGGTTTCCAAACATAGCACAGTTAATGGTGACTAATTGCCAGCGTTTATCCCTTACATGGTTACCTATGTCACTGCATTTTGCTCAGGCTGAGTGGGTGTTTCCATTAAAAACGGTGAAGAGCATCCATGGAGGTGACCTCTAATCTGGACATATGGTGCAGAATTGTTTGACTATACTATTCACAGGCTTTAAATCATTGGTTGTTGATTTGCTGCATGTTATAAAATCATTTTGTGCTGATGTTATACATGTTTTATTCACTCTGTGATGAAAATCCATGTTGGATGTTCACACGAGGGACTTTTCATGCATAGGATATATGTTTGCTTTGCCACTTAAATCATTGCAAAACCTTTTTAAAACATTACATTAAACATGACATGCTTCTGCTGGGGTCAGAATCAGCAGCAGCCTGATGACCAATCATTGCCGTTTTCTCTGCAGCACTGACATATTTACATTTTTGAGGAGGTGCATGTTGAGCTTTTGCTCACAACTATCCTGACATAGAGGCACATACAGCTCTTCATTCGTCAGATCGAGAAGCAGCTGCACACAAGCCCGATGCCTGCATGCATACACATAAGCCCATGTCTCACAGTTGCTCTGCATGGGTCTGTGGAAATGCTCCTGTGTAATGAAGCATAAACTTTAATAAGGACTTTACAAGGCAGATCTGATTCTCCTTCTCTCCCTCATGCTGTCTCACTCGCTCATGCATACCTGCACACGCCATTTGATTTAAATCCCACCCAGGTTGAGCGGTCAAGGGGGAGGCGAGAGAGGAGGGGGAGCAACATGTAATGAATATTGGGACATATATTAACTGTCACAATGGGACGTCCACTTTCACTTTTTCATCTTCTCGCTCACTTTTCTTTGGGGTCGCTCAGCCCTTCGCCCCCCCTCTGAGCTATAGCTGCTCGTCTGCCGTTCACTAATACGGCTCTCATAGAGAGGAGAGGAGCAGATGATTGGTAGAGAGAGCTGAGCATAGAGAGGGAGACGTAACAGGAAAAATAGATATTCTTCCTAGTATGTTACTTATTCTGAAATCCATGTATTATTACTCTTACTTAAGTAATCTAAATACTTTTTTTCCACCCCTGGCAAGGACTGATCGTATTATAAACTTGAAAGGATATACATTGGATTTAAATGTCGTTGTGTCAGTTTAAAATAAAGAAAATATAACAACAGCAATGTCCACCTTGCTGCAAAACCACAGAGCTCATGATCATTTATTTTGCTTTGACAGCCCTATAGAAACTTTTCACTTCATGTCTTTAGATTATCTGGCCTGAGAAAGAAATTTTTAACTAGAATTCGTACCACACACACACACACACACACACACACACACACACACACACACACACATCTCAGTTGGAAATGTATTCCACCCGCCATCGCTCTTCTCATGTTCTGCTGAAACCTTATAATTTGTAAATCTTGTAAAATGTAAATCGGAGAAATGGATTTGTAAATAACTGAGCGAACATAACCAGCAATATGTGTATGTCAAGGTAGAATTGGTAGAATGTAATTTGTTATTGGCTGATATTGTGAAAAGTGTTGTGCTCCTCTGGGTCACATTCTGCACAGTCTTGGTGGGAATAAGCGAGAGCCACACAGAGAGCAGCAGCACGAGGAGAAAAAGAGACGCAGGGGTGGAAGGATTGTAACCACAGCAGGGGCACTTGTCTGCCATCTCTCACTGAGACAACCTATAAGAGAGATCAGGGGAGGTGGAGGAGGAGAAACTGAGAAATGCAGGGGTGGAGGGAGCCGGCAGAGGAGAGGGTTTTCTTGAAGCTCAGTGGAGCGTTGATGTGTCTCCGTCCAGCTGAGAGCAAAGAGATAGAGGACCTATCTGCTGTAGCAGGGGGTCTGCATGCAGGAGAAACACACGGAGAGGATGGTGAGCAAAGCGAAGGTAAAGATAGCAGCGTGCTGATGAAGACCAACAGAGACAAAGAGGGGGATTAAAAGGAAACCGCTGTGATAATAATTGCTATCATCATTATTTTTATTTTGCTGTTCCAGTGTGGACTGCCATGTGTGGAGGGGATTCAGGTAGATCTCTGAAGCTGTGGGCAGGATGCAGGATTTAAATGTAAGATCACACCTGTGCAGTCACAGTCAACCTTCATCACAAACCAGTCAGCAACTTATTAAAACATTTGACACAAATACAAAGGTAGCTGAACTTATCTTAAATTTCACAGGCTCTGCAGCATTGTGTAAAATATTTTATGGTTTCAGTGTGGATCCAAAACAAGATCTTGAGCCGAAATGTATTTGTTTATACCACACATAATGATGATGTAAACCTTTTGCTGATCACAGGAACCAAGTGCAGCACTCACAAAATAGCACACACACCATGAGACATACACACGTGGATCATAGTTGTAAAACAGGCAGCAGTTTCTGTGAATTTTTGCCACAGAACCACTGACCTGGTTTCACACAAAAGCTTCGTGGACAGACGTTATGAAAGACAGTTTAAACAGGAAATAAATGTACAAAAAGACCAGAATTTGTTACGATGTGACCTGAGCCACAGAAGTTATGTAAAAAAACAAACTTACATAAAAAAGCTGTTTACTCTCGTGTTCACATGGGACTGGAACCAAGTTTTCCTGGGTGACAGTCTGCGTTTGTTCGACCTTCCCGTCCCAACAGCATATAAACTTTCCATCACTGTCAATCATTACTGTGACATCAGCAAGACATATAAAAATAAATATAATATAAATGTGTCATGTTTTACTGCATGTACAAATGCTCTATATTGTCATTTTTAAGGGGATATCAGTTTTTAAATGTCTTTCTGCTGCGGCATGTTAAATACTTTTTTTGGGAGGGACAACGTGGATCCAACTTTGTGTGTCTGTGCCGCGTTTAAAGATATGTTGTGAACCTCCCCATTATTAAAACATGCAGATTACACGTCCTGAATGGGCGCTCTATGCCTCCTATTAAAGATTAATAAAGAGGAGAGAAAAAAGGGAGGGGACGAAGATTTGAAGAGGCGAGGAAAGAACGAAACTCCTGGTTTTAAATACAAGACCTAGAAGTTACATTAGAGCTATCAATAAATGAAGAAATGAGCAGTTGAGAAATCATGAAAAAAGGTTTGCTACCTTCTTGTTTCTGCTGCTGAAAATAGAGGCAAAAAGAGTTGATCCTTCCTGTACCTTAGACTTCTGCAGTGTTCATATTTTTAGTGCTTTCTCCTGTTTCCTTTTTTTCTTTTTTTTCTTTTTCGCCTGTTGAAATGATGATTTGAACTTTAGCTATGCTGGGGAAATGCAATTGCATATTCATCATTAAAAGAGATGAAACAATTGGACATTTGGTGCTCCATTATTACAAACAAATCTAATTACATCTCATCTGCCTTTTAATGCATGGCTAGGCCCACATAAAATTAAGAAGGCTTTATTTTAGGTGGTTTTAATTATGTATGACATTTTTTAATGAGCTCGCCCATTCTCATGCTAAATATCCTTTATTATTATGACTATTACTGTTTTCTCATGACACATCAGAAGTTGATTAACAGTGTTATTGTCTGGAGCTTAAACCCATTCATTGATATCTTTAATCCAACAAAAGTCTGCACAGTTGGTTTAAGGACAGAAAGTAAACATTTGATCTTTTTCATGACGCTTTTTGTGGTAATGGAGGAATGTTGATATGACATCAGTTCAGTAAAGTGGCTGAGAGATAAAGCTCCTTTTCTTTTGTCCTTTTGCTCTTCTCTCTTACAGTTTCTCACAATTTTATATAGGAACAGTATTTCCTATTTATTGCTAAGTGACCTTATAGTGCTAGCCGTATAAAATCTAGCAAACTCTCTTTAACTTGTCTGCTATACTGATGACCTTGTTTTATTGGCATTATAGTGCATCTATTTTTAACCTTTTGAGATGAAGTCTGCTGTGGCCTGCTTAAGTTTTAACCAGTAAAAAGGAAGTTGATGGCTTAATGGAGTGAAACCAAGAAGAGCAGCTGAGAAAAACCTGAGCTGATGATGGCTGGATGCTTTTTCTGGCCCCTTTTAACGGTTATTTAATTAACAGTATTTTTACCAAGATAGTAAGATAGAGAGATATTTCAGTCACATTAAGGATCACAAGTGAGAAATTTCATCGTGTTTTTTCGGGTCTTATTCCGTCACTTTTCAGAGTGATTCTCACAAATACTATGGTAGACCAGTGGTTTTGGAGGATAAATTCACAGAAACTTCAGCCTTTTTTTTGTCCAAATGTAATTATGTATATATTTTTAGCTGCAAAAACAATCATACGTCTCATTGTGACAGTCTGTTCTTTATTTAAATATGGATCAGCTGAAAAAGCTTTTAGAAAGAATACCAGCAAACATAGGATGGTGACTTTAAGGTTTGAAGTGTGTCCATCATGCAACGATTCTTCACTTTCCCTTTCAGTCTGTAATGTTCTTTTGTTGAACTTTAATGATCAGAGCAGCCTCTGGAGCCTTTATGCAGTTTCACACAATGAATGTTTTGTTTCTTTCTCCTTCTTGTGGATCAACATGTACATTTTCATTGAATCATATAAAAGTGCTGTTCTGTTCCCACTCAATCTATAGGGGCCTTTCTGATGAGAGAATGAAAATGAAAAAATGGTACGTGCACAAAAGCCGCAGCCACTCTTAAAGGCTTTGTTTGTTGTTTGAGATGACTGGAAGAGGTTGAAATTATTGGGTGTGAAGCTGAAAATCACTGTAGGTGTAAGGCTAAAACACCGCCCACCACCTTTATTTTTTTCCATTCTGAACTTGTGTTCCATGAGCTGTAGATTAATTCGTATGGCTAAATAGATATTTGTACGTATGAATTAATGAAAAAATGTGCAGAAAAACAGTCTGTGTTAATTCTGTAGGTACACAGAATCAAGGTCTGTGGTGGTGAGAAGAGGATCTTTTTTTGCCTTTTTATTAAAATGCCTAGAAAATAAATATCCAGCAGATGAAAACATCTGAAGCTGAGCATGAATTTAAACGGACAGCATTTTTTTAAGCACCATAAACACAGATACAGAGAAATAGAAAAAAAGAAACATCAGAATGACAAGCAGTGAAACATGTGAGTGAGATAACAGCATCAAAACAGCCACAGAAGGAAACATCATGTG
>JAOWBC010000318.1:328957-341192 GCA_028566105.1 Hypoplectrus providencianus
GCTAATGCATCTTAAGAAAGTGCTCCTTTGTTTGTCAAAGTTTTCAGAGGTTTTGCGTCTCACCACTCTTGGATGAGCAGGACAGGGCATTTAAAAATGTGCTGTTATAGTTAGTATTGACAAAAAGTCTATTCTGTCGTTTAGGGTGGAGATCTTGTTGGGTTCACTTTTCACATTTGTAAACCACTTATCTTAATTTTTATGCAAACATAAAAACGCTACATGTCTTCATGCGCTCTGCTCTGTTTTCCTGAGGGTCTTTGTACCAGGAATTATGTCGTCACTTGAAAAGCATTCCAGTTTTTTTCTACTTCAATGACAAATGAGTTTCTGCTGTGTAAGATCAACAAAGCCCAGTGTTGACCTGACTGGAGTTTAGCTGCATAGACACAGACGGTGAGTGTTTGTCTAGCAGGAGTCATGCTAAGGGGGACAAAAGAAGCAAAAGGCTGTGTGTTTGTGCTGTCTGAGTGACAGGGGTGCAGCCGGTGAGTCTTTGGGTGAACTTGCACAAGACTCCTGAAGCATGGGAACACTCAGAAATCATTACTGTGTCACTTCACATTAACTCCACACTGAGAGTTTGGACGGAGCCGTATTGTTGTGTGAGAGACTGAGTGGGGAGGAAGATCTTAAAGCTTTTATCAACCTGACATTTTTCACTTCTGTTGTCTTTCTTTCTCTTGCTCCCCCTCTTCGTTCACATTTTGTTTGACTGATGATACGAGTAAAATACAGGTTTAAAAGAGAGACAAAAAGGTTTCATGCTTCTGCAAAGCAGCATCTCGAATAAAAATATCTGTTTTTATTTTGTAATGCAGCTTTTACTCCAAAGGGCCTTTTAGCATGAAAGACACAGGAGAGAACACTGTCAAAGTGTTAGCCATTTTTCAAACACAAAGCAACGTTATTTGTATTTGAGGCTTGATGGGTGCAAGCTGTGTGACCGTGAAAGCCAGATACCAAAAGAAATAGTTCTTTTTTTTGGAGTGCAGGCCATTGAGCTTTATCATGAGTACAACAGTCCTCCAACCGCTTATCAGCTGGCCATCACGACTTAAAAGCCACGCAGCAGAAGATAGCCTGTGTTTGTGAAGGCTGGAATGGCAATTACTGAATCAAAGCCAAATTACAAAGAGGAGGCTCTTCTGTTCGGACGCTGAGGTTTGGTGTACGAATGTAAACAATTTCAGCATCAAAGATTTCAAAGTAAGAGAAAGCTGTTTGAAGAGCAGTCAGCACTTTTAGCAAGAAAGCTACGCGGCTCTGCTCCCTGCTGTGAGGCAGCAACGGAAACGCGTGTCTGCACAGCTCGGCTCGGCAGAACGCCATTAATTTGCTGTTTGTGGGATAAATGTCTTAAATCTTTACAGTTTTTCCATGTAAACCTCAGAGAGAACGGACAGTTTCGTGAAGTCTCTACGTCACTGATCGTTTTTTAAGCATGAAAGCAAAATCACATATTAACTAGCTGCTGCTGCATGTGTGCCAGATAGCTACAGAGAGGAAAGCCAGTGCAAGCCTAATCAGATTTTAGGATTTTTCATTAACTTGGCTATCTGAGGTAGTGTGAGCACTTTAAGCATGAAAGCCTAACAACCAAAGAGAATATGTTGTAGGGGGAGGTTTCAGTCAAAAGGATTAATTAACACTAAATGGCTGTTTCAAGATAAGAGGACTCTTTCTTACCAAGGCCAAATGAGTCTGTTTGATCCAACATCTCACCCTCTCTCACTCTTTTCATGTGTGAGAGGGAGTGTGTTTGTGCATGTGTGCAGAGAGGGAGAGAGAGCACACACGTTGCACGCATGTGTCGGAAGGAAATTTATATCTGTATAAGGTAAAAATGAGCTGCTTTCTCATGGCTGTCCAAAAAAAAAAAAAGCAGCCAAGAGTGCCAACTCCAAGGCACAATCATCTCCTGACAGGATGGTGGGGCTGCTGTTCCTCCAACACTGTGCCCAAGAAAGGATCACTCATAGCTTTAAAGTGTAACAGAGAGAAAATCAACGTCGCTGGACATCGAGAGATTTTTTTACACTGCAGATTATACAGCTCATATGAATGGAAGTGTATTCAAACTGTTTATATTCCCACTGATGTAACACCAGTGACCAAGCTGATGAGCATCAATAATTCATATGTCTAGTCGTTTATGACCTATGAACGGGTATCTCTGCATAGAGATGTGATTAATCAGTTTGAATTTAAGTCAGACGAAGGCCTGATACTCATGAATTGGGGGGAAAAAAAACATTCATTGGATACTTTTGAACATTTCAACCATTTATCCAAAGAGACATATAAAAATAACAGAAGTTAGATGGCTAAATCATTCATACACTATCTGTCCACTCAGGCTGCAGGGACTTGAGCCAATCCCAGCTGTTTTTGGACTGCTGGACAAAGCAGGAGGACCTGGAGAGAACCCATACTGTCTCAGGTGAACATGTCCCCACAGACCAGCTGGATTCAAACTCATAACCCTGACTCAAAATAGCAGTCATGCTGCTTTAACCATTATCTTTAGATATTGGAGTACATTGACATTTCACAGTTTTTTGCAAATAAAAAATCTGTTCAGTGGGATCGTCCTTTCAAAACTGTTTAAAAAAAAATGTTTTGCACACTAACAGCTGCTGTGGAATTTCTTAAATGTATATTGGTTATCTCATCACAGACAGCATGTAGCAGCATGTGAAAGCCAGTGCATTGGGTGCATTGGGTGCAGTAGTTGTGGGATGCCAGCTTGACACAATCCTACCTTAGAACTGCAGTACAAAGTTTACCACTCTTGAGTGGATCCGGTTGAAGCCCTGCGAGGGGGAGCAGACCACTGGGCTTTACAAAAGCCCTCATGATGGAGCAGGAGTGTGTGGGAGCTGACTCAGAGAGGCGGGTAAAGCAGAGATTAAGATTACATGCAGGTGTGCAGAGTATTGTAAATGCACCCACTGCTCGGTGTGATTAACATTTAAAGAAGATGCAGTATACCGACCTCCCATACTAATTACTGTGATAAAATATGGGATGAGAGGGACAGAGCATTACTTATTAAAGTCTGCATGTCCAAGAAAGCTCTGCTGAGCATGCATGCTTCTGTGAGGAACACCTTACTTTATAATCATTAAGTTACACACACATTTTTGTGAGTTGTCCGGTACAGCTTCAGTCCTCATCTGCTGCCCAGTTAAGCAACAAGAGGTTTAATCCTAAAGCTTGTGCTGACTAGGACAACGCTTTATTTTTAATGTCTGTGACACCGAGGCTGTTTTAACTCTCTGAACACGGAGCTTTTCATGGTGGTTTTGCTCTTTTTACATTTTACTCACTGTGGCCTTGTATTTTGCTGCAATATACAGGGTGTTCATAAAGTGTCTTTGCAGTTTAAAAGAATGATTACAAAGGCGATTGATGAGCTCTGTTAATCAGATTAGCTGTGTGTCCTCAGTGGTTCTTATCTGTGTGTTTCAGGTCCCCTGTTGGTGAAACAGGTGGTAAATGAACCCCTCTAAAAATGTCTGATTTTGTTATTCCACAGGGTTAATTTTTGTTTGTTCCAACAGTAACTGTCGTAACCTCTTTCTAAAGACTATTGTAAAGTTCACATTTCAATTATAATGACCATTTTTCAGATTCTTTTAAAAAAAAAAACATTGTACATTGGCAGTCATTGGAAGTCAACATGTCTCCAGGGTTTTTTAAGCAGATGATATTGTTTCTATCTGCTTGAAGTAAATTACAGTCTTTGGAAACAACATTATAACTGCCAATGGGGCAAATAAGTTTTTCTGCAGGTAAACTATAATGAACAAGGAAATGAAACTTAAAATGCTGTCTTAGCTAACACAGCCAATAAGACGAAGTGCAAGCAAAGTGGAGTCCACTGCATTATTTACGGTTCTTGAACTGAAAATTGTCTAATTTGTCTTAATACTGCATTCTGTAACAGTGAGATATGGGGAGGGTCCATTTGTTATGAATTAAAAAAATGGGATACCGATTCAGATGAATGTGTTGAGGTAAAATAAATGCTGACATGCTTACCAAACAGGAAAACTAATTTGTTATTAGACAGTTTTTGGCTTCCCAGAAAAACCTTTATTTCTTATGATATTCTGATCAGGGACACAATAGAAACTGTCAATCACCTGTTTAATGGGCTGTTTTGATGATTTAAGTCATAAACCAACTTCAGTTTTAACTTCAGTTTGGAACGAGTTTGCTATCCTTTCTAGGAGAAAGAAAGCAGCATCTTTTGACATGTTTGCTTAAATAGATATGCCATTAAAATAACATGTTAAATATACAAATAAATAATGAAAATATCCTGGGAATTCAAATGAAAACTAATCAGATCAGAGCCCCAAAACAGGGGCCAGCAGCAGATACAGGCCTCTCTGCTTCCATCATTTTTATTAAATAAATAAATGATGTGCGTGGGAAAGGAAATGAGTCTTGAATATTTGATGACATGGGTGCGTTGGCATGGGAACCCTGTGTGATTGTGAGTGACAGCTGTCATTTATGAGGAGAGACAAACAGATGGAAATACAGAAAGGAGAACAAAGAGCAGGGGACATGAAGGTGACGTGGAAAAGACAGACAAAGGCAGACAGAGAGGCAAAAAGATTCAGAAAAAAAATGACAGAGAGAGACAGGAAGTGGTGGTGCTGGCAGAGGAAAAGGTGTGAAAAGTGAATGTTAAGAAATATAGAGAGAAATTCCTCCTGTTTCACACATTAAGATCCTCACGGTGCACAGATCCAGTCTGACGGGGAGACGGGCAGCTGACAGATGGGCAAACAGACGGGTGCACAGACAGACAGATTGACAGGAAGAAGCACACAATTACTTTTTTTAAATTTTTTAGCTAAAACAAACTGTCTGCTCACTTCAGAGATGCCGACAAATAAGAACATGCAAAGATATTTAAAGCAGTGAAAGCAGTCACAACATGGAGCCCTGAACACGTGAAGGAGCTGTGCTGGTTTGGCATGGCAGAGCAGAAAAAAGGCAGTTTTATTGGTCAGAAGTCACATTTTGAAGACAAAGGAGTGAACATCAGAACCTATTTTTGCCTTTTCTGAATCAATTTATGCAGCAAACGTCTTCATTTATAAAGATGAAACCCAAAACACAGGTGCTAGATGACAAATTAAGGAAAGACGCAGTCACATTATAATTTTCCAGACTTGTTCATACAGGCAGCAAAATACTCATAATTATGTTTTAGACTTTCTTCCTCCACCAGATTGCTGATGAATAAAAATAATTCACGGTGATGCAGAGTTTAAATGGTGCATGTTACACTTGTGGAGGTGGATGGGTAGTTTATGTACATTAGTTTACGCTTGTGTAAATATAAATGTCTTTTATAACGCCTCAACAGGAAGTTTAAACCTAATGGTTTTGTAGCCTAGGAACTGCGGCATTTTTTTTTTTTTTACAGCAAAATGTATGTATATGTATAATGATGTATGTGCTACTTAGAGAAAGCTCTAGACTGTAAGCAAGAAAACACTCAGTAACACTCAGTAGTTGTTATTGGGGGCAAACTGTTGATTTGGTTGTTAGCTTGGAGATCTTGTTAGTATTTTCCTGTATTTTTGAGGTTCAACTTAATGCACCATAAAGTACTGGTGCAGTTTTACACACTTTACTTGTGGGGAACTTTTCAGAGATGCTTTAATCGAAAAGTGCCATTAAACAAGAATGCAGCATCAGATGAGAATATTTCTGGGGTGTTTGCTCCACTCAGAAAAGGCTGCAACTACTTTGGAAGTCTGACTTGCTAAACTTTTTCTTCATTTGACACAATGTGCAGAAAATGATTGAAATAAACAGCCTCCTGTTCGTCTGAGCAGGCAGTAGCTGCTGGTGGGTTGATTCATTACAGATTAAAGAAGAATGTAAACAATGAAGTAGCCTTTGGCCGCCGTTGTCAATCATGTGATTTAGTTTGGGATGAAAGCTAAAGGTCAAACTTGTTTGAGAAGTTGTCCTGTCCTTTGGGCCCTGTGGTATGATGGGTATGCCTGTGGTTTACGTTGCTTCTGACCCAAAGTTCAACTCCAGCCCAAACAAGAAGACTGTGTTTCAGTGCTGGATTACAGATGATTAAGCTTGATGGATGTTTGGGGCAACATAGGAGTTATTTGTAGTTGTTAGAGAGACTGGTCATACTGAGATACAAGTTAAAATACATATACATGTGTTTAACTGAGGCTTTCATGTCACATGATCCACATCCTGTTTTTCAGTCTTCCCTCTTGCTATTTAAATCATATACGGTAGAATAGACCGGTGGAGGAAAAAAAGTGTTTCAACCTTGTTAAAGGTTATTGTCCTCAGTGAAAATAGAGCCCGAGTGTGTCCAAGGTGTTCCACCATTTACACAAAACCTAATAAGAATTTATGAGGACATGGGAAGATACAGGACTCTTTAGGGGGATTCTGGTTTTACACATTCACCATTAAGTTTCAGAATACAGAGAATTCCTTCAGTTCGGGTGGTGTCTTTTCCACAGAGCTCCTGCAGATATTACGCCAATAAATATGCACCAAGCTGTTCCCTTATTCTGGCTACAACTCAGGTACACTTTTCTCTCTTGCATCAATCCTTATTGATTTAGATGGCTATGATCTATATGCTTTACATAAAAATAAAATTATTTACCATTTTGCTTGGGCTTAGGGAAATCTCAGCGCCGACAACCACAAACCATCATGAAAGTTTTTGGTTGTCAATAACAGCAGCGTCCGCTCAGCCGTGCTGCCAATCTGATAGGTCAAAGAAGTGTTTTTACCGTAGTGATGGGCCTCATAAAATAAAGCTAGCTGTATTTTATTAGTTGATTCTAGCAACCAGGGGGCTAGTTTATGATCTGCTTAGCTTTATCCTGCCTTTTTATTGTCATGTTCACATAAGCTTCCTCCAGAGGAAGCTTTTCACTGAGCACATGTGCTGGTAACTGCTGCATAAAAGCATGATACCCAGGAGGGAATGTTCTAGTACTGCTGTGCTGTTGCCGACAGTGCGTGTATGTCTCTAAATCACTGTCATAGCCATAATCACAATAAAGAATGCCCTCTCAGGTATTATTACTGTAATAACCCACTACAGGCTGCGGTATATGGAAATCATATTTCAGTTAAAGTGTGCCGACGACTTGACGGAAGAAAACTCCAAACTGTTCCTGCATATTATCTCAACTTCCCATCATGCTTTACGGTTTATGAAACAAAAAGATTTTTGCCACGGTGCGGTCTGCTAAACCTGGGGAAGTTATGACACCGCCGCCTCTGCTCTGATAGATTTTCCATGCAGCACAACCCATAGCAGGTTATTGGTTTTATAAAATGGGTGTATATGTCCGTGTCTATGCCCCGCCATCCGTCATGTTGCGGTGGTTAACATGGCAGAAATCCCCATCTACAAGACACACACACACACACGCAGAGTTCCCCTGCTTCTCATAGCTCCGTGTACATCTGTCTGACCTGGAGAAGATTAGATTGAGGCACTCCAGGTAGAGAAAGAGTGTGTGTGTGAAAGACACAGAGAGAGAGCTGTCAGGGGAACTCAGTTGATTTAATCTCTGCTCTCCTCTCTTCAGAAAGACTGGAGATGTGGTGCACACACCATCCCACACATAGTGTAAAGCCTTCATTTGAATCCAGCGAACCAAAGAGGAATTTGCATGAGATTTTAAATGTTAAAGAGGTTTAACAAAACACTGCCAGTGTACACAAAAACACAAAAATATACACACTCACATGCTGAAACACACAGAAACGCACGCCCACACACACACACACACACACACTCACACACAGTGAGGTTTGTGCCTTCAGGCTGAGGTGCCCTAACAGAAGACATTTCACTCTGCAGCCAAACTAACACCTTCCTCTCCTTCTTCCTCTCTCAGTAAAACTGATGCAGTGTTTTCTCCCTCGGGTGGGATTCCTTCCTGTCTCTCTTTCTCTAGCAATCTCTTTCACTCTCTCTCTATCATACACTAATATACCAATTTCCTCTCAACCACACACCTGCTGTCAGCAACACACAGACACACACACACACACACACACACAGCAGTGTCATTCCTTGTGGCCATCACAGTGAGCCTGCATTCTGTTTTCTGAGTGTAGTTTAGTAACTGATGAGCTAAATCGAGATTTAGGAACATTTTGAAGATGATATATTCTGTTTCTCCTCAGATAATAAGCTAGTGATAAGAGATAACACTTCTTATATTCCATCCACTGTGACTGCTGTGACTATTAGCTTCTGATGGCTAACAGATGCCCATGTTAGCAAGCTAATAGTTGATATTTCTGTGTCTATTTGCTTAGCATTGCCCCTTCACTACTATCACCATTATCCTCTAAAAAAAGAAGCCATCCTTGTGACCTGATACATCCTGGGTCATGCAAAGTTATCCCCCAATGCACACAGTGAAAAACAAAAAAACAAAAAGCATAGTTCTTGAAAATAACTGCATTTTAACCGCGCTGCACAACTAATGGATTTGCATTTGCCCTGTTTGTTCCTGGTTTTTCACAAGATAAAAAATAAATTAAAAAAATAAAAAAAACACTTTGAACATGAAGTGGAGGCAGAATATTTTGCATTTAAACATTTATCACCTTTAACAAAAAATAATGTGGTACATTTATTTGAAAGCGTAAAATCCAAGTGGTTGTTATTTTCTCCCTGGACAGCAGCTATTATTCCCTAAGCTCAAGAACAAGTCAGGAAACCCAAATGAACCCTCATTTTAAGTCATTGCACAGGCATTAAGTCACAGTGGTAGAAAAAGGTCTTCAATTTAAGCAAATGTTGCAAGACTGACGTGTGAAAATACTTTGTTACAAGTAACAGACATGCATTTGTATTTTTTACTTAAAGTACCAAAGAAAAAGCACTCTTATGCAGAATTTCCCAAATGTCATAACTATTATTACTGATAGATATTGTTAGATTAAGATATATTTCAGTTAGTATTAGTGAATGACCAACTTTGCTTAGCTACAATGACCATGTTCTGACAGCTATAAGTTTGTCAGCTGTTCATGTGGCTGATTTTACATGAATTTAGCTGCTTTAAATACTCAGAAGGATGAGGAACATTGCCGGAGTTTATCACCCACATCCCTCTGGAATATTCTCCTGGTCAGAGTGGGGCTTATGATTTTTTAATGAATGACCTGGACAGTATATAGTCAGCGCATTATTACACCCATAAATTACTGAGAGGGGTGTTAACACGCCTGTCTGATTCCAGAATAAATTTACCTGCAAAGTATTTGAAATCTATGAATTATGTTCAGAAAGTGACTTTAATTGACGGAGAATGCAGGAGTTCAGATGATGTGTTCTGTCTCTGATTAAATTTAAAGATGATAAATAAAGGACTGAAATCGCAGTCCATAAATGCAGATTTTTTTTACAGATCAGATGTTAACACTGTTGATAAAGGATTAGCTACTTTTTTCTACTGCACAGAATCATTAATGTTCGCTAAAAAAATCAATCAAAGAAGTGTAATTATTGGACAAACTGAACAGAAAATGGATATTCAATTTGTGTAATTTCCCCACTGTTAATGAGTAATATTATTAAATGCAAACTATTGCCCAGTGCTTACATATAACTGTATGTTTATCTGCTTCATGCTCTGTGTTTCCACACTTTCCAGTGCTGCTAACTTGTATTTAATCTTGCTTGGTGGAGCTGTCCCATGGTGCACTGCTGCAATGCACTGCTGCATCCTTTCCCTCTCCTCTGCAGCTGCACAAAGTGACATGATGCTCACTTATGTGGAGTGATACAAATGTTCTCCTGCCTTTAGATGCAGAAAACATATATATATATATATATATAAATTCCAGGTCCCTGCATGCATTGCAAAATAAATATACAGAAGTTTCAGAGTCACCAAGACAAATTCCTGTCATACTGTGACAATTACACATTATTGAAAATACAATAAAGACACTCTTCTTCATCTGCCTCAGCAGCCAGCCACGGACGCCTGTTTGTCATTCATAACACATCATAGAGGAGGTGAGAACATCTCTGAGCTCTTAGCACCTTCCTACTGATACCGGCGAGCAGGTGGGTGTTGTGTGATCCCACCATTACACACAGACCTGTTATTAACAATACAGTGTCAATGTAACCATTTGCCTGCATCCGCAAATAAATCATGTACTGTACACGCATCTACCCATCTGTCTATCCATCCAACCATCCATCTATCTGTGAGAAAATATGATGAACCCATGAACACAAGCAACAGCTCCTGTGTGTGATTTCACACACTGCAGGTTATATAAAGACCCTACAACCTGTGCATGGCCCCAGTGTGACATACATCGGGTAATGGTGAGTGTTCTAGATTGGTGTGAAATAAGGAAAGCATGAAATATGTCTCAAACATTATGCAGCATGCACATAATCCCTGCAGCTAAACCTGGCAGAGCTAGCAAACTCCTACAGTGATTCACAATGAAATGGTAGTACCCATCAGCAGAGGGGTTTACAGAATCTCCCTCATACCCACAGCTTTCACCTGCAATCATTATTTTTGTTTTGTTGTCTTTCTCGTCTCTTGCTTTGCTTCTCCTGACCATTTTCCTTTCCTTTCTTTAGCTTTCCATCCCTCCAGTCTTTCCTTCTTTCGCACCGACAGTCTTTTTGAGTTTTTCTCCTTCAGTGAGTGTTCTGGATGGAAAGTCAGAACTGTTAGAATGAAATCAACCTCACTGGCTGTGTGTGTGTGTGTGTGTGTGTGTGTGTGTGTGTGTGTGTGTGTGTGTATGTGTGTGTGTTTGTGAGTTTGTGTGCATGCACAGATGTGTGTCTGTGCACACACGTGCACGAGCAGAGCTGTTAAAGTGAGATTGATCCATTGGCTCCAGCTGAGAGGGGGAGAGAGGTCGGCTGGGTTTAATTTCTACCAGTTTGGTCCCCTCCCTCGAAGATACGCCAACAAGTTGGCCAAGTTTTCTGTTGTGACTGTGAGCTTCTCACACAGAGGCGCGGGGAGTTTGGCCAGGTTTCAATCCTTATAGTTTATTCTTCTTTTATCAGGCAAACTTTGGCCATGTTTCAAATCCCAGCAGAAGGGCAGTCTGGCTGGCCTGTTTTCAAATTATTACTCCTTTTATTACAGACAGACGGGGGGCTCGGTGGATTTAATTCCTCGTCAGTTCCTGTCTGCACTTGACTTTGCCTTTGGTCACAACTCATTTCATCAGGAAGTCAGATCAATTTATATATTTTACTTTCCTTGTGTTAGTCTAACTTAAATTGACAGCAACATCTTGGCTGTACGGTATGTAAGGACGAATTACTGTCACCAAGCAGTTTCTAAAAAGGCCACTTTTGCTCAGAGAAGATCTCCATCCTAAATGGCTTTCATCCTGCCTTGGAAGTCTGGTGGTATGAAGTGACCACACCAGGAAACCTTTAATGAACACCAGAGACACTTTGACATTTGCTGGACAGGTGTTAATGTCTTCACTATCTTGTCCCGTGTGCTACAGTAGACAAATGACACCACACAGAGCGACCATGCAGACAGTGTCCCCGGTCCAAATCCAGCTGGGGATCTCTGCTGTATGCCAATGAAAGAAAAGGGGAAGAAAAGGGCTGAAAGTAGCTGTTCACAGTAAAAGTCGTGTCAGGTAGTTAGCAGAGGGTAATTTTCATTGGCTTGCTAATATGCTGATATAAAAGCAGCCAATGAAATAATGACACTGGCAGGAAAGCAGCTTTTACTGAAGGCAAGACACTAAGAGTCATAGAGAGTTGAAATGCAACCAGATGGCTGTAATAAAACCCTCTTTCTTCCTCTTTTTATCTTCAAGAACACCACTATTATCCTTTAAAATGAGCGCTAGGCCTCAACAGCAGCAACAGTGCTCCTACCTGCCATGTCGGGAGGTGGAGTACAATAAGACTACACTATAATGACTTTACAGTGTGGTGTGGTGCTCTGGGAGAAACTTGTAAGGACTCAGGAGGAGAGGGAATGAAGAAGCCACGAGATGGAGATGACATTAACAAAGACAAATGGAAATATTAACACAATCCATACTTAATGAGTCGGGATAAAGAGAAGAGAACTTAGCTTTTAATAATGAAAATGTCCCTGTTCATCTTCTGCACGTTATCAGCTCGGAGCTGTTCGACTCGTGGTCCACACTCACATACAAGCAGTTA
>JAOWBC010000318.1:358213-371504 GCA_028566105.1 Hypoplectrus providencianus
ACCTCCCTGGAGCGACCTCCTCTCCACGTGTTTCTGTGCAAATAACTCTAAACATGCACATTTTAATGGACTTTACACTGTAAAAATACCAACCTGTCAAACTTAATTCCAGGTTACATAAGAAGCTACAGCTCCAGTATACTGACAAATATGGATACGCTTAATAACCACTGTGGTTTGGCAAGCTCTTAAATGTATGAGGTTCATTTACATGTAAAAGTCCCACAATCCAGCTTTAAACCTCCCCAGATTTATCTGCGCGTCGTCGATTGCTGATTTGAGACCCACATTCATTGTAAAGTCAGGCAGCTGGAATACGACTCTGCTGCAGCGTCCTCCTGCTCCTGCAAAATTAGCCAATTATCTGTTCCTTAACGGGGAAATTTTAACGTGTCTGAAAACAAGTCTCCCCCTTCCCTCTTTATTTTATTGCTTTCGGGTGTGTGTGTGCGCACATCTGGGTGTGTGTGCATGTGTGCGTGTGTGTGTGTGTGTGTGTGTGTGTGTGTGTGTGCATGTAAGTGTGTGTGGACGTAAACATGTCTCTCCTGACATCTCATTAAGCATTCATTAAGAAGCCAGAATATCTGCCTAATGCATCAGTTACAAGAATAAATTGGAAGTGCTGTTCAGATTAGGCTAAAAACATCTCTTTCTGCCACATCCTCTCCCTCTCCCTCTCCCCCCCCCCCTCTCTCTAACACACACACACACACACACACACACACACACACACACACAAATAACACTGATTTTATCTCTCTCTCTCTCTTTCAGGCTCTCTCTCTTGTGCTAGTTATCCCGAGCACTGCGCTCTGTCCCTGTCTTTAATCTAACATCTCATTTAGTGGAGCTAAAAGGAGGTCAGAAGCTGATATGAAATTTGCTTTCCTCCCCTCCTGTGCTCTCCTCCTCTTCCTTCCTCCTCCTCTTTCTCTATCCACTCTTGTTCCTCTCTTTTTTTTCTCCTTCTAAATTCCTCTTATCAAATATCGACCTCTGTTATGTCTCTCAAGTATTATACCATCCTCTCCTTCTACTTTCCTCTTAACTTCTCACCTTCTCTTTCTTTCACCATCTTTGCCTTTCTGAACCTAGCAAACCCCTTATCTGCTGAAACAACCTGAATCTACCCAGAGCTACGTATAATATGCATGTAAATGTATGTGATGTTGACACAGCTCCTCAGATCTGAAGTGATCTTTTAGCGTGGGGCCGTAGGAGGCTGTGTGTTTCTGTGCATATGTGTGTCCCTGTGCATGCATGGCAGCACATAAGGACAATAATCTGTTTAAGCATCTGTGCCTCAGAGGGCCATTAATGATTTCCCACCAGGCCTGGGCACACATACACATACACACACACACACACACATGATCAGACAGCCTGGTTAGGTACAGACACTGGAGGAAGGCTCTCCTGGGCCTAAGATGAGGGGGTCTCCCGTCTTGGTGGTTTGTTTAAATGATGAAAGCTGCTCATTTCAATATTTGTCATTTTTCAATGACCTCTTGCTGTTGTGTAAATGAGGACTGTCCTCTCAGGGGAAACAAATAGGAGTAGCTTGACATCGGCCCTGTGCAGACCTGGAATTAAAATGAGTTTGGGGTGAATGCACCCCGGACACACAGGTTTCTCTGAAATCTGATCACATTTGGAGCTGGTCTGGGATGCATATAGACGCTTTCTGTCAGTTTGTACACCTCTATCCTGTGCATCACCTATGAACTGCCTATGTCATGGACATCCTCTGCATAAGTGAGAAAACATCTTCATTCCCTGGCTTGTCAATGGCCACTGAAAACTTGTAGAGCCCACAGAGATTGCTACACTATGAGTGTGTCAAACGTCTCGGCCTGTTTAGTTTGCGGGCTTCATTTGTGATGATGACAGCAATTAGCAAACAACACAGATGCTGGAATATGTAATGATTCTAGTCAGACTGTTGGTGAAGAGTCTGTGTTCTGTTTCTGATCTGATCCGATCTGACACCTGCCCGCTTGCCTGCCTGCTCCAAGAAACAATAAAACACCTACCTGGGTTCAGGAAATGTGCTGCATATTTTAACTGCTGCCACCCGCCTTTTAAAAACAACATCACATTTGGTCTTTGCAAATATAAATATGGCGTGTTAATTTGCATATTGAGCAGAAAAATGACATCCGATCACTAACTGTGAACGCCACTGAAGGTGTTAATATATTCAGTACAAAATAGTGAAAGCGCTCGTAACACAACATGGCAAAGACGGATACTTGATGCCACTGACAAAATGTAATGAGCTTCACATACGATTGTATTTTTGCCCCTCGAACTGTGAAATCACTGTCTCTTCCAAGCATATAATTGCTATAAACATTGTGTGTGCTGCTTATGTTTAAGACACCTTCATGTGCTGTGTTCCTGCAGCAGAAAAATGTATCTTTTGAAGCTTCAGTATAAATTGCTCTGACAAGAAATTTAGACCATGAAGTACAAAAACTCTCCAGTGAAACCAAAACTAATGAATATCTTTTAAATGACATGTGGCAGTAAAAGTCTCACACTGAAGCCAATACTAATGAAATTTTTTTTAAGCAACGTTTGGACCCCGCCGCACTATAACTCTGTAATGAAATCAATGACAGCCGGCTTCAATTAACTTTCAGGGAAGCAGGTCTCCTTCACAAGTCAGAGATTTAAAAAATCTGATGTGTTGTCATGTCCGCCAAATTGAGATATAATTCAGAATGAACACCGTCATTAAAAGTGATTCAACATGTCCTCTGAAGTTTGAAAATGACTGAGGTAAAAGTGAATTGACCCTGGCCTTGTCACCAGTGCTAATGACAGTCGTTCAGGTTGAGTGGCAGCTCCTCGCGGCCGAGGAAGACCAATGTGACTCTTCGAAAGGTGGAGCAGATTAGCTACAAGTTCCGCCATATTAGGCTGAAAGCTGTAGATAATTAGGTGAGGAGGGGAAACTCAAGAAGGAGGAATGGGGAGAAAAAAAGAAGTGTTAGAGAGGAGAAAGTAGAGAAGAGAGAAGAAATGAAAACACATGACAGGAAAGAGATGTAAATGAATATCATTATAATCTACCAGCAAAGCCAGTTGCCGTGTGGAAGTCCTTGGTTTAAAATTTAGATTTCTGATTCTCTCCTTGGGACAATTGAGGTTTAATCTAATGTAATCTGAAGGAGAAGAGGACAGGGAAAGGGTATAGGATGAGGAAACCAGTGGAGCCAACATTAGCATTTGTATTACCTCATTCTTCTGCCAATGGCATCTCACTCGCCTCTCTTAAAGTCTGCACATTACTGCGGATTCGCAGCATTATTATTACCAGGGATGGGGAACAATTTCTACCCCTCTATTAGAAAGTGAAATCTGGTGTTTGGCACACACAGACACACACACGCACGCACACATAAAAACACACACACACACACACACAAGGTTAGGGGAATGCAAGGATCAAGTCCAATGGAAAATAGCAGGTTTAATTTGAGCCCAGATGAGGAATTCAGAAAGCTATTAAACTCCTGATGACTTATTTTAGGCACACATATTTGGGAACACAGATATGTGCACATGCCACAAACACCACGTAGCAATACACATATGTGGGCACACTCAAAACACATACACACACATGCATACACACACACACACACACACACACACACAGACATACACAGCTCTGAACCTCTGAGGTTTTTAGCATTGAAACCCAAGTGAAGCACTGATCTGTTTTTAGCCCGAAGAACTCGCTGCAGTAGGTATTTAGCTGCCTCACACTCACAATAAGAACTCATTATACTCAGGACCACAGGCTGTGTGTGTGTGTGTGTGTAAAAGTGTGTGTGTATTTGTGTGTGTGTGCATTTCACCGTCACAAGAAGTCATCACACTGCTTTAATTAGAGGCAGCTCTCTATGTGCTTTAGGAGGTTGAGGAAGAGAAACGGAATATGACACACATTTCCTTTTTAATACACACACTCACAGCAGACACTAAAGCATGCATGATGTCATACGGACATTGCATGTGTAATTTCACTGACTGACAGGCATGCACGAGTGCTGAAATAGATGCCACCCATGCACATACACTGATTATTTTTAAATTGCCATAACTGAACTGTGTGTGCGTGTGTGTGTTTGTGTGTACTGCACACACAGAGTCTTAGTGCCCTCTAGTTGTGTTTAAATATTTTTTACTCTCTAACGATTATGCCTCATGAAGCACAACTACTTGTGAAGCCTACTTGAAGTTTTAACCCGCTTTTCTTTCAAGTGGCAGGTCATAAACTTCCCGATCAACAACGATCAAAATAAAAAAATAAAAGCAGATACTCAACATAATGTAAAGCCTGTTTCTTCCCTCTTCACCCCTCCTTTCATATATTTTGCCAGAATACTCCAGCATCTGCCTACTCGACCTCTCAAAACTGAAGTGGAGTCGGTGTGTGGTCATGGTGTTTTTCTCATTTTATTTTTCCAACACTTCATATATAATTATCCCAGAGTCAGGCACTTGCTCTTTGATTGTCGCTCATAATAATATTGGTGTTGGCACTGAAAAGTAGCCCCCTGTTTCTTTTATTCATTTCATGTCTTTGTAGATAAAAACCATGAAAAACCTTTAATTTATATGTAAATTTGCTCCCTGACATACTTGGATATATCTGAAGGTATCTGAACCATCCATGGAAATGATACCAATCTCGCACTCGACATTTAAAAACGTCACCCATTTGAATGAAACAGTTAAAAAAATAATAATTCAAATAATTGCAACATTTAAATGGTTTATTATGATATAAGAAAGGTTCTGCTTCCCATTGATATTCTTGGCGATCTTCTTTTAAACTCAGTCTTTAATTGCATTCATCGCTGGGTTTGCCCTGGTGAACAAACCCTCATCCTCACTCATTAGTCATTCTCTCTGCATGGGAACACGGTTTACTGTACATCATTGTAGAGAGGCTCATCCATAGTTAATCCCACATAGGTAGCCTCGTAGGCACATCTTACATTGGCCTCATGCTGTTCAGTCCTCATCTGCTGAGCACTTTCAGAAATCATACGTCTCATTACAATGTCACAAATGAGCATGGATCATTGCATGTTTTATTTAAGTTATTTAGAAATGTGCAGTATTTGTAAAATCACCTGTTACATTTCCAGTTTCACACCTGGAATGGAAGTCTGCCATCTCCTTACATCTCCTTTAAAATGAGCCTGTCTTTGGCTCTTCTTATGTTTAAAAATGAACGAATACTTCACATCAGAGCAGCTGATTCTGTGTTGTGTTTAAGGAATAATGGTGAATCCAGGTTTCCATCATTGAAAGTTTTCCACGGTCACTTATTTAATTTTTGTATCATCCTAATGACACAGATTTGACTGGAAACGACAAGAAGGATGCTCCAGGTGTCAGATTGTTTCATCACACACACATATTGAAATACATACATTTATCTGTGTCATGATAATCGGTAATATCTAAACTTTAACAATAATCTCCAGACATTTTGACTGTCTCTCTATTTGAAAAGTGCACTCATTTTATCTATGAACTCCAACAAGAAGCAAACCAAACAACTAGGGCAACAAGATGATACGGGTAGTTGTGTATGGTGGAGCGCAGACCCAAGCCAGAAGAATCACTATTACCCAATTGGGAACCCTCAGAGCTGATGTGAGATTACATTTATGCCCTTCAGGTGATTCTTCTGTCAGATTAGGTGATCATCATCTTGTAACCTGGCCAAGAACATGTCAGGTGACAAACTGAATCCCAGCCAATCATAGCTTGGTCACACCACATGGGATCTCATCCCCGAAGACTTTCCCTATCACAATACTTAATATCTGCCTGTTATAACCATATTTACTGAAGGCTGACCGTGCCTTAACACCGACCCTAAATATTCAGCTTCGTAGGAGCAACTACACTGCATTGCAAACAAGTAAATGAGCTGTTTATATCGTGCAAACTTGGAGTAATAATGGGTCCCTAGGGTCATGACTCCGGGGCACAGGCTGCAGGACTGTGCAGAGTTTAATTCTTTAGTTATTCCTTCTGCTGTACGTTCTGTCACTTATTCATATACTGATAAGCTTGGGAGATAATATTCTCTTCTCCTCCCACATCATCATCGATCTTAAGAGAGCTGTAATGCTTACTTGCCCCAAAGGCCGCACATTAAATCGCTTCCAGTGTATGAAAAAAACACATACCTTAATTTGTTTTCCTAGTCAATGTCATACACAAATAATGCTTGTAACACACCAGCAACCCCTCAGTCCTCCCATTGTTCCTCCCTCAGGCCATAATATTCTAAATACTTTAACAATCTTAGTCAACCTCAATGGTCAAATGAGGGAAATAAACTCTGTGACATGAAGTATTGGACATTTCTGCACAAGAAGTCTTCATCCCTCTCCATCATTCTCATATTGACCAAGTTGCCTGTTGAGGTCCTTCTCCTCTGTTCTGCCCACATCATTATCTGCCCATTATGCAAGCATTACCCCATGCATCGATTAATGATTTATGACCCTGCAAGGTAGAAGTTTTATTCAGGACAATGCAAGGCCTGTTTCCTACATAGTTCACCTCAAGAATAAACAGCTTAGGGTGATGATGTTACTCTGTCAGGATGATGCTTTCTCCTGACTAAGTTCATTAGAATTTTCATCAAATTTAAAAGACCTTTATCTCTCACCATCACTCAGGGTATTGACTGACCTGAGATAAATTCCCCCTCCATCATTTATCAGGTTATTGAGCACATTGGCAGCCATTATTGTCCTAAAAATTGCAACAGTAGGCAGACCTTTCTTGAATAATAAAAGAGATGAAGTGAAAACGGAAGTCAGATATCCGCCCCTCATACAGTCGTGACAGCTACTTTGCACAGTGACTGATAGCACAAAATTAAAAGCAATTATGATACTTAATAAAGAATGGCTAGCAGGACCTGGGAAGCTTTGATTTAGTGTTTCTCAGGTGAAAGAGCATCTAGATTTCTAAGTTGAGTCTATGTAAGAGAAGTTTATGAGAGTGATGAGCTTCACGGTGCATTCTCAACTACAGCTCCTCAAATCTGTCATACGAATGAACAAATTAATAAGGAATTTCAATAAGTGCACAAGCGGGCCAAGAGTACAGTCCCCCGATTCTGTTTTAATACCGTGGATTGAGACTGAGTGGTAATCTCCTCGTCTCAGGACGTATTGACTGAGTTCACTGTCAAACTTCTCTTCTTTTGTTCCTCCCACATCATCAATTGGTCATTACGAAGCAAAGACCTGGGATAGTGTTTTTTGGGTGGATGTTCCCTCTAATCGAGCAGATATTGAGCGCGTTGGGAGGCTAACATTTTCCTCTCTGTTCCTCCCACATCATCAGTTAGTCATTATGAAGGCTGAGTCATTAGTGCGCAGACAGATCGTTAATGCAGAGACAGATCGTTAAGAGAGCCCAGCTCTTTGTCCTTATTGAACAGGGAAGTATTATTTTCACACCTGAGTGTTATTCATCTTTGTGACAGTGAATGGGAGAGTAGAGCTGGATTTATGCACACAGACGCTCTAAAAAGGTTGCTGTTGCCCTTTATCACAGTGTGCTAAGGGGAAACCACCGGGGAATTGGTGATTTGCTGATGCTGACATTGGTAATAGACCGGTTATTTCATTTAGCTGGGCATATCTGAAACTCCTTCAGCAGTTCAGCTCTCTTATATTTTATATTTGTTTGAAAAACAGTGCAGTATTTGTTGTTTTTCTCAGTATGATGAAGTGTAATAACAATGCAAGCAAAAATACAGTTTGATGACTGTTTATGTATATTTACTATGTTTTATACTGTGAACACTTAAAGGGTGCAATATACTTTATGTGTCTATGGTATATGGGAGAGGGACAAACAGAGCTTTCCTTCAAATCAAACCATATTTTCCTGTAATGTGGATTGTTCCCATGTCTGTAAAAAGCCTTGGACAGAAACCCCTGCAGGTCCTGAACTTTTCCCAGCTGGCTGTCTTTGCTGTAACATGAAATGAAATCAATATGGTCACCAGGCTGAAACACATTAAGGCACTCTCTTCAAGTTCATTTAATTCTCCATCGATGTGTCATTATCTACTGCCGACAGTGGACCCTGGTCAGTCCTTACAGTAGAAATCAAAGCTTTTGTTGAGGCACATTATTTTCTGTAATACGCCTCAACAAACAAATTAAACTTTTATTGTTTTTGTAGAGGAATGTTAATCTCAATAGTCACAACGGGACTTACTGGGTGAAAGTGGTTAAAATCAATATAAAATTAAATGTATGCATTTTACAAGCTATTGAAATATACTGATCACTATTTATGAAAAGTGTCATGTGAGGTTTTGTTTTAGTCTGCAAAATTCTTTGTAAAAGTTGCTTTAAGAGATTAATCTAAATGAAAATAGATTCCTGTTGTCCATCTATTTTGATTGATTTTCTTGGAACAAATTAGGACATCCAGATAGGATGGGCTCAGCCTTTATAATTTTTTACAAAAAGATAATTAAGAAAATTAAATAAAATTATGAAAGGCTTTCGTGCTTAGCTTTCCAACAACACGATTCAGGTGTCTGTTATTGGTACAGCTCTACTCGACCTGACACAACTCACTTTAGGGTCCAGGTCCTTTTCCTTTTTGCAACAGTGGATTTTACCTTTTCAGTATGATTCTTAGCAGATCACCCTTAAAGCTCCAGGGACAGGGTGTGACATTTTTTTATATAAATATATCATCTTTGCAGAGTGAATAAAGTAAACAGTGATTGATAAAAAAAAAATGCTAAAAACAAAAAAATTCAGTTTGTTCAACCAAATTAATTAGAGCCATTTAATTGAAGATGTCAATATTCTTGTACGTGGGTCAAAAAATCCCAGGTCCTGTCTGCAGGGGCAGCATTGATTGAAAACAATAACACACACTTGCAGGTCTCTTGTTTTGTTTAAATGATAATAAATTAATCAAAAGTTCTAAGGTTTGTCTTTGGCATGATATAAAGAATCACCAACAGCGGATTCCAAAATGTCCCCAGTTGGATATGTGGTGCACAGTTAGTAAATGTATGGTCCTCTGTCAGATAGGTATGCAAGTACACACACACACACTCACACACACACACACCCCCGTATAAACATTAGGAACATGCACACCATGGTCATTCATCCGGGCGGTGAGTTGAGTAATGAGTGGTTTTAGTGAAGGGGACAGCTCACCTTCTTACCAACCCTTCTCAAGGAGACTTCTGATCATTGTTGTCAGCCACAGCTAAGCACATTAAATGGATACAGCACTGTCCGAGGGTGTGTGTGTGTGTGTGTGCGTGTAATTTGAGGTGAGGAGAAATGTGTGCATGAAAAGAGAGGAAACAGAGTGTAAGTTTATGTCTGTTTTCCCCCCTCTGTGTGTAAAACGGGTTGTGTGTATGCATGCCTATATATGTGTGTGTTAGAGTGGTAATCCCCAACACCTTACATCTGTCTCCCATTACGATTAGGACAGACCCGCTGATAGATGTATAATGGACTTTCCTTTTTGTGTTTCTGTGTGTGTGTGTGCGTGCTCACATGTGTGTGAAGGGAGCATTTAGCAGCCAATCAATCATGAGCTGTCAGATGGGTAAGTGTGGGGAACAGTGTCAGCAAAGGTGACACACACACGCACGCTTATGCTCACGTGCTCACATATACACACTCATACAGCAAGATACACTGGGAACAAAACTTCAGTCAGCAGGTGGGGTAAAAACTACACAGGGAGCTTATTTAAGCATTTAGGTACAGGATCTTTACTCTCAGAGATAAATTTACTCAACGGTTTACTTTCATATACAGAAGTTTTTTCTCAACATGTCATCAGAAATGAACAACACAAGAACAATCCGTTCTACTCATATGAGCGGTTTGTTGGGTTGGGGTCCGGCTACATTTAAGCCTCTGTGGCGTCCTTATTGGCGTCTGGGAAAGCCCATGGTTATTGATGGGAAGCACTGCCTTTGTGGTTTAAAGGGACATTCAGTCACTGTTCGTCACTGTAAAAGCTGTTGTCTAGTCATGTTCAGCATAGTTTGCTTTACAGCCAAATTATAACCAAAGATTTTTTTTTTTTTTTTTTGGACAAGAACTTGATGTTGTTTTTTTCTGGTTTGTGGTGAACCAGAGCAAAATGCAAATCCATTTAGTTTCAGGAACAGGGAAGAGGAATGAGAAGGTAATGAGATTCACAGCTGAATTAACTTACATTAACCTTCTACGTGCCAGTGTTTAAATTATTGTAATTTTATTTTGTCCCAATGAAGATATTTTCCAATTACTTGTTATGTTTCTTCTTATTATCTAATCATAGCTGGCTGCAGCTCAGCGCCCCAGGCAGTGAGGGGTCCGGTGCCTTGCTCTTTGGCCCCTCAGCAGTGCCTGGAGGTGAACTGGCCCCTCTCCAACTTGACCCATCTCACCACACATATTGACTGAAAAACACTTTTATTTTCTATCTTACAAGTTTTATTCATACACGGAATTGTGACTAACATTTCCCATACTTCACATGCAGCACAGAGATGCTGCCAAACCCAAACATCGCTCTCTGATTTTGGACGTGATTTCACAATCTTCACTTGTATTTAAATGGTCACAACAATTTCCCGTCAGCCACATGTGTTTGTGACAGTGAGTCAAACCATAACAAGCTGTGCTGGTCAGGGCTGTTTCTAAGGAAATTCCCACTTTGGATCCAGTGATTTCAAAGAACATGTGCTAACCAGAAGAACTGGGTTCATTATTTTTGGGAAACGGTACTTTAGGACTTTAAATGTTCCAAGGAGGAAGACTTCAGTTTGTTTCAGTTACTTAGCTCTGAACTTAAGCCATTGTTGTAATTTGAGATGGCTGTTTGTTAACTTTGTTCAGAAAGTGCTTTACACAATGCTTTCCTTATCCTAACAAGAAGGCAAAGTTATACTATATAATTCTCAAAATGTAGTCTTTTAGAGGTTATTTGGCAGTATTGATCAGAAGTGTTTGACACTGATGATTCTGTAAAAGTTTCACTCAGGGATATGAAGCAGAGAAAACACTTTGATAAGAGACAAGGCTGGATAATTCACCTGAAGTTATTTTTGCTCTCCTTTTCCATTTTTCCATACTTTCCTTCAGGTACAAATAATTAAATCCCATACTTATTTACTCAAGTTAATGTCCTGTACATACTCTATATCTTTTTTGACATTTGTAGAAATAGTGCAGTTTTTAAAGTCAGAACTAAATCAATACTTTCGTCATGTTCTTTTGTTTAAACTCTCATATTTCATCATAATTAGTTTTTTTTCTGAATGAGTCCGACTGGAGAGAAAACACAAACAAAAACCAGCAGAGTCGGCACTCACTGCCATGCTCAGTGTATCTCTACACTCCTTTCTCCAGCATCACTCCGACATATCCTTCACATCAATCTGATACATTCTTCCTCCCGACTCACAGAGCCTCAGTCAATCCCTCAGCCCAGCCACAGAGATTCACTGCACTGAGAAAGGTGATTTACAGCCTCTACTTTGTGCAAGATGGAAGGTATTACATTCTCTATTCAGCCGTCTTCATGCACCATGCTGCATGACTTCTCTCTGACAAACTCAAAGAAGAAGCACAAATATGCACACAGACTGACGGATGTGTGAAACACGACCGTGAACACAAACAAAGATACGTAAACTGAGATTAACTGCAGAAACAGAGCTGAGGGTGGATACAGAGTGTACATATGTGCATGCAAACACACACAATGCAGTGTGTCAGCAGGGCTGAAGAGGAGCCGAAAATACACAGTGCAGGATAAAAATAGCTCTTATGGTTATTATTTATGTTCATTCAGCTGGGAATAAAACGGGCTGTGTGTTTGTTCCATTGCTGTTTTTAACTCTGACAAACCTTAATAAGAGAACAGTCATAACTGTCATTCATCCAGGGCTTTTTTACTTACTATATATAATATCATGTTGCTGCTTTTAAAGAAAGCTACAGAGGTTAAAAAACTCAGTTTCTAGTCAGTCAGTGAATCTAATAAAGCCTTTTAGATAAGGGGTCAAATGACTCAACTCTCAGCTTTTAGATAATAGAAACATATTTTAGACTGACACGGCTATGATGAAGGTTTGGTCAGGTGCAGACACAAACAGTGTCAATTAGTCAGAAGAAACGCAGTGTTTTCAATTTATTCGTGTGTATTTCAAACCACATTATTCTTCTGAAAATAACTGAAATAATACAATATAAAATTCAGTTTGTATAATCAAAGATCACTGTGGCTGCACACCATGCAGGTCAGTTTAATCACATGGCGTATTAAAAGAAGCATCACATTTAACACAAACAAAAGATTTAAAGGTTAAACACCTTGTCATGCTGAAGTACTCACGAATAATAACATATATACAACAACATCACACACACACACAAACACAGAGAAACTGGAAAATGTTTGTTTGGTATTAGCCTAAAGCAGCCAGCGAGGGCAGACAAATGTAAACATGAAAGCACCTCTCAGTGTGAGCATGTGAGGTATTACGCCTGACAACAGTGTGTGTGTGTGTGTGTGTGTGTGTGTGTGTGTGTGTGTGTGTGTGCGCGCGCTTGTGTGTGATGATGTGTGGAAGCGCTGCAAACCCCTCTGTGTAAACAGATGGACACTTTGACCTGAAGATTTGTTTGCATACAGAATTAAGTAGATTAAAACTGACACAGTAAACCCCGAACTGAAATGAAAAGTCTGGATTAAAATGCTAAAATGCACAAAGAGCACAAACACACTTTGGTAGCACGTCACAATAGCAGCGAAACACCAACATATACAAATACTTACATGCTGACAGGCTGAATGTGATGCTTTCTATCCAGAAGAAAAGGGGGAGAGCACAAACAAACCTTTGTGGAGAACCCAGAGAGAAAAACATGACAGTGCAGAATGATGGAAAAGGAAAGGTTGAATCTTTGTTGCACTACTGTACACAACTCAGACACACAGAATCAAAGTTTGTGTACCAGATCGGCTCTGCATTGCTTGTTAATAAGTGCTTTGGAAGAGCAAGTAAAATATGTTAAAGAAAATGAATGATAAGACATTTTACACTGTCATCTGTAAAAAGATGGAAAAACACCAGTGTGTACACAGTGACTCAACAAACAAAGTTTACATCTAATGAAACATCAAACATATCTCCAGCATGAAATATTTAAAAAGGAACATATTGAGGGGAATAAAAAAA
>JAOWBC010000318.1:405548-422141 GCA_028566105.1 Hypoplectrus providencianus
CAGAATAGCTTTCCAGTTAAAACTAAATAGTGGATTTCATCCTCCTGCTTAGATTCCCCGTCCTGTCCTGACCCTTTGACGCTGGGCCTCCAGAGATCAGTTGCCTTGTTGAGATGTTGCCTGTGCTGCTCGCCCCCCTTTTGGGAGCTCCTGGGAGCTGTGTAGTACATGAAAATTTCAGCGAGCTTCTCCAGCTGCTGGAGAGCAGTCAACACTTTGGAATCAGTGAGAGAGAAAGTGGCTGTGAGAAGAACTATACAAATTGGGTCCGAGTGGGTTCGGCTATTTTACAGTCTCCTCACACTTTGACATGTTCACAGGGAGAATGAAAGTAGATTCAAGCAATGGAGGGGGTTATATTTTGATAGTATAATGATGGCATTGGATTGTGTGAGAATGACAGTTATCACAACATCTCCCATCTGTCAGGAGGCATCAGCAGCTCCTGATTGTACTGGCTGAAATCAAGTTTTTGAGATCATTATGTGGTAGCCTACTATGTCAGTAAACAGTTGAAGAAGAGAATGCACTAGAAAAAAAAAGAATATAATGTTACATGTTGTAATACAATGCAATTTAATAATTGGGAAATCAAGAGCCTTCAGTAATTGTATTCAATTGGGCAACTTCTAATGGTTCTTTAATGTCAGAGGAAGCAGCTGATCAGTCATGTGAGCTAAATGTACAAAGTGTTTCCATCTCCTGTTGAACTATTTTTCAGAAAAGACAAAAATACCTCAAGTGAGCATTAAAAACCTGTATGCATATTTTGTTTTAGCAAACTTTGGTGTTTCCATCGAGCTTTTTTGAGGCAAATCTTCAAACTGTGCTCATATATTTGTTGATGAAAATGTGATTGTTTTCATCACTTGCTGGCTGGGCTCACCCACAGAGACAGGTTGAGGATCCTGGACTGGAGTAAAAATTGAACACAGTTAGTATTATAGCTAGTCCAGGCATCTGACTAGCATTATTCTACATGACTACCTTGTGAAGGTTTTCTGCTGTCATACCAAGAGGAGGCCTCAGAACATGCTAAAGGGATTACAAATCTCATGTGGCCTGGGAGCGCCTCGGGATGCTCCAGGAGGTGCTGGAGGACACAAGCAGATCAAAACAGATGGATGGATTTCTTTTTTTTCTTTTCATAAACGGCTTTATTTAACTTCTGTAGTCATGTGGAACATGTGTGTATAATCCCTGTATCTATATATCTAGATACAGGTCATTTCAGACAGCTTCAGTAAAATCAGACATTTAACTGCAAATGTAACTTTTATGCAGCTTCAAACTCCATCATGGTGTTCATGTAAACAGGCAGAATCATGTCAGTGTGAGGGCGCGCTGGGAGAGCAGATTTGTTCAGTCGAATCCTGAGCTAATAAAGTGTAAGAATCCCCAGTTCACATGTGAGATGATAATCATCTCATTTTACTGAACGATTTCCTGCCACGGAGATGTAAGTGCACATGCAAGCTGAGCAGAAGAGCCCCCACAACAAACAAAGCAATGAAGCATGAAAAACAACTAGACGCTAACTCCCACCGCCTTCTGTCCAAATCACACCCATTCATATCCCAGCATGCACCAGCCTACTCTCAGTCACATACAGTCATGTCCCCAAATTTGTAAAACAACCATCATTTTATGGCTATCAGAAACGGCCTATGGGGAAATATGGTGTTTAGTAAAAACACACACACACACACACACACACACAAAATCAGCAACAAAAAAATGCAATAACCAAGTTGGGAAATAATTTAGGACACACAGGCACAAGCACATAAAAGGAGCAACACACACACACATATTTATACATGTGCAGACATTATTCTTATTGCTATGTCACACACACACACACACACACACACACACACACACACACACACACACACACACACACACACACACACACACACAGATGAAAAATCCTCAGTTATTCATTATCCAACTCCAACAAAATATTTTTCTTTTATGTGAGCTGATTAAAATTAGCCAGCACCAGGAAAATATAATGGAGCATTTGTTTTTCTTTCATAATAATTAGTTCATCTCTGCAGTTATTGGGCACGCGGTTCCTGCTGGCTAGGAACATGGTTGATTTGTTTGTTTGAAGAAGAGAAAAAAGAGATTGTGCTCAGCGATTCGTGCAACTGAAAACATGAATTGGAGGTGGAAGAAAGGAGCAGGAAAGAGGGGTCACTAGCTTTAAGCTCCGACTGTGATTTCACTGAATGCTCAAAGTTCAAGCGGACAATTGGAAGTCAAAATTAAGTTCTCTTTTCCTTACTGCTGCACACCAAATTATAGGACAAATCGAAACCTAAAGGTCATCAATAGTACGTTTAGTCAGGGAAAATGTGGTGGCGTGCTGGCATTTAGATGAATCACAACGTCTGTTTTATTGCTGTGCTCTCAATAGGTTGTGATGTTCTTTCCATTTTGGACATCACTGGAGACAAACTGTGAGGAAACAGATATAAAACATTTGGTCAGCAGAAATGATAAACGAGAGGGTTCGGCTTCTCTATGCGCTCAGCTCGCCCCTGGTATATTTTCTTTTTCTGCTGCAGGGGAATATTGAAAATCACTTTTTTGTTATAAATGTAGTATGATTCAGTTCAATGATGGTCAAAATAAACATCAGTGAATTGACTGTGAATGAATCCCCTAAGTCTTTAAAAAAAAACTCCAGCAGGTTTTAAAGCTACTGGTATGAAACTGCTAGCATATAAAAAATATTGAATGAATCCACTACAAACTAGAATCAAAATAATACTCAAGTGTTGCTACATTTTTGAGAGGGAAATCCCTTCAATCCCTTGACCTCTGACCTCTAAATATCTGCATTAGAATTGGTTCTTCCCACAATTCTCCCCATTGCAGACGTACCCAATTTATGCTCACACTGTTGGAGTTTAAAGCAAAAACTGTATTTTTCAACATATTCTTTAACATTTCTGCATACAGGAAATCTCCTTCATATACTCAGATCATAATGTTCTTAACACTGATAACTTTGATTAATAATTTAATTGATTACTTAATTTTTTATTACAGACTTATGGTTATAACAACTTGACACAGAGCTGGGCTGCATATACACTTAATCTTAAGCTTTCAGATGATGCATACAACTTCTATGTGCTATCTACTTTTAATGATAAATATACATGTACTTTTTCTGATGCTCAAAGATGCTTTACAGGCCCAATTTAAATCCAGCTGGCATTACCTGTTTACCTGCTAAATCCACCCAATAATCCTCTAAACCTGATGTGCAAGTGTTTTCTGAAATCTCAGCTCCAGCCCCTTGCTGCAGTATTTCAGGCCATCCTAAATTTACCCTGCATGTTGTATATATTTCCAGATTACCGGTCAGGCCTTCACGGCTCCATTAGCTGCGCCTGTGAAAACAAAACTCCAGTTCCAGCGCTTCACTGCTGCTGCTGTGCATAATATGCAGATGGTGTTGGCTAATGCAGCACCTGGATTGATGTCAGAAGAAATGCAAGTCAGTGAGCTGACATTAAAAAGCGTGAAATCAATGTGATGAGTTATCAGCAAGCCAATTTTCAAAAAACTTGTTTTCTTCCCCTGGTGATCAGGTATTTGACATGGTTCAGAAACACTTACGGTCACCATAACACTTAATTCCTCGACCGCTTGCAGTCCTTTTTCGTTGTTAATCACCCACATCAGAGCGTTTACTGGAGCTATAAATATGTCTAATTCCAAAGTGCCGGCTATTATAAAGATGTCCATGGTTTGTCCTGGCATAGACACAGACTGAGCACTCTCTTATATGAACTAAAGGAATCCAAGCCTAAACTCCTGTCCTTTCTTTGTTTCTCAGCAATAATCATTAAACATTCAGACAACAGAGCAAAGGACACAAGACAAAGTACAAAAAAGACACATAAAGTAATGGGATAAGGAATTAATATCTCCATAGAGTCATGGAGAGGAGAAGAAAATCAAAAAATAAAGACTGAGGAAGAAGAAAAAAGGTGTTTCATCCTGGCTCATGACCTCATTTTAAGGTCAAGATGTTATGGTGATTCTCCGAAAACTCTAATGCCAACAGCTGATGACTTTAACACCTGCAAAGACCTAAAGTGACTTTTAAGAATAATCTTATAAAAGCAGATTTCTAAAACTATAATTCAAGAACCAAATTTGGTTGTAGGAGTGTTTGAGCGATTGGTCACCCCTCAAAACAACAATGAAAGCAGCAAAATGTTCCTCATATTTACATGTTACACCGTCCTCTTCGCCGTCTTGCTGTTGTCATAGCGATGATTGATGGTTTGAAATGGTGATTATGACACTTAGGATGGGAAGGAGGGGAGCTGGATGGGTGGAACAAATTGCAGAGTTTCACCCAGAAGACACGGTTCATGTCCTTCTTAAAATAAAACTTTATACCTCATTTACATTAACACCTAACCAGGAAGATTTTTGCTGTAAGCCTCGGTCAGGTTTGTAACCTAATTTCGCCAAAACTGCCGCCTTTATACAATCCCAAACTGTAAGTATGACTTGTGTGATATTTTACAAACTGTGAGCTGCTCATTTGGTTCAATTGCTGTAAGTGATACTCTGGATATTCTTTCACTGAGGATGGAGATTTTGTTGGTTTTTGAAGGTTAAATATGTGGGATGAGGATTGTAAACTATAAATGATGTTAAATGATTTAAATGCTCATTGTTTTTGTTCAGCGATGGGCACCTTTCGCTCACAGCAGAAGCTAACAGCTCCTCTGAATGAAGCACACTTGTTTTAAATGACACAGTTGTGAGCCATGTTTCTTGATATTGATCAGCTCTGTCACCCCTCTTAATGGGGCCTGTGCATCAACTGGCCCTGATTGCATCATAAAATTTACCAACCAATTACTCATAAACCCCGGGCAGTGAGTGGAAAATAAAAGGGGTGAAATTGGAGATCAAATCTATCACTGTCAAATCTCACTCTAAAAAAGGAACCTGTAATACACAAACAAATGTGTAAAAATTAAATTTCTCATAAGCCGTGGGATCAAATGCGGTTTTAAATACCTTCTGGTGTACTTCCCAGAATTAAACACCAATATGCTATCAATAAATAAGTCTGTGGCCTGAAAAATAAGAAGCTGTGGGGTATAAAGTTTTATATGTTGCACTTTTTTTCTACCTCAGAGTTTGCTGAAAGAGAACTAAAGGCATTTGAAATGTATTAGACCCGGTTGAAGCCACAGCCTAAATCCAGCCCTCTGAGACGCTGGTTTTATTTCTCGATCTATTTCCTAAAAGTTTCAGAATTCACTATCTGTTTTACCTACAGGCCAATGGTTTCACTCACTGGGAGACACCTTCATATCAATGACTTGTGAGTCAAATCCGAGAGCTTAATGTGCTGAGTAAATGTTCAGCTTGCTTCCTCATACCCTGAAGCAGGAATTTAAATACTGTGGGTAGTATAATATCACCTCGCTTCTCACAAAGCCAGATGCATCCTGCATGTATAATGCATGTCGAATGCACCACTGGCTTGTCTGAATTTCACTAAAAATGAGAACAGTACCACGAGGCGGTGAGCTACTTGGAAGGAGGGATGTTCAGTGTTTGCTCACATGGAGGATGAAATTCTAAGATGAAGGATGTTTTACCAAAGTTTAGTCCAAATTTTTGCAATTTAGGCACCAAAGTTGCTCTCTATTGCAAAGACTGCTGCTGGAATGATGCATTGCACCTTCAGTTTGTGCCATTGTGACTTTAATTAAATTAGGCTTACAAAATATCAGGCTTTGCTTCTTTCTCATGACTAAGAGGATGAGTGTTCCTGCTGACAAATGTCTCTGGTGTGGCAGAGCCGAGGCCTCCGGGCCCGCCAACGTAGCACATCAGATACATGGGACAGCATCACATGTCTGTGTCAGTGAGGGTCTGTGACAGAGACAGACTGTGTGGGTGTGTGTGTGTGACAAGGCTTTTGACAGTGTCAGCTCTAAAAGTGTGTGTGTGTGTGGGTACACATGTATGTTTATGCATGCATTTGTAGCAAGTGGGTCTGCAGAACATTGTGTCTGGTGGCTGTGAAGCTTGCGTGTGGGTGTGTGAATAAGTGTGACGTTTGATGGTTTTGAATTTGTGTGTGTGTGTGTGTGCGTGCGTGCGTGCGTGCGTGCGTGCGTGCGTGTGTGTGTGTGTGTGTGTGTGTGATTCATGTGACAGAGTGTGTGCTGTCATGGCAGGGACAGTTTGAAGTTGACAGACTATCTGAGAGATTTAAAAACTATCTCGAACTGTCATGTTACTTGGATATTTGCTGTTTATTTTGTTCTCCTAGAGTTAAGTTGACTTTAAAAAATGTTTCATTGTCTTACCTAACTATAAAATGGCTTGTTAGTTTTTGTCAGTGAACCCTGAGGGTATGCCAAGAGGCAGGCAACTCAGTTCCTGCCAAAGAAAAGCATCATGCCCCTGGGCCCAGTGCTAAGCAGTTATTTGTTGTATGGTTATTCATATATCCTATTATGGAACAAATAAGGCAGCTTACAGTGGCTAGAAGCTCACAATCTGATTTACTGTACACAGCGTGGTGCTCAAGTGTTACAGCACATAAATCAATTTGTTTGGACATACATCACGGCACAAACGAAGCATCGCTGCCATCATGCACACACAGAGGATGCCAGTAATCATCCTCTTTAAAGTGTGTTTATATCGTCCAAATGACTGTACTGGTTTTAAAGAAGTCTGGATCTGCTGGTTTCTGCATGGTGGCTGCATTTGCAAGCTACTTTTTTATTCATTTATTTATGTGACATGCTCTTTAACTGACAGGATGTGGTAGTTTGCTTTCTCTCTAATAGCTACAAGAAAGAAATGAGTTAATCTGATTAACCCAACGAAAAACAATCAGATTGACCAATTGAACCACTTTGATTTTATTTGTACTTACCTACTAACCATGATTGCCTGCATTGAAGCTGTTAGAAGAAAAAAAAAGCTTTTGCTCCTTCAATCCCATCTTTCTCTTCACATTTCACCCTTCACTGTCCCTTCCTGTCTCCTGTAAACACACCTGTCTTTCCTTTCTCCACCTTTTTAGCTTTGTTTGTTTTTTTTCTCCATCTCTCAATCTCTGTAAATGCGCACAGCAACAGGACTTGTTAACAAAGAGACAGACTCAGATTGATTGACTCAGCGGGCGAGGAGACAGGCTGCCAATAGGAATAACTCAACACAGAGCCTTGATTCCACACCTTAAAACAAATCCCACATATGTTAACGTAATTACCTGGGACACTTTAGTGAAGCTTTGTGTGGAAATGAATGAGCAGGACACAAAAGAGGTTTGACTGATCTGTGACAGCTCAATGATGCTTGACTAAATGGTAGAATACCAGCTTAATAGAAAAGTAAAAGGGAAAACTGACAAGTAGAGCCAATGAATGAATACAAATATTTTATTTAATGTTCCTCTTGAAAGTCTAAAACATCACATTTTAATGTCATTCGCTCATGAAACAGCCATTATCAGTTATCAGCCTCAAACACGTTCATCACAAGGTTCCAACTCAACTTTCTATGTGTTAATTATCACACTATTAAATGAAAATACTAAAAATACTGAAAATTATTTTCCTTTCACACTTTTATTTTGCTGTTGTTGAGATTAAGGAGCCATCAACCGGCCCAACATTAATCTTGTTTAAATCCTTTTCCTGCCACACTTCACTTTACTTGCCTCCTTCGCTTCAGTAATTTCTACTTTGGCCACTAGAGGTCAGCTTCTATGAAAAATTTAATATAAAAGCCAATTTAAATGGGCTGACAACAGCCTTCTGAACCTGCTTGTAGGTGGAGCAGACTCTTCTAACCCCAACAAGAGCCTGTCCAAGTCTTCAAATCGTGTGCTTAAATTATTAAACAAATTATGACTAAGACAATACTCTAGGCAGATCTGTTGAATTATTTTTCTCTTGGTTTTTATTCTCAAATGTGTTTGAAGGATTCCACACTGTGCATCTACACTGGTAACTAGCTGAAATACCCCTGAGGACCTGTTCTCTGTGATTATACATCGCTTAGTACTCACATCATGCACCGACATCACTGCTGTTCTGCCCATGATCATAATAAACAGGAGTCTCCAGAGTCATATAATATTAGGAGGAATGTTATCTGACCTCAACGCTGCTCCTTTTCTGCTTCAAACAAAGAAAACAGTGTTGTTTCCAAAATGAGATATCCACGACTTGAAATATTAATGACTGCAGCCCTTTAAAGATAGAAAAACTGATTTAAAGGTTAACAGAGCCCCTAAAATGACAATACATGCAGGAGACATGTCCAACCCCTCTAGAATCAGGGTCTCTCATGAATTATACATGAAGTCACATCATTACAAACCCAAATGCTTCAGCCTAATGTACGGCTGATATGTGTTATCCCAATGGCCTCCGACACTTCACTCTCAATGTAACATGAACGAGTTTCTCCCAAACTTGGAAACAGACAGATCCAAGACTCTGATCTATGATACCTCCCGGCAGTTGAATTTAAATGCTAATGCCTTTAGTACTGAGCCAGCAGACTACAATCTAAACTGCCAAGCCAACTGACTCCTGACTTCAATACGCAGTGTAAGGTGAGGAGCTGCAGGAGGAATGTGTAGGGGAGAGAGGAGGTGTGAAGTTGTTGGGTTAAATTTTTCAGGCACTTTTTGCAGGCTATGGGAGTCTAATGACTGCAAAGGAGAGCTTGCACACAGAGCATCGGCTGCATTTCAGAAGCAGCCGAGCAAACCAGGGCAGACAAAGCGAACAGGACGTGCCGTCACTCTGCAATTACCAGCAAGGTGCCCTTGAGCAAGGCATGTCCCCGACTGAGCGAGGCGGATCGCCTGCAGCTTCCACAGAGAAGGAAACAGGAAACTTCCAGGCCTGACGCTGACACGTTCTGCCCTCCACCTCCAGCCAAGAAATGCTGGGTGTTCTTTGTCAGCCTGGCTCCATAAACGGTGAAAAATGCCATCATAGTTGTTTGGCATCATGCTTTGCTGAGAAGTATTTGCATTGTTATGGATCAGTGTTTGGAAAGTCAGAATGAAACTGTGTCTACTGTTGCAGAACCTTTAGTTTTTTGTTTTTTTTTTGACCCACCACATGTGGAGTCTTTTCTCATTTACTTTACATGCACAGGTCATGGCCAAAATTCACAGTGAATGAGGTATATCAGCAGCTGTAGACCTCAGTTTCACTTCCTGTATCTGTGGATTAAGTCACAGGCCTGACAAATATTTGTTGTTATTTCAATTCAGTTCTTCTGGTCCTGCAGGATTTCTGTGGACAGAATCTCTTATTTTCTTTACAAAAAACTTTTACTCTGAAAGATGTGCAGAGTCGTGCTGTGTAAATGCATGAAACTGCCCGATCTTCATAAATTAGGCTCACCAGCTTTAAATTGTGTGAATATTGTAAAAACTAAAATTTCTAGACTGTTAAAATGAGATGTTCTCGTATGAAAGGGAAACCCTGGAGATGGCAGGAAGCAGCAGCAACACTGAGTGGACATCACTCTAGTGTTCAACAAGGTTTTGCCTGGCATAAGGAGGAAAATGTGAAAATAAATTTATTTTCAGTACCAAAAAGCATATTATTGCTTTTTGCTGCCTTCCATTGTCTCCAGTTAAGAAAAGAACTCATATTCTTACCTCATAACACACAGAGATACAGTGAGAATAAAAATAATAATAATGTTATTGTAGAATTCTGGTCAGGATAACATTTTTACTGGTCACACTCAAATGTCTATGTTTAAAATTAACAGTATTTTCTAAACTGTATTCTACAGTTTGTGTTACAAAGGTATAGAAAACATACTATTGAATCCTTTAAAATCCCTTTTTGTCCTCATCCTTCGTTCCAAACTCTTCTGCACTGTCTGAAAGTCAGTTTTCATATTTTGTGGGGAACCTTGAGACAACTGTTGCCGTCTCCTCCATCAGCTGCACCGCCACCTGCTTTTTAAGGTCTGCTGGAGTGGAGAAAAGACGGTGAAACAAGAAAGCAACTAACCCTGAAAGGATGCCATATAGCTCTGATTGGCGTGAGTGACACGTGGAACAAACACAGAGAGACAGTCAGTCAGGATTTGTGGACTTTTCTGACTGTCCCAGTCATTATCGGCTCCTCACCACCTCTCCCTGGCTTTCTCTCGCTGTCTCTTTTCCTCACATTTTCAAAGAAAGTCCTATGTAACCAGGGTGTTGTGGAGTACAGACACTGTCTTTTAAAATTTGTCTCTCTGCCATTTCTCTCTCTTTCCCTGCCTGTGAAAGACAATTTCTGTCTTCCCCTGTCTTTACTGTTCTTGTCAGACACCTCCTCACTCTTTTTCTCTCAGTGTCAGGTAATTTTAGACCACTGGCATATAGAAAGTGCTTTTAAACACGCAGTGTACGATACATCACTTCATTTGTTTTTTACGCCACATTACACCGCTGGTACTTTATGTAAATTGTCACATTAAGCCCTTTCACTGTGACATTTCAGTGGAACTGCAGCGAGAAAACACACATGCACACGATTTAACATTTTCAGCGAGGTAAAGGGTCATTACACTGTTTTAAAATGCAACCAGAGGTATTGTTCAGCTGCTGGGGGTAAGCACACGAACCCGGCAGGATGCCATGTCATCAAAAACAGCACTTTGTTCTTGTGTCCACGCTGTACGTTCATTTAATGCCGAACAAACTGTTCCACAATTATTTTGATGGATATGGTGAGTATTTTACAGCAATTAAATGAATATGCTTAATAAAAATGAGCTTTAAAATGAAAAATCCAATGAATTAATGAAAGTACATTGCAGCCTTCTTCACAACCACAAGCCTTCATGTGTAGGATAATGTGCTTAGCAAAACTTACTGACAAATGACCTACTCTGTCATCAGGTTCGAGATCTTGTTAAAACAAAGTAAAATCAGGGGAGAGGAGACAGCAAAATGGAGAAACGTGTCGTAAAGGGTGGAGAGACGGGTAAAGAAGAAGTGGCAGAAGTGTGTCAGAGGAGAGAAGTAAGGCTTACAGGAGAGGAGAGGAGAGGAGGTGGTTCCTGTTAAAATGTGGGTTGCCTACTAATGAATGTACGCATGTGTGTGTGTGTTTGTGTGTGCTTGTCGTGCACCTGAGGCGATGCTAAGTAAGTTGGGGGAGTAACTGCAGCCGCTTCACATCATTTACAGTATTACACACGCAGACACACACTCACAAAACACACAGGTTGGTAATCCTGATTCACATTTGGTGGTTTTGGTTCATTATGTCTGCATAAATATTTCTGCACGGAGCTGTTGACTGAGCACCTCCTCCTAATGTTAGCGCGCCTCCAGGGATACTTTTTCCCACCTCCTCTGTAAACCCGCCTGTGTCCTGCAGATATGTGTGATATGTGTGTGTGTGCATGTACATATGTGTGTGTGGTGTCGTGCAACGTATGGATGGACTAACAAATGATGTACTCGTCATGGAATGTAATATTTATTCAAGTGTATTTTAAGCTTCTGGATGGTTCATTAGCGACATGCATGTGTATTTAAACCAGCCTTCAAACATGCGTTCTGGTGCCAGATGTCCGCTTCCTGTGCAGTAAACCAGTTAATAAGCAGAGGGTGTTGTGTTTTATTTATTATTTTAAACTGCAGCTTCCCAGAGATAACCTGTCAATCAAAGAACACAGGCAGAGCTCTGAAATATTGAATATTAAATAAATATCACAACAACTCATACCTAATATCCTGATCCATAAATATGTAATATATATATATATATATATATGTATATACATAAAGGAATAAATATATTCCTCGTCCAGTTCATTAATTGTCACATGTCAGTATGGACCATTTTATTTTTCCCACTCATCTTTGACAGATTTGACTCATTAAAATAACATTTAAATGAAATAAAGAAGAAGTCAAAATAATGACACACTGGGTTCAAGATTGTTTTAGTTAGTAAAAAAAAGGAGCGAGAAAATAAATTGACATAAAAAGTGAATGTTATTCCAGAGTTATTAAAAAACTCCAAAGTATACTGGAGTGAAATGTGATCCGTTAGGGACGCGGAAACCAGGAACTCGGTCTTCAGCTCTCTAAAACTTCTCAACTTCCATCTCTTCCTTGCTGGTAAAGTTTAAAACTGTGGTCACCACACCTGAAGCTAACACGGCCCGGAGCGGCTGCAGGGGGAGATGGGGAGGATTTATCTCAGGTGTGCTCTGTCTATGAATGAAGATCACCTTGGGGCAGTGTTGTACATCCTGGAACACACTTCAGAAAATACCCGAGGCAGCCGGTCTGAGCTGCGCATACATCCCTCTGATAAGAAGACGGCCATCTGTAGGGGCCTCACGTGTGCGCTAACATGTATGAAAACAGCTCTCTTATCTGGCTAGCAGTCTCACAGCGCTGCTAATGCACGGATGAAGGTCACTGCTGCTATTAGGAGGTTGTAGCCATACTGAGCTCGCTTTTATCTCATTTAACAAGGATGAGAGTGTGCACTTATACACACTTGACCATGTGCGTGCATCTTGGAACGCAAACACACACACACACACACATGCAAAGTGAGCACACGTACAAGCCGCAGCAATGACATGCTTTATTCATGTGCTCTTTAACATGTATGAAGAGAACACACAGCGGTGGAAAAGAAAGACAGGCAGAGAGCTGAAGAATAAAAATTTAAAAAAGGCAACATGAAGAAGAAGAAGAAGAGGGGGAGAGAAAAGAGGAGAGTGGGAGGAGAGGATGGGAGAATGAGAGGAGTGGATGAGAGGATGAAGAGTGGGTCAGAGAGGAACAGAGGGGATGACTGCGAGTAATGGCATCACACACACAGCGGGGTGTGTGTGCATGTGTGTGTTAAAACCACTTGTGAAGGTGTGATTCTGACTCTAATGGGTTTTTTTTTTACTCATTTATGTCTGTTTGTGCAAATAGTAGCTTTAGAGTGTGACAATACAAGATCTTTTTCACACACTTGCACACCATTCAACAAGGTGAGAAGTACTGCCAAGGCCTGTGCTTATCCACATTCATATTTCAAGCAGGGGGCTACAGCGGCAGGCGCTGCATGAGAAAGCATCCCCACAGCCGTGAAGAGGTTCCACAGAAAATAACGTGTTATGACATCTACTTTACAGCAAATTTAGCAGTGAGGGTGGACACTTTGAATTCTGCACCAACTGAAATGCTTCAAAACGAGTAAGGATCGAAGGTAGAAGTGTCACAAGTGGTAAAAACTCTGTGGATCTTGAGTTGAAGTCCTCCTTTTAACAGAAATATGAAGTAAAAATGGTTATTTTTAATGATCATGTAAAACATATTATGACTGTACCTTCTTCTCAGTCTTTTTTAAAACATATTTCAGTATCTCTTTGCGTCACTCTTGATTTTTCTTCCCACCCAAAGGGAATATTTAATCACTTAAACAACAACATCAGCAAATGTAAACAGCAAATTTGTAGAAGTTAATTCTGAGAAAAATAAATTAAAAGTCTGTGTCTGTACAAAACGTTTAAACATTTATAATTTTCAATGTGTACGGTTCAAGGTTATTAAATATATATATATATATGAATTTATGCCTTAAAACTATGGACATAGGTTTAGGGCAAAAACCTTCCTGGTTATAAATATATGTGCCTAAATGCCGAATGTAAAGTAGTTACAGGGTGGTGTAAAAACAAAAACAAAACATTTAAAGTTAAAAATATATATATATAAATAAATAAATAAATGTTATCGTGCTATTAAATGTCCAGTACTGCTTCATGCAGACAGAAGTTAGTCATTCATTTCCCCCAGGAAAAAAAAGAAAGAAAAAAAGTTAAAATAATTCAATCAATGTTGAAGTAAAACTAAAGCTAGTATATTATTCTTTTCAGGCATTAAAGGTTTTTCTGTTGATGCTGCTTCACTTGGCAGCTGGTGGTGCATGCAGCTCATCTGACCTGAAGGTGTGAAGCTTCGGTTGTTGATCTCGTGTAATAAAAGAATGTTTGACTGTGAAAACATGATGCAGAGAGATGTGATGTGTATCAGCTGACGGCAAATGTCATCCCAAGGTTCACCGGGGTCAGAGTTCACACTGCGACTCAATCGCCTGATGCCAGAGTTGATCTAACTCTGACACCGACGTATTAAATGTATCGTATTTTTATAGCCTAACATGCTTCCATGTGAAATACTACAACCACACACACACAGACACACACAAGCAACTTTTTTTACGGTCTTGTCAGCCCACACTGAGAAAATGTGTGTACAGCGCTCACAGAAATGTGCTCAGCCAAACACACTACAACCACCCACACACACAGAAACACACACAATATGTCAGGACTCACAAACACACACATACAGCCACAGTGCCTTATTTTTATATATTTCAATTTACAGACACACACACACACACATACACACCCCTGCACTGCTCTCATATGCCACATTGCTTTAATCAATACCCATATAAACACACAGCCCACACAAGAACTCAAGGACCATAGAAAAGCTAATTATGCAGCCCTTTCTAAATGGGCCTGTGTGGAACACTAACACGACGTAGCCACACAGCAGCTAAATGAAAGCATCCCCGCTAACTAAACAAACAGGCACAGCGTTAACAGGACACAACAAATCCCAGGACTCAGTCCGGTTTCCATCAGGGAAACCCCGACATGATTTATGCTGCTTTTAAGAACCAGACAGCCAGCTGTGGTCGCCTTTGTTTACGGACAAAAATGAGTAAGCATCAGTTCAGACTCAACAGATTGTTCATCATCCGTCTGTCTCGGTGTCCTGCGAAATGAGAAATGCCAAAGGGCCGATTGCAAATTGTCTTTGTCCAGTGAAAACCATGAATTTTGAAAATGTCAGCCGCCTGTTCAGCTTCCAAACCATGAAATGGATTTAAAACCCCCTCAACTACACGTTTAACTTATCTGAAACGGTAACACCCTTCAGTGAAGTTCAGGTATGTGATTCTAAATGAAATGCTGGAGATGTGATATTAAACGAGTGGAAAATATCCGTCCACACGAGGTGGAGCGTTCACTCAGAATGTGTACCTTCAGTGTGGCTGAAATCAATAAAAGTTTTCAAGAGCCTTTTAAGCCACTTGAAAAGCAGCATCAGCAATCACAGGATAATGTTCCCAACCTCAACATTTTAAAGGTAAAACTGTACAGTTCCAGGCCGTTTTCATCGAATCATCGAATACCAACAGTGTCTCCTCTCACTCTGATGCACAGGGAGGCCTTCACTGGCTGCTGGAGATAACCAGAGGTTCAAACACTAAATACTGCAATGTAAAGCCAGCAGCCACGGCACCTCATGGCTGAGGAAGTGTTTAAAAGTCAGGCAGAAATGAGGAGCGGGTGTGTGGATAAATCCAACTCATAAAGCAGAAAGGAAATGTGCAGAATTACATTTACCGCCTTTTTTTTTAAAGTAAAGATTAAATGAAACTTTATTTGAACTGCAGTTTTAATAACCTAAAATGTTATCATTGAATTATATACATCGAGACATGGAAAACGCTATGGTTTGCACTTTTTGAACCAACAATATTCCAAAAACAAAACATTCCCCCTTTGCAGATGCTTTGACAGTGAAATGTGCATACAGGCCTGAGAACGGGACAATGGCCCTGCATGCTCTTCCTCTGTCTGAATCCACAGTGGGACATAAAAGATGCTCAGTGTGTCTCATGTATCACCTGCCTGCCATCAATCATCCGTGTTCATGTTTGTGTTACGTTCACAGTGTGGATTAGTGGATCCTTCCTGCTCGGCATTGTTCAAACACATCACGACACACTTTAAATGGAAATGACATCACCGTGAAACTTTATGACTTTGTGTCTGAGCCTCCCAGTGTCTGTGACTCCCTCCCACACGCTCACACACTTGGACACACACATCCATGTAAAAAAAAAAAAAAAAAAAAAAATGTGTACGCAAACACATGACTTAGAGGTACAAGAGCTCTCACACACACTTTGCCCTTCCATGGATGAGTGTGTGGGAGGGAAAACCTTTTAGTAATACTACTCCTTGTCAAGAGGCAGCACTCTGATATTAGCATGTGTGTGTGTGTATGTATGTACTTTTTATTCATGAGATTAAAAGCAACAGCTGCCAGGATGAAATACACATGTTTTCTATGTGTTTTTGTGAGTCTGTTGTGTGTGTGTGTACGGCTGTGTGTCAGCGTGGGGGGGGTGGGCGTCTGCCCCTGCTTTAATTGAAGCGTGTGCGCTGTCAGCATTGGTCAAGTGGTCCTCTCAGCTAAATGACTGAGCCGGCTGGAGCAGCAGCGGCGTAGCATGCATAACCATCACTCTATTAGCCTCAAATAAACACAATGATTACTATAATAGAGACAGAGTGAGGGGGAGGCAGAGAGAGGATCGGGATCGAAAGGAGAGAGAGAGAGCAGGAAGAAAATAAAAGTTCACGTCAGCAGGAGGGAATTAGCATCCGCTCACATCTTGCAGATTCATCGTTGTCTTTGTAATCACATCTGTGTAT
>JAOWBC010000318.1:427741-437741 GCA_028566105.1 Hypoplectrus providencianus
TGTAGAATTGAGGTTCCACAATATAAAAGAAAATAACAGAGTAAATGTATTATAAAGTCTCAGACAACACTATATTTGAATAATTTGTAAAAAATAAATAAAAATCAAGCATGTGAATTATTAATTTAAGCTATTTCATAAATGTATTTTTACAAAAAAGTGGCAATGATTCATTTTGATGGACAGATTCCAACCATCTTCACATCGTTATTGTTGTTTGGATGTAATTTAAAAAGAAATGCGTGAACATATTGTTGAACATAAGTTGTTCTTTAGGCTGCCTAGGAAATACATTATAGTCTGAGCATTCATGTCCTTTGACTGAGAAGAACATTAAGCGCTTTTTGAATGTATATGTTTCAAGAATCCTCTTTTCTTCCAGTATTATTACAGAGCTATAATTAGTATAATTCCACCCCAGCCTGTGTGATTATCAACACGTAATTAAGTCCTTTTAAAGTGCTTTTACCTTTTAATGATTGAAATACAGGTATATGGACATTTTTCCACGAGAGGCATTTAAAAATATTCTAATGGATTTCCGTCAAGGAGTGAACCAATGAATATATATTATAAACTTAATGTTAGGATCACTTTGGAGGATACTGCTCCTGTGCAATCATAACTGGGAAACAAATAAATGATTTTAAAACCCATCCTGCAAAACCACGTCAAACCTGTGGCATTTTCTAAAAAAGTGATCGTCTCACAATCTTATCACTCTGCAACTTTAACTACTAAATTATTAGTTTTCATGCTAATAACTGAGCTGAAGGCTTCCAGGAGCTTTATGGATTAGAAATATCTCCTGTTGTTGTTAAGGTTATTTAGAGGAGTGGGCAGCAGAACCCTGTTGGTTGGTAATTGTTGTCTTTATCAAGAAATAGTCCAGGACAGAACTCGGCTGAATTCAATTGTTTATTGCTGAACAAATGTATTTTGTAGGATTTATTAAAATATAGACTTGGAGAAGAAAAATAAACAATGGAGATCATAACATTCAGGCTGTCACTGATGAAGTTTAGAGGTTTATTTTCTTTCCCGTACTCATTTTTGTAGGAGATTATACCAACTAAATTACCCCCATAGCTTTAACCAACAGGATTTCCAACCTAAACGACACGTCAAATCACAGAGAGCATTCTTAAAATAGCAGACACGTCTCATATGTACATGTATGGTCCATGGTTGTAAAACAGCCTTCAGTATTCAGCCAAACAAGAATCTGTGCAGCAATAAAGTGAATTTAATTAGCTGAAGGGCCCTGGACCGTCTGTTGATAAAGACTGTCATTTGGGGATTCGGCACTCACACAAAAATGTGAAAATAAAAATGAATCGTCTTTTTTTCCTCTTTTATTTGACAACTGAGCGTGGTATGAGCGGGTTAATGACCTCTGAGCCCTTAATCAGGAATTAATGGCCTCCACAGAGGCAGCCATCCTCCGTGTCGTCCATTAATTCCTGAATCTGGACGCCTCGTCGGGCATTAACCCTCACTTTAAGGACTCCGATGTCACTGAAACTTTTCAATTCCAACCCTGGACCAAAGAAAGTTTTGTTGCCTGGTTCAGTGATGATGGGGTCAAGACGCACTGACGAGTTCAATTCAGTGAGCTTTTTAATTAGTTGAAATAAACACAATTTATACAGTCCTAATAAATATGTGAAAATAAAAATAAAATAAAAATGTCGTCACCAAATTCTTCTTACTTCATAGAACACATTAAACAGGCTTTATTGTCAAATAAAGGTCTGAATTAGCTTCTAATATTTTTCTTTTTCATGTGATTTATTTGAAATAAATAACAAAAATAATAAATCTTCACCTGTTTTATATCAGCCTTTAAGGCATCATGAGTCCCTGTGAAATCCTCTCACACAGGGTCGAACCTGAACAAGCCGCTGATATATTCCAACCGAATTTTACTTGCATGTGGCTCCTACAGATTATCGACTGTTATTTAAAGAGGAACCATATTATCAAAGAGGCTTAAAATGAGTCAGGAACCAAATAATTGTCAACAAATAAGTAAATGTTGACGTCTTAACACAATGCCCCCAGCAGCAGTGCATCACCGTCTGAACACACAGTGATTCAGAAAAGGTGGAACAATGTTTCAACTTTGTCTGCGTTGGAATATATCAAATGGCTGACACACACACACACACACACACACACACACACACACACACACACACACACACACACCTCTGAGAGCAGGTTCAAAAGCATTCACCACATATTTCAAGCAGTGACATTTGGAGCACAACACAAACACTCATTTGAATTTCTCTGAGCTGTGGAAATATAGTTCTCCCTGTTTAAACCACATCACATTTGTTTGAAGTTTATCTCACACTGCAGTATCTGACAACACAGTTTTCAGGAGGAGGATGATTAAAACGTACACCTCTCAATGTCATCTAATGACAGTCTCATTACACTCTGCTTCTCATGTTATTCAAGTGTTCTTCTAGTCTGAGACACGGAACAGACATGTCTGCTTGGTAGAAATGTGTTTTAAAGATTTTTAGACATTACATTGGATGGTTTTGTTCACTGAGGCTTGTCATAAATAGAAGTGAAGAAGAAGAACAAATAGTGAGGATCTTATCATTCATGTTTTGTAGATCCTGTATTCTTTGTTGAGGAAGTTATACCAACAAAATTATCCACATTTGGAATCACCAACAAGATCTCCAACCTGAACAACGACGTCAATAGTTGTTGTATAAAAGGATGCTGTTACGGTTCAATTAAACAACAAAACTAACAACCTAAATTTTAGTTAAAAAAAAAAAAAAAAAAAAAAAAAATCAACATTCCTGGTTAGGCATTTAGAAGATCTTTTGAAAAAGTAAATAAATGTACAAAAATGCAGAAATAAATCATAATGAAAACGTGGCTCACTCTTAACTGATGTTACAACGGCATGAAAATGAGCCAGCAAAGGGAAGATCTAGTCGAGTAACGGCACCTTTAGCAGAACGAAGACATGGTTTCTCCGTATATGCTGGGAAATGTGAGTTTGTTGTTTTGAAGCGATCCCTATTCTGAATCCAAATGTTGTGTACAAAGCACATATCCACTGGGTTCTGTACCAAAATAACTTTTCTGAAACTGATGCCAGTGTGATGCCATCTGATTTCCAAACATTGTCTCTAAAGAACAACTTCAACCTTTACTGAAACAAACAAGACATCATTTAATTCATTCACCATTCAGGAAAAAACAGTTTGTCTGTCTCTAAAACAGTTTTATCAGTTTATTTCCTCTTTATCATGGGGAGAGAACAATATCCTTTTTGTTTCTTAATGGAAAAGGTTAAAGCAAAGGGAAACACTGTCTATTCATCCAATTAGATGGTGAGCGTTGAGAGAACATTTTTTTTGTGTGCAAAGGTCACGTTAATGAGCAGCAGAGAGCCGAGGCGACAGAGCCGTACGCTGTCAGACACAATCTGTTAGGGAGTGAGGGGGGAGAGGTTGCGGCTCTGTGCGGCCCTGACTGACCCATCCACTTATTTGTCAAAATAGATTAGTAGGTAAAAACTGGACCTCAGCCCACCTTACAGGGATCGGTTTAGATAGTTCCTCACTAAATGTGTCTGGCTATGAAGACACTGCTGTGTTTGCCTCATGAGGTCTGGATGTGGTAGAAAGCTAGAAAGTCTTATTCTGAGGGTCAATGATGAAAAATGTCTTTCTAAATGTCTTTCATAGAGTTTGTATTGGGGTGTTTCCACCACTGTCAGCCCTGAGGATGCTTGAACAATGAAACTGAATCATTTCTTTAATCTGTGCGATTGAAAATTGGCAAGTCGAGTTATTTAAACAGTTGATGAGAAGTCATGTGTTTCTGATGAAAGTCCAGTTGTTCAGCTGTTAGATACATGCACCTCTGTTCTTCCAGCTGCTGCATCTATGGAAACACAAATTCCTGCAGATAACCCGTCACCACTGCTTTACTGCTAAACTATACTGTTGTATTAGCATTTTACTTGTTCATTTGTGGAGCCACCCAAGCCTTTTAGTTCACAGTAGGTTTCACGTTTTTCCGTGTGAAGTGAATGCGACTGAGCCTGAAGCCTGAAGGAAAACACACAAATAGAATCCACTTTTCTCTGATTCTCGGTTCTCTCCGTTTTCCCTCTCAGTCTGTGTAATGTAAATAAAAGTTTCAGAAGCTCGCAGCCTATACAGCCTGCAGTCGGAGGCATAAAATAAACAGAGTATCCAACAAAAGTCTCTTTGTCAGTCGTATTCCTTTATCCCACTTTACAATAAAACCGAGGAACAACATGCAGCACATACAGATCTGTGTTCTGTTAGTCAGTGCCTGAGATTCACAGGAGTGATTTAAAATAGGAAAGCTCTAAAGGTCTGTAAGGACATTTAAAACTGTGACCTTGGGGTGCTGATCACAATAACTTTTAGACTTAGGTACATCTTCATGAGCTGGACCTTTGAATATTTGTTTTACCTTCTGTGATTGTGTGCATTCGTTGACTGTTGTCTATATGAGGACGTGATGTATGTGGGAATATTTGAGCTGCTGAGAAACACTGGAGTTTAATCATTTACACACACACACACACACACACACACACACACACACACACACACACACACACACACACACACCGGATGACTGGGACATTTGACAGTGGAGCCATCGGCCATTGCTCTTTCATTTTGTCTTTCAAAACAACAAAAACACATCCTCTCTTCATATTTAACTCAGTGCCTTCAAAGGCGGCCATCAACAGGCAGGAAGAAAGAGAGACAAAGAGAGGAAGATGAAAGACGGGGACACTAAAGTGCTGAGGCTTGGTTTTATTAGAGCGGGTTGAAAGCATCCCTCTCGGCAGATAAAACATGATGAAACTGCCCCAGTTGATATGATGAAATCTGCAGTGTTATTTAGAAAACACACACAAAAAAAACCCTGCATATATGAAGATACAATTAACAGACGTAATGTTAGCCAGGGTCCCAATCAATCCTGCTCTGATTGTATGATCTGAGATGACAGCTGCCATCTTTGAGCGAAAACAACATTGGTACACAGTGAAAATGATCAACAACAACCTGTCACAGACGTCAATCAAACTATTTCTACCATCACCCTACCATGCACAGATACCATGGGAGTAATTGGTTGGGGAAGCAGAGGGGTTTAAAACATTGTTTCTGACACTGTGTCAACATTATATGTGTCGTGTTTCAATATTACAGTTGTGTTGCATGCCTCCATGAGAGAGCCATGCAACCCAACAAAAGAGGTGACAATTCCTGGCAAATTCAACAAGATCTCCAATTTAAACGACAGAACAGACCCTTTGCCAATACCAACAATAACGATGCATGTGAATGTTTTGTGGCTCAACCTACAGCAATGTGTTAAATATAAGCACACATGTCAATATACATATATGTGTAGTTCACAGTTGTACAATAAGGCTGCAATTTCTGTTAATTTAGGCATGAAAACCACTTAGGTTTTGGGTTAAAAACTTCCTGGTTTGGCATTATAACAGTTTAAACAGGAAATGAACGTAGGTAAATGTAGAGATGGATGTGAGACATGAAAGTTACATAAAAAGTCTTTGAGTTTCATCATCTTGACATGAACTTTGTTCTGCCGGGTCAGAGCTCAGCAGTTGGTCGACCCAACCACCTCCGTCCCTCTCTGAGTGTGACATCTGTCATTTAAGCTGCACATCACAGTCAATCATGACTTCTGTGTCAGCATGATGGCTGCCAAAGACAGTCTCAAATGTAAATATATGATGTATTTTGCTGCCTTTACAAATGGAAGATATTGTAATTTTTAAGGGGAAAAATAACAAAAAAAAGTGTCCTGATATGAATTTTCTAATATGAGACGATACCATCAGTTTCAATGCATTTGCAAATGTCATATTTCAGTTTATATAATGTATATCTAAGTTAGACAGGCAGGTCCATGCAATGCTTTTTTTTCTCTGCAGTCTAAATGTCCAAGCTGTTGAGACTCTCATCTATTTCCCTGCCTTATAATGCCAGGCTTCACTAGCTGTCATCCATAGCTGCTGCTAGCAATTAAAAATATGCATTAATCAAAATGTTTTATGATCATTTATTAGTTACGGCCAGTGATGCTCCTGTTGGCATTTTCAAAGAGCAGACAGGCCAATCAAAATTGATGCTTTTTAAATGTTTTAATTAGATGAACTAATGGTCTGTAGAGCAGCTTTTGGGTCCAAACGTGAATGAAATCCCCTGATTTTTTACTCCAGTTTGCTTTTGATTCAACACGTCAAACTTTATAAACTGTGGATCCTGGCTTGAGCCGAACATGCTGGAAAAGTTTATAATCTCAACTCCTGCTTTTAGAAAAACAGTATTTATATATTTATTTGAAAAATACATGATGCAGTTTACTTTAAATGGTGTCAACTGGTTTCAGTGGTTTTGCCCATTTCCTCAGAGGATATTTGTGTTTATTTATGTGATACTTATATCGATATTCACATGAGAGCATGTGTGTGATGCAGATAGCACTTGATGTGCATCTGAATGTGTGTACACATGTGCAGCTGGTGAGAGCTGAGGCTGTGCTAACATGCCATCTCTTGGATACAGCCCGCAGGCAGGGAGGACCTGGCTTAGCATCAACACCGTTCAATAATTCATTTCACACAGGCCTTATTACACACGATTCCAACTCACACCGCTCGCAGGAACAGCGCCATTATCTGCTGCACTCACATCCGCGCACTAACCAAGACATACGGGTGTCATCACCGCTGCTATCATGGCTTCAGACAGCTGCAGGAGATACGGGCCAGAGAGGGAGGAAAAGGTGAGGACGGAGGGAGGGAAACATCTACATCTGTTAATAAGGGAGATCTGAAATGCTGCAGCCAATTTTCTGCTAATCCATAATAGATAACCAATAACCAATTTTCTGGGACTCGGTTGGTTGGGAAGGGGGTCAAAGTAGAGAGGGAACAAATTAGATAAGAGATCAGAGGATGGCAGGGGGAGAGGGAAGAGGAAATCTAGCAGGGATGACAATGGAAGGAGAGGCAGACTGACAGACGATGAGACTCTGTGTGGACATTTAAACAGGTTTATGGTTTATCTACAAGCTATGTAAAGTGCTTCAGTATTTGTCTTCTGCATCAGTGAGCTACTGCTCCTGTTTTTCTTCCAAAGTATCAACGTATATTTCAGTGGTTAAAAACCATGGTTGTGGAAGGGAAATCTGGATGATGAAAGGTAAAAGGATAGTGAAAAAATGAATTTAAAGTCTGCTTCTCTGAATAATAATTTACTTATATTCCTAGTGTTGAGTATTAAATAAAACCATCTTCTTTTACATCACTTGGCTTCATTTTTCTAAACCAGAAGAGACCATATTTGGATTGGGTGGATTTGCCTGAGAACTGAGGACATTACACTAGCCATGTCTAAATAAAGCCACGCCCCAATTCACACTCTGCTTTATCATCTATTTTCTTCTAAACTGGATCATTATCTACTCATTTAACATCATACCATATTGGAGACTTTAAACTAGCCATTGAGCCCATTATATTGCCACAAACATTTATAATGAGGTAATAAATCCCGTGATAATAAGTCTCCTGGTGGGTAAATAGGACCAGACATCCAATGATGTCGACCCCTGCTGGTATTTTTGAAGAATGCAGACTCTGAAGGCTTCAGTGTGTGTTGTCTGTGTTGGCTTCAGTGGGAGGCTGCAGCTCTCCATCATCTAGGTTGGTCATTGTTTAATGAACTATATATGCATCTGGGTTTGTTTTTATCATCCTTTCATGTTCTGTTTTCCCGACATTTTAGCCTGCGGATGCCTGATTTCAAACCCCTGCAGGTGTTTGCAGTTATTTTGGCTGACTAGACCTCTTGTCAGGACTGTGTGGGTGTTAACAGACTGCTTGACTGACATCTCCTTGACTTTCCTGTTGGTTTTATGGCACCTGTTCCTGTTCTGTAGGATCTGTAAACAGCCGTTTGGGAGTCACTGCAAACTCCCAGCAGAGATATACCCAACTTCAACCGAAGACGTTTAATCTCAGGCACTGAGAGCACCTGTGTGGGCGTGCAGGGTCTTTCAGGTATCAACAAGAACGGATTGTGTTCATGATGTCTCATTCGCACAGTCTTTACGGTATTGCATTTTTAATATTAAAGTTATATCCTCTCAAGGCGCACCTCAAACACCCCCGCTACACTTGTAATGTCCATGTTGACAGCGGCAGACAACAGCTTCTGCTTTGTCTATTGGTAGACGAGCAGTAAATAGTCGCAGCAGTTGTTTTTAATAAATAACACAGACAGGGATACAAGTCCCGGGTGATTTAGAAACATGCTGGATTTATTGCTCATTCAGCCACAGTGGGAGCCAGATAAAAAACAGCGTGTTTTTCGAACACTGCAATAGAGAGAACTTCCATACATAAACAGAATAATCACAAATCAAATCATTGCAAATATGTTTTTGTTACTATGGATCCCTCTCGACTTTACACAAAAGAGAAGGACCTTTCAGTGAAATATTAAACTTTATTTTTTTTTAAACAACCTTTAATTATTGTGTCACTCAACAGGTTTTGACATTAAAAGTCCAACCAAAGTATAAAATGAGAAAATCCATCCAGATATGTGTTAGTGGTGCTCAGATTTGCTTGGGCTGAATAAAATGGAAACCTTTAAAAATTGCCTGACATTCTGCACGGCACAGCAATACTCTGTGAGATTACTGAATCACCTTTTTCTAGCTCCTGCAGTTTAAAAAGTGCAAGAGTCAGTGCAACGATTTGATGTTTTTTTTCCGATTAATTGTGAAGCTCTAATGGATGGACTCGTTGGGCTGGTGAGCCTCAATTCATTGTCTTATTGACTGTCTCTGTTGGTGGCTGAATGACATCTGTTAAGGGCATCTGTTCCAAGGAGAGAGGGCCATTACTTACAAATACACACAGACTAACACACACGAAAGTGTATGAGGTAAGCAATAACAGCGGACTCTCACCACTGATGCTCCGAAATAGGATCCCCTCCGGGCAGAGAGTGGCAATGCCTCCGCTCGGCTGTCTGTCTCTGCTCCTGTGTAAATAAAAGTGTAAATGGGGCATCCATTATGAATCAACATACAGATGTGGCCACATTTCCAATATCCTGATTATCCTTGCTAATATAGATATAGACTCGATCAATGCGCAGCTTTAGTAAATTGCCATTTTCTCCCTCCGTTCCTGACTCCCTCTTTTCTATCTCCACAGTGTAAATTGGTCATGCATAATGGATGAACAGATATAGACACAAGCAGAGCTCCTTCCATAGATGCTGGAGGAGGAGTGGGATGAAGAGGTGGTGGTGGGGGGGGGGTGTGAACGTGCCGGCTGTGAAACACACCCTCATCCCCCGATTGCAGATCATCACCCCATCCGTGTATTTCTGGAATGTCACACTTTGACAGATAGTCAGATTGGAGACAGCGGTCCTGTTTGACGCTTTTCTCCGTCACCTGGCTCTCTGAGGGTAAAACCCTAACCCTAACCCAGACACAGAGAGGGAATGATGACTTCACCATGACATCGTCTGAAGCACACATCTTTTGGCTTTTCATGCCTTTTTGGATTAATAACCAATCAATTGTTGAGCTCCATATTTTTTTTAGGACTGAAATGCACTTAATGTGAGCTTAAACTATTGCCAGAAAGTTTATTCTCTATTCACAGAAAGGAGCATTTTTAACCACCGTTGCAGATATGCTGCTTGTTGAACCGACATCACTGATAACTTCTGAAATCCTTGAATCCCCTGATACCTGGAGCACCTCAGTGAATATTTTCAGGAGGAGGGAGAAGAAGAGAGGGAGCAGACAGTTGTTTGGAGTCCTGCTCCAGCAACTGGTGCTGTGATAGGAAGCAACAGGTGCTCATGTTTTCCTGTCTGTGTTTGATGATGCGTTCACATGAGGCTTT
>JAOWBC010000318.1:440241-444529 GCA_028566105.1 Hypoplectrus providencianus
CAAGTACGAGCCAAAGCTTTTAACATGAGAACGGTTATGTTGTGAAACATGTTGGATGCTTCTCTTGAAGGGTTAAATCTGGAGTTTAGCGTGCTCAGCATGTATCCAGCATCTAGAATCTAAATCACAACCAAAACGACATCACTGAGGAGAAACTGGGCTTAATCCTAGAGATTAAATATATTGTCATTTTACAGTTTTCAATCAAAGTATATCACAAAGCTAATGATTGCATTCTGATATTTCATTCTGAACAACATAACAATTTTGTGATACATTCAGAAGGAAATACCAATATAGGACTTAAAAATTTGTCCTTTTTAAGTGTTGTTAATGTCCAAAATGTATTTTAAACAGATATTTTCATAAAAGTAGAAAAACAGAGACTGTATGATCATCTTCATTTGTCTTTAACAGTTTCAAAGACAAGTTGAAACTGGAATAGTTGCACCAATTATCTGCTGCGTGAGACTGGTCAGGGTTAGTAAATCAGATGAAATTCTGAAGGATCAAACCAACAACGATACCACTTGATAATCAGTCGTGCTCTGAAATAATGAATTTTGCTTTGTATGATGAGTAAGTAAGTACAATGGCCCAGATTGCTCTCCTTTAAAACTAGATGAGAGGAGGATGAGACAATTTGCTTCACTCTGGGTTTGTATGAGCACTTCTGCAGAATTCTCTTTATTAATCACAGTAGGTGCAAAATTTCACAAACAGCTTGAAAAGTACAGAATAGCATTTCTGCTATAAAGGCTGTGGTTCTGAAACTTTAAAATCCACAGTGGACCTGATTGTGTGTTGATTCAAGTGTTAATAGCTCCAATCATGTGAAGCATTTGTTTTTAAAGCGATATGTTGTGGCTCAGTTTTAGACACTGAAGTATCAAATAGAAGGATTTCTGTTAGGAGTCATAGTTTAACTTGAACATTCAACAGAAATGTAGGATTGTTTAAAATATGGTCACCCTATAGTACAATGCTTTTTTTCAAGGCTTTCCAAAGGTTAAAGTGCACCTGTAGTCTGATAGTCCATTCACGTTGAGCTGAGATTGCTGAGTATTTTACAGTTTGACTCGATCACATGCAGTTCAACGCCCCAACGAGCAACCAAACACTGTAGAGTTCATTTCTGGACTTTGTAGACAGTTGAACTCGTCAAACTATTAAAATCCGAACCTGACGCACCAGATTGTTTGTTACACAGAACCATCCGAGAAGCTGTCACTCAGAACTATTCAGAGAAGGACAGACACTTTGAAAACACACTTGACAAGAGCCATCTATCACTTTCTATAATTGGAGCCAATCTGAGGGAAGGGGGTAGCATCTTTTCCTCCTCCTCCCCCTCGTGTAAGTGATGCTATTACAGCATCCACTCTTACCTGTGTAGGACCTGCCATTGTTGTTTTGAATGACCTGTCTGTTTGTCGTCAAACATGTCTAAACCACTCCAATAACTGCCAGGAACAAATGCATGGCTTAAAGCTTGGAAAAGAGGATTTTTTGTAGATATTGCAAGAATCCAGCTGCATTAAAAGGCAAATATATTCCCTGCTATGTGTAATAACTGATAGCATTATTCCATTTTGATGTGCACCCTCTCTTTCTAAAAAGTCAGTGAGATAGACGTCTTCTAAAAAGCCAAATTACACCTGTTTGTCAAGGCAAAGGTCTGTAATTGTCAAGATGCTGCAATCAATGAGCCAACCCATATTCTATACAACACAGTGATGGGAGTGATTCTTCTCACACACCATTTACAGTGTGAGATAATGACATAATTCCACTCTTTACCTCGCTGCTCTTCTTCTTATTTTCTCTCTATTGTGATCCTGATATATCTTCACACTGAAGTCCACATACACAGCAGAGACCGGCTCAAACTGAATGTGTTATATTTCCTCACCTTATAAATCCCATTATGTACAGAATGCTTCAAACAGTTGCAAATATCACACATGTACCAAAGCAGGCAGCGCAGAAATGACCCTGGTGGATTCATAAGCCTATAATGAGCTCCTACAGAAACTCTCTGCCTGTGAAATGGGGCAGAATTATAGAGGATTAACCACAAAGTAACCCTATTCACATCTATTGTCATAACATCTGTCTCCTCTCCTCCTTTGTCCTTCTTTAATTTCCTCTCCCTCTCACCCGCTCCGTCCCTCTCGTCTTTTGATGATGAATTTATAAACCTGTCATCTTCGCCTCTCTCTGGTCTTCCCCTCGCTGCCACGTCTTCTCTCCTCTTCCCTTCATTTCATCCCTGCTCTGTCTCCTCCTCCCTGTTCTTCTGTGCTCATAATGTCTTTGATAAAGCCTGTCAGATTAATTAATGTGATTAACTGTCCACGTCCTCGCTGATAACAGACCTTCAGCATCCAGCTAAAGGACATGAGTGTGGCTGACTAGCTGTCTGGATGGGTGAGTGACTGACTGGCTAACTTGCTGCCCGCCTGTTTTTTAGGTGCTAGTTTGAGTGGATCATGTGTCCTTTGATCTGGTTTTCAGTCTTTCGCTAAGCTGGTGCGAATAATGAGTCTGTGGGGACAAATGAGTCAGAGAAAGAGTGAAAGCATGATGCATTACAATTTCTCAGAAAGTGTCACAATGATGTAATAGCTGTATATTCCTGGGAGAAACTGTCATTAAATATTAAGTAAACACACTGAAAAATGTGTATTTGCATTCATCTTCAGTGGTTTAACTTACACGTTTACTTAAGGACATCGTGATGCTGTTTACAGGCTCAACATGGACACTTCTGACTGCGCCAAGCAGCCAGGCTCTGTAAAGTAACAGAAATATTACTTTGAATGAGGATGTTATATATTCATTCAAAAAAAGAAGAAAGGAAAGTTGCACTTTTGGCACAAAGAACTGAATTTACAATTAGCGAATAATTTTTTTTTTTTTAATGTGCACAAAAGTAATTCAAACTATGTCACAATGACAAAAAACATAATTGTTTCTTGAACAGAATTTAATAATAAACTATAGTTTTAACTTTGGTGGCGCAATAATAATAATTACCATGTAATTAAAATCCGGTAAAGGTCAAGAGTTCTTATGTCAAGAGAAACATAAGAACTGACAGGAATTCAAGCAGCAGGTGATTGATATAAACTGGAAGAAGGTGAAATGTAGCAGCGGAAGAGGATGAAGAGTAAAATTATAAAGTGGAGAGAAAAAATGGTGAAGGAAAGACTGGACTATAAGGGAATATAATTTGTTTTTACATGTTTTCATAGATTGCATTCCCTGTAAAGAGTTGGGAGAAGTGGAAATGTAAATTAACAGGAAGCAGAAGTGGCAAATAGTTCAATCTGAATTCACGTTGAAATGAAAGTCTTGAAAGGAGTTAAATTTGCTGCAGTAAAGGTATAAGTGGTGAAGGGAGGGGAAGTGCAGATGGGCATGAGTGGTGTTCAAATCTTGATGGCATAAAGATAAAGATAAGAAAAAAATATTTATAGGGCAGGACAAGTCTGTATGTATGTGTAGAAGAGGAGACTAGAGATGGATAAAGAAGTGACAGGGAACAATGTGCAAGAACAACTGCCTAAAACGTGTGTGTGTGTGTGTGTGGCTGACAGCCTTCACACACAGAGGTGGTGCTCTGCATATTCAGCCCAGCAGGATGGAGCATCTGATCAGGCTTCACTGCAAAAAGGGTCTGATATGAAGAGATCACCTATGGTCTCTTACATTTCCCCATTAACCCTGGGCCACGATCCCATCATGCCTTTGGCTAAATCAGACTGCCTACTGGTACATTTTGTATGGTTTTACTAAGCACCAGGAGTAGAGCTAGTCTCAAATTTGCAGATTTAGTAACAGGCCCCAAAGCTGCTGGGTGCATCCACCCTGGGCCTCTACTCCCAGGCCAGTGCACTGATAACCAGAGGCGAGGAATAGAAAGCGTGGCCGGGTTAAATCCAGCTCTCCAGTGTAGAGCTCTCGTGTTCATTGTCTATACATGACAGGTGAGTGTGTGGGCAGCAGACAGAGCGGACGGCGGAGTGTGTGGCAGACTGGCGGGCTGACCGAGCTGCTGCTGATTGTCTACAGCCGCTTTTCATTGCAGAGCGCTCCTCCTCAGTGGGGAATCCATAGGTTGGATGCAAATCTGTAACAGTCAAGCGTGGGGGCAGCTGCCGGGGTCGCTGGCTGGACGGCTGAGCAGGAGAAAAAGTATGCAGAGAACCAGAGAGCTCCGAAACTTACTGAGATGTGATGTTTTAACCAGCGGTGCAATGTAGCTACAAACATTTGCTATCGT
>JAOWBC010000318.1:518250-530101 GCA_028566105.1 Hypoplectrus providencianus
TCTCTCTCTCTCTCTCTCTCTCTCTCTCTCTCTCTCACACACACACACACACACACACACACACACACACACACATGCACATAGAGGCATGATTTCACACACCTGTGAACAGACACACTCACTCCAATATACTCATCACATGCAGCTATGACTTACACACTGCAAACAATTTGAATTTTTTTAAGTGAAATAGAGCTCAAACTCAACTTTACAATAGAAAATATTAAAAACAACTTGGATTCACCTTCACACTTCAAACCATTGAATAGTATTCCAGTATTCCAATTATATTACTGGGTTATTATTTTTGATACATTTATGCAAGCATTGTTTTGATTTGGTAAAGATATGAATCCTTCTAATTACTTAAGACAATGTCTAATTACTTTGGATTGGCCCAATTTACAAAAACAAAAAAATCTGCATATGCAGTAGAGTCACATGCTCTTCTTGGCCAAACCATCCACTCTTCTATGTTTCATGACTTTATAACATTATCATGCTGCATCCACAGGTTTTCCCTCCAGAACAGACTCAGTTTTCAATAAGTCACAATTTAACAGGAAGTTCTGCAGCTCAGAACGTAAAACTCTATTAGGAAAACCCAAACATTGCTCCATGTAACACAAAACCTTTACAAAGACAGCAGAGAATCGTATTTATCCAAGATAATTTCTCCCTTTTGTTCCATAACTCGATACAATCTGCTGCAAAGTTAAACAGAGACACAACGACTGTTTAAATTGAAAATAAATGATAGCCACAGATTGAAAGTCAAATAATTGTATTACTGGTTTCCTGAGGCATCCAAATTACATTTGTTTTAAGAAAGAAATAGGCTAAGTTCACAGATTTTCGGGGCTTCTGGGCAGCTTAAATCCACAGATTGTCAGCATTATATTTTAAGAGTAATAATTCTGTAAGTGAACTGCAGCAAATTAACCTGTTATCTAAGATGTGTTTTATACATAATGGTGAAATTAATTCTTAAAAGCACTAAAGAATCTCATTTCTATCAGAACAGTAAGCCGACTGTGCTTAAAGGGCAAATATGCTAATGAGTAATTTACTCTACATGTATTAATAAAATATCATATGTGATAAAAGTCTTTCATGAATTCTACTTTTTCCTAAAAGAGAATGTGTGCTCAACCAACTTCCTCAGTATAAATAATGTAAAAAAAAAAAAAAAAAAAAAAAGTGGATTTTTCAGGAAATTGCCTAAAGCAATCCAATTAAAATATAAAAAGAATCAAAAGCAAGCTTTCCCTGAGCTTGTGATGTAGCTGTTCTATCACTTGTTTTTATTAATCTTGGTTTTATCTATTTCTGTCTCTGAACTGCTTTGTGACAAACAGACAAGTTTGTTCTGTGAATAAAATTGACTTACAGGAGACTTGTGAGTCAAATATGAAAACAAGAAAACTCTACATCAACAACAACATGGGGGCGAGTCAGGCGGGGCAGAGGCCTGGTGCAAACTGAATAAGGCTGTTGTCTCATTTCCTGCAGAAGAGTTCTGTTTGGAGATACAAACATGTTGGCGTTATGACTGCAGCAATATCTGAGCTGAATGTTTTCATTCTACCCGACTTGACAGGATTTTGCAACTCACCCTCTGAGGAAGACGGGAGAGAGAAGGAGAGACAATGAAAGAGATGCAGGCAGAAAGTAAAGGTACAGAAAGCATATGGCAGAAACACAGAGATGGATGAGAGAGATTGAGGGATGGGGATTGAAACTAAGATGAAAAAAACAGCAGACGACACCAGACGGAGAGAGAAATAACAAAGGATAAAAACAGAACAATGAGTGAGAATGAAAACCAAAAGATTCGACAGAGATTCTCACATATGGCAGAGGGAGATAGTAAATAGCAGACGCTTTGCAGAAACTGTGCCATGTGCAATATTTGGCAACTATTTGAGGACTGACAGCTTAAACACAGCATGTTAACAGGCCACATAAAAAGGTCAAAGATGCATTATGTGGAAAGAGAAACTTCTTATGTTGCATGGCTTCATCAGTTCACTAAATATAAGCAAATAGCCTGACAAGGTAGATTTCTTTCCAAATGGGAGCTAATGTCCTGTGACACAGTAAACAGTTTTGCATGTGTAGCCTAACGGTACTTTAAAGCCTTCTGAGCGGAGAAAGGTGAGCAGAGCAGCTGTTTTTATGGCCTCTGATACCTAAATGCAATGCTGGCTAATTAGTGCAGCACTTCATGCTAACATTTAAATGTTATTGGTAGCAAATACACTTATTAGATTACATGATGTGGTTAAAATCAGACAGCACATTTAAAAGGTTAAAGTAATACTTAGAGCCACCATTTGTTGAAAGGTTTGATTAGTTTTATTCAAGATTTATTCACTTAAGATTTCTGGGACAGTTTAAATAATAAACATGCATGCATTAGAACACATAAATACAAATATATAGATACATAAATAACAAATGATCATGACTCAGAGTGAGCTCAAAACCAAGTCTCAACCAACAAATAGGGTTCTGAAGATGTCAGGAATGAGCAAAAGATCCTCACTTCACAAAAATGTCCTCACTTTGTTAGTCAAAAATGCATTCCAGTCCTCACCGTTTAGGAATAAGGAGTACACACACACACACACACACACACACACACACACACACGTTGTTAGCTTTATATTTAAAGCAAATGTAGACCCTCAAACAGGCTTTTTAAAACGTGAGGACCAGCCAAAATGTTCTTACTTTCCAAATCTATCCTCATTGTGTTGATTAAAAATGTACGGTCCTCACTATGTATGGAGTACAAGAAATCACACGCACACACACACACACACACACCCTCCTCGGTGGTTACATATGGAGATCATGGAGCGACTTTGAGATCAATAGAAGAAACAGACTGTCTCAGTCTGTGTGTTTGTGTTGTTGCCTTGATGTGTTTTAAGTAAATGATTAAAATATAAATCTTTGTTGCTTTTCTTTTGACCTTCTGTCGACATCAGTCCATGCAAAAAAAAAATAACCAGTAGGGAGGGATTTCAGTTCACATCTGACATCATCTATCCATATGAAATGTGCCTTAAGTGATCACATATGATCTGAAATTAGAATATAATCTAAAGGGAAACTGCAAGCACTGCAAAACAGAGAAGAGAAATCAGCATAAAAAAATGCGTTAAAAAGCAGGTGAAATGTCCAAATATATAACTGGAACATGCTTTCTGTTGTTTTTTTTTATCTGAACCACACAGAAGAGAAAACAAAAACTCAATCGCGACAACAAAAAAAAAAAAAAAAAAGAGCTGCAAGTAACAAGAGCACATAATCACACACACACTTATACACACACACATTCATGGAAAAGACACATGGACGCAATCAGTCAAGTAGTTCTGAACAGACACAGATGATGCCAAGAGAGCTGCTTTCATAGGCAGCCAACACGTGTGTGTGTGTGTGTGTGTGTGTGTGTGAAAACAGTGTTTATATTACATTAGCACTCGTAACCCTCTTTCAGCCCAGAAAATTAATTGTGCATGTGTGAGCGTGCTTAAGTGTGTGTTTGTGTGTGCCTGTAGGGAAATCCCAGTTCTGGGTACATAGTGTCAACGGACTCCTTCTGCCAGCAGCAGAATGAGCCGCCATCCAAAGAATAAGACACACACACACACACACACACACACACACACACACACACACACAGTTGTCACATATGAAAAAGGAAAGAGAATAATGATAATAAAGGAAGGAAATGAGAGAGAGTGATGATGGAAATATGTCATTTTTACTGTATTCCATTGATCCTTTAATACATTTTGTTCAATGACAGTTTTCTTACTGTATCTTTGGATTAAAATGGCAGTATGATTTATATTAAGGGAAGAAAAATGCAAGAGAATAACTGACACAGATGCTTTCAGTATTGATTTTAATGTATAGTTCACATTCCCCTCATCAATAGCAACAGCAAACTAAGAGAAAAATATAGTAAAAAATTGTCAAAATGTCAAATGATACAAGACATGGTTAGATTCAACAGTGAATGTCTATTTCAGGTAAATATCTAGATTACTCAATTAAACTGCTGCTTCTAAAACAGATATAACTTGTTTTAAACCTCATTATTCTTGATGCGTCACTGGATGAGATATGCTGAAGACCAAAAGCAGTGTGAGATTAAAAGTCTGAAGCGATGTGTTTACCTGTTGTTTTAATCAAGTAAAAGACAAATACAAATCTCTTTACTCTTCAGCAATTAGCAATAAAAGAACTTCACATGTGTTTTCTTTTTTAAATTAAACCAACAAATGGACAACAATGGCCAAATGTCAGCTTTCTCTCGGAGAGATAAGTGCAAGGTGCCAGCTGAATACATCAGCACCGAGCAGTTTATTGTTTTGTCTCTCATTTGCTGTTAATGGATATTTTAATGACACTGGCTGTTTACTCTTTCTTTTACCATTAGTGAGAAAGGCTGAGAAAGAGAAAAAATAAGGTGAGAAAAGAAAGGTTGAAAATAAAGAGGGTAACGAGGTGAAGGGAAATGATTATTTGAGAGTGTGAGAAAGAGGAAGACGAGGGCGCTCAGAGTGAAGAGAGGTTAACCATGCGTCTGCTTGCCTGGGGTACCGTAAACTGCTGCTCTGTGCACTCGTGGCCATTTACAGAATAGATGAAGATGGTTTTCAGGATGAATGGTTTATTGTGAGATGTTACCAACGGTGGTGCGAATTGAGAACGTTTTTGACCTGGTCTGCTTTTTTGAAGAATCTCTCATTGGAAATGATGGTCTACTAATTGGATTTCTCCAGACCCCACTATCCCCCAACAATTTAAAGCAATCTCGCTTTCGTTCTGTATGTGTCTCTCTCGGACGCTGTCTTGTCTCGTTAGCCTCATTACGCGGGTTAATTTTCTCCTTTCTCTCTCCCAGTCGGTGCCTCTCTTTAATCTTGAAGCTGTGTTGAAATGATGATTGTTCATTTGTCTAGAGAGCATTTCAATTCCACACCCAATATCTGTTTCTGTAAATGTACAGATCTAATCATCTTTATTCTCTCAAACCATGGAGGAGTTTATGAAACCTGCTTCTCCCACTGCCTCTGCCTGTCGATATATATATCTCCGTGGGACAGTCACACAACCAAATATCCCACAACATGTGTTTTTACAGGACCTTCTCACCTATATTTACATTTTTAGTTAGACAGCACACTTTTGTGTCAATTGTTATAACGAGGAAAGTGATTATACAAAGTACAAAGAGGTATAAACACACATTTGGGTCAAACAAACAGGAAACCAGTTTCTGTGTCCCCAGTGAAACCATACATAGGGAATGTTGTTATTTTAATATGTGCAATTTATCTTCCATTTGTAGCTATTTGATGTTTTACATCAACTCAGTAACTACCTTATGTCAGGCAGTTTTTCTAATTATATGTCATTCTATCTTTTTCTCTGCATAACCATGTTTTTTTTTCCTGAACCAAACCTTGTTGTTGCCTCAACCTAACCAAGTAGTTAGACAATGTTAACCATGTGTTTAGAAAGGTAACCATCATATGCACCAATCATGGTCTGTTGATTTCCTACCGGTAGAGCCTCTGATTTAGAAATGCTCCCATGGGACCTATTACAGGGCAGGAACAAAAGCCCAAGTGTTTGTTCAGTTTGGAGGATTTGTTTGAGAGAACTTCCATCTTTTGCTCATGTTCGTTTAAGCTGCATTGACTGAAATGCATATTAGATCTCTAACTGACAGTACACCTTCCACAGAGCAGCAACTCTTCAGATAATGAGAGGGACTATTTATGTTTATGCATATAGTTTGTATATGTGCATAGACTCGTGCAAAAACCAGGAACCACATTGCATTCATGACGAGTTTGAGCTCTGTTATTCTCTTTGAGTACCCTGCCACTGTCTTTTCTGTGTGTTGTGGGACTTTTCATTTTAACAGACATTGTACCTTCCAATTCCCACCTGTAATGTAATCTAAAGTCTTCAGCAGGGACGCTAAACTTTGAAAAAAAAGAAAAAAAAAAAAAAGGCTGACTATCAACACTAATCCAATCTGCTTTCATAAGAACTGATATGAAAGCATCTGAATGTATGAGCTGAAATTGCATTGCCGTAACGGAGACACTATCCATATGTTAAAATCACGGATCAGTGATGACTTTTATAAATATATTACTCCTATATCAATCTTTATGGTTATAGTGTGGGCAAACAGCAGAGATACCATATTAACTGTGACTGGAGACACTTTTCACACTCTATTAAGAGTTTTACTTTATCAAGTTTCTTGGCTTGCACCTGTTATGAGAACATCAAACTTATCTAACTTCATCAGTTCAGTAAATGATATATTTGGGATCACATTGCCGGGGCAGTCGCTCACACTCTGACTGCATACCAACCACACCAGCTGAAATAAAGAGAGAATCAAAGAGAGCAGTGATTAATATTTGGTGTGTCATCAGGGATTAATTGTAATGAGCTGTCACAGAGAAGGTTTAACATTTTGACATATGACAGGGCAGCGAGAGGAGTATGCACAATGCTACACAGCTAAAAGTTTTGATGCTGTGTTAAATTAATTTAAAACCAGTATGCATTAAATTCAGAAGTCAGAGTGTTTGTTTACAATCAGTACAGTCAGTTTGAACATTAAATTGATTGTCTCTGTACAGCCTTCAAATGAATATGTGCCGCTAAGGATTTGCAAATTATTGCCGTCTGTTGTATTTACATTTTGGACAACTTTTTTTTTTATGCGTTTAGCAGTGTATTTATGAAGCAGAATTATAATTGGGTCTGGGCAAAAAAGCAAAGTAGTTAAATCTCCAACATTATGGATCTCTTGCCAGTTTATGCACGTTGTAGTTTTCAGTGAATGTCTATCAATTCAAATTCACTTCAGGCAGCGCAGCATAACTGGGTCACATATAAATACATATTTATTAATGCGAGAGAATTTACAAAATATGGTTGTCATCTCCTTTACATCATCTGTAGGTTTTGTAAGATCCGATGTCAAACTCAATGAGGACTGGCTCCCTTTTCTAGTGGGACTCAAGTGGCCAGTAAAGGAATTGCAATTTTTGGCTCTTCTACATTAGCTTCAGTTTCCACCCTGGGGGCTGCTGTTTGATTACTACACATCAAGGAGCGGCCGCGACCAGCCAGGCTCATTGTGCTGACCTCTGAGCAGCAAAGGAGCAGCACGCCTTGTTCGTGGGTTGTTCTGTGATTCCCCCCATGACTGAGACAGACTCCTCTCCGTTCCTCTGCTCCTTTGCATTGCAATAGGTCGCCATCAATGACAAAACGAGCCATCTTACATCCCATCTTATTTTTCCACAGCACGCAACAAGGGCCAGCGTTATGAAAGGCAGTTTCAAAGGGCAAAAGTTCCCTTTATTGGAAACCGTTTGCTCTCTGAAATGTATTCACAAAGCCTGCCACAGTCTCTCCTGTGTGCTATGAAGCATGCATTCTAATAGATGGTCATAAATGAGAGAATTAATAATTGACATCCTGCATGAAGAGGCTCTAATGAGTGTTGGACTGAGCCAGCAGCCCTTGGGGGAAAATAAACAATCTATTTATTAAATAAAATGAAACATGATGAAGGTTATTATGCTTGGTCACACATCTGAAATAGGTTCCTTTTTTAATTTTAAAAGCAGATCATGCATGGTATATGAACTTGGACTGCACACAGATGATCCGTCTTCATATGCAGTTTACCGATGAGGATGTAATTATCTTCTGTCTATCTATTACATAGATGGATTGACTTATACATACATGCATCTAAGAAGAGTGTTCTGTATACAGCTGGGACTGGTTCCAGCTTCTTTATTAAGTCAAATGTGCAACAGTAAGCGTGTGTCTGCATGTGTGTGTTGCAGGTGCCTGAGGTAGAAAGGATATGACTGGGTGTGTTATCGATCACAGACAGGTAATCACCAGCTCTGATCCTTAATTACACATATAGATTAGCTGACAGTAGCAGCTGCGTCGATACAGCCTCCACTCTAACTGACAAGGTCACCGCAATGACGGTCACACTAAAATGGAGTTGCTGTGCAGAAGTGACACAGTCAATACAGTAAAATGTCAAGTACAGAGCAAGTGACAGCAGCCACGTCTCCACAGCAGCGCCACTGGGGCCAAGAGAGGCCAGCGATAACTCACATTTGTGGCTGGAACATTCCCAGTTTTAATCCAATGCACAGACTGGGAGTTTCACTGATTAGAAGCCCACACACCAGAATTATCACCATATCTGTGAGTATAGCAGCTAGCTCTTAGCAAGTCATTACAGACAGGTCAGAATAAATATTTTTCAGTGAAATATGTTTACAGGAAGTGCATATAAATATAAAATGTTTCCATTTTCTGAGAAATGAAATCTTTTCAACAAAATGCAAAAAGCTTTTAGGAGCGTAAAAAAACTTCGTTGTACAACTATCAAAGTGATTTGAATTTAAAACATCTTTTAAATTTGAAGGATGTTGCTTTTCCATTAACTTCGGATAGTTGGAAGCATCATTCAAACACTGCATGATGCTTGTTATTGCTTCATCTAGCAATTACAAATACCATTTATGTGCAACATAGGACATGCTGAACACGTTCAGTGAACCATGTTAGAAATATCCATGAGTGTCACAGTGAAACCGTAAACTCCTTCATCACAACCTGCCGACCTTGCACAACAAAAAGTCCTGACAAGGTCAAACTGTCCAACGTGGAAGGTAAAACGTGGCAGCAGATGTCTGCTGATATCCAGGCAGGTCAATCTTGGCAAGCTGCACATTGTGATTGCACATTTGGGTAAAGGTAACAGTGGAATCACGGTCAATTAAAAAACTATGACCAAGATGAGAGCGAGGGCATAATGAGAGCTTTGAAAGAGGCCCAGGAGTGTGACCTGTCTTTGGCAGTGACATTTCCGCCGACTTGCCCCCATTTGTACTAGTCCTCCTCTAACTATCAAACACATCCTGCTGTCCCTCTTGAAACCACCAATCGTCCTCACACCTCACATGGAAACTACCGCAACACCATCTGCTTTCCGAGCATATAGGAAGAAGTGACTCAAAGCTACAATCGAAGGGTCGTAATCAATCAGGGAAGCTGGTCTTAGATACTCGGATACAGGACAGGGTCTCTAATCCTGTCTAACTTGAGTTGCCAATACTGCTTGAAAATTCAAGCACATACACAGTAGTATCACAAAAAATAGATAGAATAGTTTGGAATAGGTAGTGTGTCTCTGTGTGAGCGTATGTGTATGTGTGTGTGTGTGTGTGTGTGTGTGATCTGAAGCGTGAGGGACAAAAACAATCCCATCTCCTCTGTTCTTATCCATCATTACGAGTGGAGTCTCACATTTTTTATCTCATGATTTTAAACATCCTCTGGTGACTGCCAGACATAATCAGTTTATAAACCCAGACAGGCCTGAAGGAAGCCAGTTAAAGTGTGTGGGTGCTTGTTTATGTCTCCATCTTGTGTCAGCATGTGTGTGTATTTTCAATACTGTGACTGTGCACAAGACATTAGAGCCCTGAATTGGACTGAATCCTCCCCTGCTGTTCATGAGTCCTCTTCTGCTTTTCAATTAAAAAGTGGATTGCACAGGCTGCTCGCGCTCTTGGAAATAACAAGAAAACATTGGATGGAGCAGTGTTTTGCAGGGATATCCTGTTACGCTTAAAATCTATCAAGAAAATTATAAGAATTTGGTTGCAGAGATGAAAAACATAGTGATGAGAGTACTGTCTGCAAATCTCATGGTAATGAGAGAATCATTAACAAGCTAATGATTTCAATTTACTTTAAAACTACTCCAATTTTGCATTTTATCATCTTTTCCTCAACACTATCATGTGCTTCTTTATGCTTAATGTCATTTGTAAATTATGTGCATATTGAACGTGCAGTATCACTTCTCCGTGTGCAACATTACTTATTTTGTGCAATTAGTCTAATTTTATGGTGTTATGTTACACTTGTTAAACTGTTTTTTCTTAAATTTTTGTTGCAACCTTGCGCAAGAATTTCCTTTGGGATGATCTTGTCATCAATTACAACAAAATTGGTACTTACATGTAAAAAGGTGATAGTCCTTTGCATGGGCTGAGTTTAACCCTTAAACAGTCAAGAGAAACTCTGTTAACCCCCAGAATGTGTTTTTGGTTTGGGCCAAATTTATAGATCTATGGCCAGTTTAGAGCCCTGGTGTTGGTGAATATGTAGGCAGGTTACAAATATACCTAATATTTTGCATGAGAGCCTTTTATTCCCAGCTCTAACTTGGTAGATCCATGAAAAAATAACTTAACCAAATTATTACCTCCTTAGAGAGAATCAGAAATTACCAGGAAACAGCAAATCTTAGAACAAAGTCTATCATGCTTATTCATATTACTTCATATTACTTTACCAAGACCATTATGAAATATATGTTTTTATTGGGGGCAAAAACAAAAAGGATTTTTGCTAAATTATCGTGTAATTTTGTATAACTTATTAAACAAATATTGTGGCTATTTTGGGGGTAATTTCAACTAAATTTAATTATGTTGCTTGTTAATAATCCCAATTATCACTGAATTTGTGGACTTGTTTGATTAACCCTTCATAACTACCTTGAAAGTTCTGTTTGGTGTTTTCCTGGAGACCATCTGCAGAATTCTGCAGATTTTGAGTCTTTCTAATTTAACACTAAGAGGAACATCTGCCATGTAAATTGCTCCTGCAGAATGGTCCCAAATAGATGTGACACTGCACGAAAGCTACAAGTGTTTTGTGGTATTCCTCTGACAATTTCTGTGCTGTTTTATTTTCCCCCTTTTGCAGGTTTCTCTCGTTCTCTCTGTAGCTTGGCTTAATAAGTTTGCATTTTGACGCCGTGATTTCCCCCAACACTCCCTCGCTCTCTGCCTCTCTGTGTGACAACATTGCAGTGTGACAGTTTCTTGTTCTGATGTCTGTGTTTCCCCTCAGCTTTCACTCTCGGCTTGTAAGAGCTTAACCAGCGGCTCCCTGTGAGCCCGAGCGTAATTACAACAGCAACAACATCAGCTCAGCTATTTTGTCTGACAACAAAACTGCTTTGCAGACAAAGACGTAGAGGCTTTATTCAATCGAGGTTCAGCTTGTGTTTCAACGCGCTCATGCGACGCCTCCCAGTGTGTGTGAGGAAACATATGTGCGATGCGTTCATTGTTCTTGATGTGCCATGCATCAGTGTGACACGTGCATCTGTGCGTAGGAGGACATTTACCATTATTTCATTTGTACGTATGTTATTATGTACGCATGCTGGTGTGTAATGTCGGTAATTAGCATATCCAAGCCTGTCAGTACTTTCCCTGCAGTCTGAACACTCTTTGACTTGCAGTCAGTCAAGCAGTTATTCAGTGTTATTGTCTCTCTCCATGCTGTAATATTGGAATAAAAAACAAGGACATATCTACTGCATGATGATTTAATTTGATTAAAAAAAAAAAATAAAAAAAACAGTCCTTCACAATGAAAAAATGGATTGGGCAGATGAGACTATGACACCCATCTTATCCATTGAAGGTAGCTTGATTTGAATCTGGCAATTTTCTCCTGATTGAAGTGGGATTTAAAGCAGAAGTCTACAAATTAAAGGTGCTGGTGTAGCAGCCAGCAGCACTCCAGTGATAATTGGTGACTGGTCTTCTCTCAAGAAGACAAAGGGGGCATTAGCACAGGCTGCGAAATATGAGTCATATTTAGGTTTAAAGACTTTTGCCACCATCTTGCACGTGGTGTCATGGTGATGAGGCCAAAGCTCATATGGGTC
>JAOWBC010000318.1:591249-603094 GCA_028566105.1 Hypoplectrus providencianus
CGTAAAACATGTTTTTGTTTTCACATGGGACACAAACCCTTTTCTCCTAGGTGACATTTCAACATTTTTATGACCATGGCGGTCATTGTAAGTAAGCGTCAAGCGTTGCCTGTGCAAACACCAACAACTAAGAAACTCTTGTATTGAGGTTCCTCTAAATAATCCAAATCCACTTCTCAGTAAACATTTTAAATGGAGCTGATTCTCTGCTTAAAGTGGTTCTGAGGAAGTTAGAAGATGTTTGTTTTGTAATTCATGTAAAGTGACCTGTTGAAGGTCAGCAGCCCTCCTCTTCACTCTCTCTCTCTCCTTATTTGTTTTGATTCAGGAGCATGAGCAGCGACCCGAGGCGATGGTGAGAGCCAGCTCATTGTGCAGCAGGGGTCATGGCACGCAACATATTAAAATGTAACATTAGTCTCATGTGGAGATGAGAATCTAACCTCGGATTAATAAGGGCAGGATGTGAATCTGTGGGCTCCGTGCTGCCGTTCTATCACAGGCTGATGCTGACGCTGATTAACAGCCAAACACAGGAACAAAAAGAGCCCCGGGCTCGAAACAACACATTACAACTAATGTCTGCTCCTCTCACAGCTCACGGAGAAAGACGCAGTGCTGTTCTGCCTCTCCGCTAAACGCTAACAAACAGATGATATTCTGCTCATGTCAGTCTGCAGGTGAGTTCACATCCAACGTCAATCACACAAGTCAATAAGCAGGTCCACCTAGAAGTTTAAAGCCCAGAGAAACTTTTTGAATCCCTCCACAAACATGTTTTATATATATATTTTAGTAGGACTTGCAACTGCAAAGCTCTAACCTAAATGATAGAATAGGCCATTTGTTAAAGCGTTTCAAGGGTCACAAAACAGCAGGTGTTTAAATATAGCACACTTAAAATGATTGAATTGGCATTTAAAGGGTTAAAATCCTAAAAATAAATTTAAAAAAGCATTGAATTTTTGATTATTTTGATCATGGCTAAAGTTGATTTAGGGATTCAAGCAAAATAAATAAGAAAAAAAAAGCTAAACATTAAAGAAAAATATTGCTGTGACGAAAACAATTTTGTATACATTTTACAATTTACTATTAAAAGGAAAGCAACTTTTTAAGTCTTCTGTGTTTTATGTAACTTCAGAGACTCACCTCAGCTCATAACAAGCATCCATGTGCATTTATTTATTGTTTGAACTTTTATAACGCCTAACCAGTCCCTGATCAGACTGAAGGCCTGAAGGAGTGAAAATATACAAAAGAACTGAAAAAGTTTGATATAAAAGAGGGAAAAAGAGAGAGAGGGGGGGAGTTGTTTGTGGATGCTATCTGTCTGCTGTGTGATTTGTCACTGAGACAGGTACAGATATGGAGTCTTAGCTTCCCGGGCTCATTACACATTCAAACACTCACACACACACACACACACACACTTTCATTAACAATCACGCAAACTTTGTCTCCCTCCATCTTTCACTCTATTGCTTTTGTTCCCCGCTGTCCACCCTCAGATTCACGCACACACACACACACACACACACACACACACACACACACACAAACAAACATAAATTTCAAATAAAGAGAGGCTCAGCATGATGAATGTGGTTACCTTTTAATTTCAATTACAGCCGCTGTTTCTCCGGCCAGGGAGCTGTTGTGTGCTCACGCAACATCCGCCAAGCGATGGCTCAATTACAACACACACAGCGCAGGAGCGGCTGTATACCGAGGCACGGGCACACATTGGCGGCCGCGCGGGCAAATATACACAGCGGCAGAACGCACACGGACGAGGGACACACACGCATGCAGACACATGCACACACACACAAAATTAGATTAGCTAATTTAGTTCTTGTCTGGACACATTTTTCACCTCCATCTCGCTGACGGCTGTTCTAAAACCTATTTAGAATTTCCACAGGGCAGCACGGCGTCTCAGCCGCTACTGACAGTGTGCGGAAACTCATAATTATTGCCCCAAATAGAAGTGTTGTTTATTCATTTCTAAGTAAAAGACGTCATACATGAGAAATGAGTCGTGGAGGACATAATTATCTCACGGGATTCGGCTAAAATGAATTTCTCGTAGGCCCTATTTGTGCCAACAGACGCAGCGAGCTCTGTGTTTGTAACCTACTTTAACAGAAACCGGCGTGCTCGCTCCTCTTTATAAACCTCCTTCACGTGGGAGCGTTTGCTGAGCATGCATGTGCTGTTTGACAAACACACTGAAGGTGCACATTCACACCTAAGAGCTGCACAGAACAGCCACAGACGTCTTTCACAGAAACCTGCACCGCTGCTTTTTCCTCTCCTTAACTGACTCTCACACACTGAGGTACATCCAGAAATAAGTCTGTCTGTCAGTGAGAAATCAGCGATAAATCTCTGATTAATGGCTCGTACATTTATGGACCATCTGTTTTCAGGAAATTCACTCATTTGGGTAGATTCACTTCTTCACTGTCTCACCAAAGTCAGATATCATTTCATCTCAGTTTACTCACTGCACAAGTTCGTGCATGGCTTGTTTTGCAGACAGAAACAGGGTCCAAAAACGACTTCCAGCTGCTGCCAAATTGTCTTCATTACACATTGCATCTTGTTTAGTAACAAGCTATTCTCCAGGAAATCCAAGGGGTCAGATGGGAGTTATGTAATCATGTTATGAGCAACAGAAATTAAAAAAAAGATCAAATATTTATTTATTGGAGAAAATTAAAAGAACATCTGTTTTATCTTTGGTTTATAAAAAAAATGAAAAAGGTCAGTTAGCCCTTGGTTGTCTTCAGGCTAAAAATGACCCTGCCATAGTGTTCCTACACAAAACCTCAAATAATCTGAATTAATTTGTGAGACTTTCCCTCAAGTTTTTACCCTTTATTCATTAGTATTTTATTGCTAATAATGCCAAAGACTGCCTTTGTTTCTTTTCATTTTTTCTGAACTGTAAGGAGGGAAAACACAGATATTCACAACGTTTCTAATGAATGACAGGTTGTTTCTTCATGGAATAAGATTGCACTGATTTATTTCTGGGGTCATCATTAAATTTTAAATTCAGTGAAACTACTTTTTTTTTTTTAGAGAGAGATTAACGAACAGCAAGTTATTTGGTCTCTCAAGATAAAGAATTTTAAGACCAAACATTAAAGCACCTTGTGTTTTCTTTAGTTCCACATTAAAAAGAAACGTATACATTAACATTCACTGGTTTATAGATCATCGTATGATGTAAACATCCTGGTTCGCCCTCATTAAGTCGGCCAATTAAGATGTCTTGAAATGCAGCATTATACAAACACTGTGCTTGTGTTTGACAGTTACGGCAATTATCTTATTTTTTATTTAAAGAAAAAATGGAAACAGGAGAGAAAGAGGAGAGGAGAGGAGAGATTTGATGGACAGAAAATAGCGGGAGAGGCATGTTTATGACGGCAGAGTGGGACAGATCCAGGTACAGAGAGAGAACGAGAGGGAAATAGAGACACCCAACGGCGGAAACGAGGCTGTCACTGCAGCTGCAGCTATTAAAGCAGTTTATATTGCTGCTGTGCCACCTGACAAAACATTTCAAAAACAGGGAAATGGCTGGAAAATAGGTCACACATACACAGAGTGATATTCACACTCACAGCGTGTGCCATCACCTACGGAGTCAATTGAAGGAGGCTGGAATAAATAAGTGCACACACAGGAACACACACACACACACGCACACAAACACATATACACACACACACAAACACATATACACACCACCTCCGGAGTCAATCAGAAGAAGAATTGCCCTAACTAGACACATGCCTGAGGATGAAAGAGCTCTCAGGGCATATTCTGCTGTTTCTAACCAGCAGTGCTGCACCGCTCACATGATCTCTCTGTCTTTCACACACACACACAAGCACTCATGCACACACACACTCTCAGCGTGCCTCCTATGAAAGCTGACATGTAAAGTGTTTGGAGGGCTTCAGCGCAGCTTGTTAGGTAGGAAGAGGAAACTGAGGCATGAAGAGAGACGGAGAAAATGACGCCGATGTTTCTTCTGGCTCTGGTTTCTGCTCTCTGTGTTGTTTTCATCTTAATCCCTCATCACCTCTACACCACAAAACTCACAAACAAACAAACACACTCATCCGAGAGGGTCGGCTGCCTCGGCTCTCTGCTGAACCTTCCTCCGAGTCATAAACTGTGAAATATGTCAGGTTCAGATTTGGCTTTTTCACTTAGCACCATCGTGTGATCCGGGTTCAGCCGGGTGGGAGGAAGCCTGAGTGGAGCCGAGCTTCTCGTCTCCAGGCTCTCTGCATGCTCTGGCAGAAGGGTGTGTTTGGTACGTCCACCTCTGCCCTCACAGTATCCAAGGTGACCGGCTGTGCAAGGCCGCTCTATCACCGGCTGCATAGGTGACTTTTCCAGGTCACGAGCCGAGATGATGACGATTTGAACAGTCTATGGATGAAGCCTTATTTAGCGACTGAGTGCTAGCTCGTTTTAAATTTCCCCTCTATGTCTGTTTAATAGGTTAATAGGCAAATATTTCCCAGCAGGCTTGAACCACTCACACGTTTGAGTTTTAGAAGGACCAGAAGTTCCTCAAACAACATGTTAAGAAGTATTATGAGAGCAGTTTAAATCCTCTCAAGCATTAACTGCTTGGTTTACAGACCACTCCAGCAGAATATGTTGGATAATATGACCTCTTGAAAAAATAATAAGGACGTGCCCAAACATGCAGCTTTCACCCAGGAGATACTGTTTGTGTCTTGTACTGACCATTTCTTGAAAAAACAATGCTCTTGCCTATCTTCATAGGAACTCGTAGAAAGTGCTAATGAGGCCAGCCTCCAATAACCTCAGCCAGGCAACCAGGTTCCTGCAGGCAACAGCTGCACCGCTTTGTTTTGATGTTGTTACTTGCAATCAAGCCAGAAAACAGCGCGAAGTTCAATGAAAACAGGATAAATACGACACGAGGAATCCAATCACTTAACAGCAGCTGAGATTTCATTTCTGTTAACCGAGTTGCCTTGTGCTGATTAGAAAGACTCACTTTGTTAAATGTGATCAACTCCTCACATGGATTAGTGAATGGATTGCAATTAAGTGCATTGGATCTTGGGTTAATTTACGCCGTAAACTCTTGTTCAGGACACGTGCGGTATCACATGCACATGCAGAGATTCTTCACTCAGACGAAATGACCTGATATTGTACGATACGGCGTCACCGTCATTCAGTAGCTGCCTTTCATTCCCATTCCTCATTATGCTCTGTGGTGGCCTAATGGAGACATTCAAATGCAGTCCCATTAGCTGAGCAGGGGAAAAATGTCAATAACAGGAAGATGATGAGATCAGCCACACACTCTTATCACTGGAATTAATAAAGTAAACACAATCATAAGCCCAGATGAACCATAAAGGAAACACCTGGATGACTGACAGATGCTGGGATTTATAGAAATGTGAATTGTGTGTGTGTGTGCTGTGAAATGTGCAAACAGAGGGTCATGGGAGGTGACCCAGTTTCTGCAGGTTTATCCAGACCCCTCTAAACCCCTTCCTTCTCTCTCTCTCTCTGTAGACTTCCAGTAGTGCCGCTCCAGCTTTTATTAAAATGAAGCCTCTCATCCCGGGAGAGAGGCAGAGAGGGGAAGTGCAGGGGCAGGCTCTGGTGCAGAGAGGGGGGCTGGAGATGCTCTGCACAGCATTGCATCACCATTGTTATGCAAGAGTCGGGCCACGACCTGGCCCCAAATCAATCTGCTGTACGGGCCCCCGACAGGTAACTGGCACAGGGCTGCTTCTATATGTTCAGTCTGGAGAGAGTTCAGCTTAGTTCAGTCACTTTTTGTCTTCGTGTTTTCTGTGCGAGGCACTGAAACTACTCACTGAATGAAATGTTGACTTTTGTTTTTTCTTTTTGGATTAAGTAGTTTTTGGTCTTTTTATAGTGAACAAGAAGTTAGTACTCCATCAGCAGGAATCAACACACAAACAGTTAGCAGCTAGTTGGTGAACAAAGTGGAAAAATAAAAAGTGATTTATCAACATATTTCCATTTGCTGGGTGGAAACAGGATGCTAATTGAATGCTAATGTTGATCTGTTTCTCATTAAAAAAAAGACTGGTCTAAACTGGCCAAAATCACTTCACAGCTATCACGTTTTCTCTTCACCTTGGAGGAGCTTTCTTCTTTGTTCAGAGGGCAAACCAGTTAGAAAGCACCGAGCGCAGAAATGACACAGAAATGTCTTAACTTGTGATGCCTCTCCTCGGTGCACTTTGTTGCAGTGTCCTCCTCTGCTGTTATCGCCTGTTTGGAGAGCAGAACAAGAGTGTTGGCTGCAGTTAGAGCCCAAAACTGACAGCGTCTGACGAACACGTCACTCCCTCTCTGTCTCTCTCGCTGACACTGACAAAAACATCACTATGTTTCACTGACTTTCTCTACTTTGTCATTTTCTTTCTCTTACCCTCTTTGTCTTTCCCCACTTTTCCTTCCTGCCTCCCAGTAACTGACACTTTGTCTCTGTCACCTCGCCGCTCCGCGCCGCTCTCCCCTCCCTCTCCTTCCCCACAGTCAGGCCTATTTCTTCTCGGCTCCCCTTTTTATTGACAGCTGTCCCAAAGCATCAGTGATGGCAGCGTCTCCAACCATCTGTCCTTCCCTCCCTTCAGAAACCCTCCACCTTCTCTCCTCCTCCTCCTCCTCCTCCTCCTCCTCTTCCTCTTTCTTGATATTGACAGCTGTCATGGAGCACTGATGTGGTAAAAATCCTGTTTTCTGTGACAACTGTGTTTATTTTGGTTTTGCGGGCTTTGATTGGATCCCACAGCGGGATCTGCCATCCAACGTGATGAGTCACAGAGATAGCACATTGAGTCATTCTTCATCTTTTTCTTCTTCTACGCCGACTCACTCTTCCCTTCCTCCTCTTCCTCCCCCTCTCCTCCTCCTCCTCCTCCTACTCCTCTCAAGGATTTACTGTCATTCCCTTACATTTACATTTAGTGTAAATTCAGCGTGTGTTTGTGTGTGTGTGTGTGTGTGCGTGCGTGCGTGCGTGCGTGCGTGCGTGCATGTGCAATGTTCCCTTTTCTTCCGCCGGGATCAGTAATGCATGTTGACAAGGTTTGAAGTGAGCGCTGGCGTAAAGACGTGTCCCTGCACGCCTCCGTGTCTCTCAGTCTCTTTTCCCCCCATATTTTTTGTTCAGGTTTTATCATTGGCTACAGAGTCTCAGCTATTAACGATAATCCCACTGAGGTTTTATTGCTGTTAAGCTGTGTACATGCATGACTGCTACCCTGGGACGGGGATCCCTGCTGTCATAAATAAATTAACTGAATAAATATTTCTCTCATATCAACATGTCCAACAATGTCACCGAGTCTGACGTGTGTGAAAATCAGACGCTGGTCTTCAGTTTGATGGTCAAAGCGTCACAGAGACTCGACTCATCGATAATGTTTACACACACTGAAGAAATGAGGAACACATTAAGCGAGTCTTTGTTCATGTGTTTTGCTTCCTGTTTTATTCAGTTTTTTTTTATCTGGAGAGTGCAACTGCAGTCAACTTCTCTGCATTCAACTTTATTTGAAAGAAATCACAGTGGGAAAAACTCTGTATCCAATACAAACATCACAACAAACAAATGTGAAGGAAGAGAAAAAAAAGATGCTTTAGGGTTTAAATGATAAAAGAGGAGTTTTAAAGACAGTAATATCAGATTCAAACTCCATTAAACAACTTTTTGAAAATAAGATGTTTATGAAACTTGGAATAACTCTTTTTGAATTTAAAAATGTGAAATAAAATATCACAGTCACATAATACCTAATTAGAACAAAAACAAAGAGCATCTCTGTCACAGACTGGTTTCCCCGAAAAACAGGCAGCAACATAAAAAAAATATTTATTTTTTTATTTTTATTTTTTAAACCAAATTACAATTTTTTGGCACATAATCTGTGTTCTACTCTTCCAACATTTGCTTACACTTTTTTAAATATAGTTTAATGTCTTATAATACCAGGAAGTGCACTGGTTTTGGAGCATAAATTCACAGAAGCTGCAGCTTTTTACAACCATGAACCACATCGAGGAGCTCTGGTTAATTAAACAAAGAAAATGTGTAATTACATGAGGCATAGGGAGAAAAAAAAAGAGAGTTGGTCATCACAGTGAAAGCTCAGGCTGAGTGTCCAGCCCCTGGCCAGATGTGGCAGCAGAACCAGCGCACAACTGGTTCTCCACTGCTGAAAAGGCACCTCGACCCAATTAGACGGGACTACCTGTGAATGTGAAGGAGCTCTCGGTTCTCCAGAGTCCGCCCACTGTTCCTCTGGATTGATCTGAGACTGCAAATGTGGGCGTGACTGTCTGAGCCGTGTCATGGCTTCGACCTGCTGAGGGGGTTTCCTGCTCTGCCTGTGAATGCATTTGGGACATTTGGGACTCTGTCGTGACCCTGGATAGTAATAAGCAGGTATCAGACTGGTTAGATTGTAGAGCCCAGCGATCTATCAATTCAGACCTTGAAACTTAGTCGAAAAGTCTAACATTTTCTCAAGTAGTCCTGTGACCTCATAAATAGTTTCAAAGCTTGATATCTATGACTTCAAACTGTATTTTTAAATCACACATGCATATAGCTTTACTGTTTTTTTTCCTTGTGTGTCACTTCCCTGTCTTACTTTTGCAATCATGAGTATGATTTCAGTTTGTTTCATGTGCTACCTTTAAAGAAAAGTTAGAAAAATGCCTTTTTTTCCCCCTGCCGCCTTGTTGCATCAGTCAAGCAATATGGCAGGCTGTGTGAATAAAGCAAATAAAGCAGCATGGGAGTTGAGATAACCTGTGTGTATGTCTGCGTGCGTGCGTGTGTGTGTGTGTGTTGTGTGTGTACGCCCGAGGGCAGCCCTCTGAACCCTCTTTCTCTCCCTTTCTCTTTCCCTCACCGAGTATAAAAAGAATGTAGAGCAGGGCGGGACAGGAGAGAAAGCGATACTTTGAGTTTGCAGTGGATGTGAGCGGAATATAAAGCAGCAGCGAACATCACCGCACGCTGGATCCACTGCAAACATCTTGAGGAGGTGTTAATTATTGGCAGCGTAGCAGTTTATTATAACCAGCAGCAGACACGTTTTAAGGTGGAGGGTCTGAGGGAAGAGGAGCAGCTCTACTTCTGCATGAGAACCAAAAGAAATGGCTTAAGGAAGTCAGAAAAAGAAAAGAAATAGTGTTCAAAATTTGATATTTCTGTCAAAATTATTCTATTCTACGTGTCTTATGTAAAATGTGGCCAAAACTTAACTGTTTGGAATAACTAGATCCTGTTAAAAAACATTAAATTCTGCTCTTTGATCATGTGAAAAATATTCACTGAAAAGCTGTTGACACAGAGCTGAGAGGAGAGGACAAGAAAGTGAGTGGAGGTTGTATCTCAGGTGGAGACAAGGTTTCTTTTTTGACAATATCCATAACATTTTCTTTTCTTGTAGGTGTATCCTGCATTGAAAATCAAGGCCAAATATAGTAAAGACATCCTGAATGAGCTTTGGGTTCAGAAGGTTGTTAACGTTTAGGAAAACTGTCCAATTACTTTGAATATTTATTGAATTTTTGCGGATGAGAAAAAATCCAATGTCACACTCATCCACCTGATGATCTCATAGTTCCCCTCAGTCCAGACCCCGATCCCTCCCCATCCACATCCTCCCCACACGCCTCATCAGCACCAACACACAGAGGAAACCCTGTGGTGGGTAGAACTGATGATGATGTTTATCAGCAGCTGGAAATGATCACAATGACTTTTCCCGCCAAAGATTTTGAACCCTTTGGGTTTAAACTAAACAAAGCTCAAACAAAATCGCTGCATGTCAGCAAAGATGTGCGATCGCTGAGTGTGGTGCCAAAGGGATCATTGCTGATTGAGTCATTCAGCTTTCTCAATCTGGCGTCACCTCGAGCTGGAGCTGGAGCAATTTGCAGTCACGATGAGAATCAGCTCCTCTGAGTTTGAGGCTGTGATTCTCTGCCAGAAAAAAAAAAAAAACAAAAAACAGGAGAACTTTTGCTCTGCTGGACCAAGTAAAGGATTTCAAATATCTGGGTCTTGAGTGGGCAAAAGGTGAGATGACCAGGCAGATTAGTACGGAGTCTGGATCGTCATGGTGAATCAGGAATATCTCATTCAAACAGCACTTCTGAACCTCCAGCTATCGGGGCTTTTTTCTTTCATCTTTTTTTTTTTTTTTTTTACTCAATGTGGCCTTATATTTCTCTGAAACGTATAACATCTGCACCTCTGTGGAATCAGTAATAAAGTATCCTTCATGTGGTAAAACACAGTTATGATGAAGTAATCAAGTTATGTTATTTTTTTATTTTAGAAATTGGAATAAAATGGAATTTTTATAATCCACACTTTTCCAGGTGTTTCAAGTTTCATGTGAATTGGAAAACAAATAGTTTCTCCACATGCTATGCATATTGAACTATTTTTTTTACAACCTAACCACCCCTAGTGAGCCGCACACAGGATGTGGTTAAGAGGAGGCTGGCTGATGTGAAACACTTCCATCCCTAATGAAGATGATGGTAATTTAAAAAAAAATTAAACTCCTTAATCAACCTAACAACATGCGAGGGAGCGCTGGTGTTTGTTCTACCTCTGTTGTTGGTTTGCGTGCGGCGAGTGCGCGCTGCAGCGTTTCGGTGGGTGTTATAATCATCTGAAGGAGCTGTCAGTTTCACACTATCCTCTAATGGCTCAACAAAAAGCCAATCAAGGAAGATTCTTCTCACATCCTGAGTACATGACTGAATGTGGTTTAATAGCTCCTGATGCTCCATTTGATTCCAGAAATGTCTTCTTCTGTGGCTTGTGATCACGTCGGTGCATCTCCAGGGGGAGGAGGGTGTGAGGAGAGGGAGGAGGAGGAGGAGGACAGGAGACGAAGGGTGGATTTCATTCCCCTCAGACTGCCTTAATTCTGACTAGCTCCTTCTTGTGCTCAAGTTTCTGAGTGGGAGTCTATGCAGTGAAGAGACTGATCTCCCCTGGAAAACGTCAATATAAGGCGTTTAGACAGGAAAAGATGACTCAAATATAGGTTTTAATTCCTCTGCCATCTTGCTGATGTAGTAGCTATAGTTTTAGTAGTCATAGGTATTGGTAAGCAGAGTTTAAATGGCTACTTCACTTCCAGCATTTTAGTAATTTATTTAGTGTTTAAATTGTCTTTTACAACACCTAACCAGGAGGTTTTGCCTTAGGTCAGTGGTTTTGTAGCAGAAACTCACCAAACATGCAGCATTTTTTACTGCAAACCACACATTTGTATGGGTTATGTATGTATGCATGATTTTCTTTTGTTCAGCTTGGAGATCTCTTTGCATTTTAGCCATCGGTTGCATTATATTTCCTCCTTTTCACTCTCCTCCCTTCCTTTCCTTGCATCCTTTTCCATGCCTCCTGCTGGAAGACACAAGATTGAGAAGGAAGAGACAAATAGAGCGGAAAGAAACACAAACTGAACCAACCCAAGGGAGGAGCACGAGATGTGACCAGAAGGGAGCGGAGTAATGAGACGAGAGGAGAGGAAACAAGGAGCGAGATGAAAGGAGGAGAGGTGAAGAAGAGAGGGAACGCAGCAGAGGAGGAGCAGGTGGGAGGAACCGAGCGGAGAGATGCCTTTAGCTAGCCTATTTCCTCACCCTGCAGGAGAGAGACAGCAATTAGGCTCTCTCTCTCTCTCTCTCTCTCTCTCTCTCTCTCTCTGTGTGTGTGTGTGTGTGTGTGTGTGTGTGTGTGTGTGTG
>JAOWBC010000318.1:618381-637491 GCA_028566105.1 Hypoplectrus providencianus
TCTGAGTAACCGTCTTTTTCCTGCAAACACACACATACTGTCTGTGTTATACACACACACACACACACACACACACATGCACGTATTCTTCACACACACGTGGACACAGCTGTGTTGTGGCCCACTTTTCAGTTAAACACTGACGTCATCCCTGAGTGGAAATGGCTATGGTGCTTGCTGGAACACATTACAGTAGCTCCCACGACTCACACACACACACACACACACACAGAGAGAGAGAGAGAGAGAGAGAGAGAGAACATACTCAACATACATATAGAAAAAATGAGTACATGTACACATGCTTAAACATGTATAATATATCCCTACTCCTCCACGCAGACAAATGTAATTTATGGGTGTGTATGTGTGTGTGTGTATGGGTTGCCGTCTCCATCCACACATCATATTGGCTCTATAGGCAGCGTCTGTTGAGAAAAGCTGAATAATTATCGTTCCTTTTTCTTCCTGCTTCCATCTCTCATCTCTGCTATTTATTTTGTTGTTGCCTTTTGTCTCTCTCTCATGCACACACACACACTCACAGACACGCGCGCTTTCGCTTTCTCCTTTATAATTATTTCCACAACAATGATTGGGCCAGTTGATTAAAAAGGGTCTTGTGGGAGCTGTTTCCTGGCTAATGGCATCTCCGTTCTACACAATGAGTTCACATAATACAAAGAAGAAAAAAAAAAACGCAATATAACCCACACAGTACACACAAACACACATACATACACAAATACACATTTGCATGCATTGTATATGCAAAAGCCATGTGCAGACACACACAGCTGCTGAGTAATGGCATCCCAATTGCACAGAATTACTTTTTACATGCACGCAAACATGCATGTAAACACACAGTTGTTAAAGTACAAAGGACACATAATCAGTCTCATTTTAAGCTGAGATTTTGTTCAACTGAGAATCCATCACACAAAGCAATTTTGTGGTTGTTAATGTCTTATATTTCAGCTACCCCTAGGGAGCAGATGGAGTCAAATTACTGAGCAAAAGAAGTTTAAGGTGTAAGTTTGGTTTATTTTACTTATGTACTCACAAGTTACCTACTGAGGTTTTAGATTGTGTCAACAGCATTAAAAAGAAGCTAAAAAGGGGCAATAAAACAGTCATTTTGACTCTTTAATCACACTCAGTGAGTGGTTAAATATTAAGCTTCATGAACATACTATTCCAATAAACTGGGTTTGCTTTTAGTGCAGAGATATGCAACTAAATGCATTCAACATTGTAAAGAATTAACACTGAATAGCTCAGAGTGTCATGAGATGTTATGACGTAGCATTTTTTTAGTTTGTACATTTTATATGAAAAGTATTGCTCCACATTTGGTATATCATCATGAGCCTGTGGGCACAGCTAAAAAAGTTTCATATTGACCTTTGTCGTTATTTGGCGTCCTCTAGTGGTCGTAGATATCATGACAGTCGGAAGTTTAAAGAGCAGCAAAGTCCGTCTCGTGAGGACCTGCGGGGAAAGAGCAGCACTTTAACCCAGAAAACGGATGTTTGTGTGAAACGTCTCTCCAGTTACTTTAACCTCACCACCAAACAAAAGTGTATTTAAGAATCGAAACATAAATAACCCCAATTCCAGCAGCGCCTCGATTTACAAGTGGTCAAGTTTGTGACAAAGTGTACTCTGGCGCTTGGAGTAATTTCATAATCTACATCATGGAGTTATGTCACATGAATATGTCCAAATGTAGTCATTCAGACCCAACCAGGTCCTTTTTTGCTAAATGTAACCTCTTAGGTTTGGTGCATAAACCTGACCCAGAAGTTCAGATTTACTGCTACAAACTTGTAAGTAACTTTCGAATTATGATGCATAATGTCCCAGTATTTGAGTTGTGCTTGTTTGCTGCATCAGAAAGGTAAATACATCCCACTGGCATCACGGATTTGGATTTTTACTTCTTGCTCCAGTACACATAATCTTGTATTGTTTTGTTTTGCATTTTATGAGCTCAGTACTGATTAGTGGAGCATCTGAAACTGATCCACCAGATTAGGATAATATGAACGTGTGCACCACCTTATTGGATAAAATAGACAAACAGATGAGTTGAAGAAAAATCACTCGAATAGACTTTAGAAACAATTGTAAATGCAATTGAGACTACTTTTCCCAGAATCCCACTTGTGAAAAGTGCATTAAGCTGCTTGCTCCATGACTGGTGGTCATTTTCTCTTCAATCGAAGAAAGTAAACAGATTAAAACCAGTTTTTGCAGCTGTCTTGTCCCCTTCCCTCCAGTGCATCTTCAGTAAAGTAGAAGAACAGAGCCAAAGTGTGTTCTGAGCCATAAAGCAGCATCACTCTGTACCGTAACACCCCCTCTCCATCCAGCTCTGTAGGGCACCATTTAAAACCTACTTCAGATGCTGTTAAAGGCTGCCAATATTTCCAGGCTTGGTCTCATTTGTTTGTACTAATTACACCAACATGTCAAAGTTAATGTGATAATGATTAATTGGAGGTACAGTCTTCCAGTTTGGCCGCTGTCCCAGCTCGATTTCTTTTTATCGAGATTTGTTTTCCCTATCATGTCCCTTCAGTAGCACAATCACTGCTTCCTCTCCTCAGCTTACATTGCGGTAAATTGTGGTGTGTCCTGTTCAGGCCTGATGGATGTATGTTTTAACTGCCTCTCATTTTGATCCTCCTCTTGAACCCTGCTGTTGGCCCAGAGGATGCTCTCTGTCAGCTCAAATTGGCTGCTGTGTGGCAGTTGACAGCTGAAATAGACACACAGGTTGTTCTTCATCACCGTCCCTCCCTCCGTCACTTTATTAGTCCTCAGCGCCCCCTTTTGTCTCTCTCCCTCTCTCTCTTTCTGTGTCCATCTCTCTGTTTCTCACTGTTCATCTCTCCATCTTCCCCTCAGATAACTCTATCGGTAATAGGTTCCAGTGGAGGTTCCTCCTGCTGAGGAACTGATTTACTACACAAGCTGAAAAGAGGAAAAGGAGGTTACCACTTTCCTTTCAATACTTCTGTTCTGCTTCTTGCTTTCTTTCAAGCTTTCCTGATTTCTTTATTGCACGCCTCGTCTTTTTTGCTTTTTTTAGTCTTTGCTTGTTGACTTCTTGCTCCCTGTTTTTTTTTTTTTTTTACTCTAATCTTTATCTCTCTCCACCTTTTCCACCTCATTCCTTTCTCTGATGTGCACTAGGAGCCATGTTTTACAGTGTGTAACAGTATACTTGTTTTTCCTTCTAACTGTGAATCAATCTTTACCCAAAAGAAGGGCAAGGAAGCAAGGCTGAGAGAGGAGGAAAAATAAAAAGGAGGAAATATTCTCATTGGGAACCTGTGCACCATTTAAGTTACAGTGGCTGTTGCAGGAACCAGACCAAATATCCTCCTCAGCTCTTCACCAACATCTTACCTGCTGCTTGCTGGAAACACAGCCAGAGAGAAAGTTGGTGATTTTTTGCTGTAGTTGCTTTCTTGAACTTGTGGATGGTTATGGCTCCGAGTCTTGGATCTGTGCCTGGAACATAGAGGTCTGCTTCCTTTTTGTTTTTCCATTTCCACAGTGGAGCCAACCTCAACCTGACTGCCTTGTAAAGGCACCTTCTCCAGTTTAGTTTTAATTTAAGTTTCCTTTCCTCCTCTCTCATCAGCACTTTTAGCACTGGGGCATTTTGCTGAGTGGGAACTCTGAATCGACTCTCATTTATTCAAAATTTAACTCATCTGCAAGGCCATAAATCCCAATGCCTTAAGATAAAAGCCTGATTTAAAGGCATCGGGAAGTTTATCACTGAACTTCCATAAATAAGCAAGCCTCTTTTATCCTTTTGTCAATTTCCAAGTCCATAATGGCAAATTAGCAGCAGTTCAGAACATTTTCAGAGATGTTATAAGCATGTGGAGATTGTTCTCACCAGAAAAAATTACAGTATTGATCATTTTGTCCTTGAGTATTGTTAGGAAGAGGCTTGGATAGATGGTTCAGCATACAAAGCGTAGAAAGAGGCCTCTGTGGTTCATATTCTACTTTCCTTTAGATAAACCTGGTTTCTATTCACCATAACGGCAGTTTTTTCGTGACACAGGAGGTGCATCTCATTACAATCCATGTTTGTTGTTAATTAGGACGAGTGGAGAGGAAGTGAGATGATGTATCATTAACTGTGGCAGCATGTAACTAAGTAGTTTTCGTAAAAATGAAACCCATTGAAACTTTACTTGAGTATTTCCACATTTGTAACATGATACTTCTACATCACTACATTTTAAATTTAGATGCCGGGTACTTTTAAGGCCAAGAATCGTAGCCATATATTGACAACATATATATATACATATTCAAGCAGGAATAATAATCATTTCAACTGATTGCCTCACACACATGAAGTTCACTCTGTTCACTTAATGTGAATGAACATATGAATGAAAGAACATATTTAATATGTTTAATTTATTACTTTTTTGTAGTTAGTATTCATTGACTTTTAGACTGTTTTGGTCTTTGAGGGGAAACATTATTTTGGTTTTGTTTTTATATATAGAAAAATCCATAAGAAATGACAGTTACTGAGATTATTAAATTATTGATGGCTGAAAAGAATCTAAGATACAAAAATAGATGGTATCAGTCATTTTTGTGTGAGGACATGTTGGCTTGTTGCATGTGGATATCTGCCACAAATCAAAACCGTGGTGGATGGAAAAAAAAAAAAAAAAGTGCTCGAGAGCCATTTTAAACCTTTGAGTAACAATGTGTTTTCAGTTCCTAGTAACAAGTATGTGTTGAATCTTGAATAGTGACTTTCTGCTGGTATAATATCCACCTCCACTCTGGCAGCCATTAATAATGCACTGTGAATAACACAAATGCATGCCAGCATGAATATCAACCAGTTATTTTCTCAGTGTTTACACTTAGAAAATGAAAGGTTGCTGTTGGTTTCTTGTGTTCTTTGAATCGGTGACACAGCTCATGGCACAGGAAATGGCTGGCCTAATGAGTAGTAATAGAAAGGGGGCATGCTGTGAGCTAAGGAGAGGACTGGAGTCACAGCCAGTGCTGCACACAAACACACACATTCACTCACACACACATGCATGCACACATTCACCTTCAACAACTTTCTTAACTGAGAGGCAAAAAGTGAACGGAGGGAAGATATGAGGTGAGACAGCGAGAGGAATCTGTTTCCACCTCACAGCAGTGACACCACTGGGGACTTTTAATTGTTTAATATACTTGTTGAAGGTTATTATCATATTTTAAATGAGAAATCTTAATTTGAAAATTTCAAATTTACTTTGAATTGTTGTGTAGTAGGTGTATAAAGTCACATAAAATGGAAATATTACAGTAAAAATATCTGAAAATTGTACTTGACTTGGAAGAACAGCACTTGAATAAATGTACTTAGTTTCATTTCACCACTGGTTCCAAACTGGTGCTCCTGTCATTTCAGTGAGAGTTGCTCAGTGGGCGATCGTAGATTCGTAGGTTTCCTCATTGTCGTGCCACGGAGCATGAGCGTAATATTTATAATTAAGCAGAAGCTGAATTAGAAGGAACAGACAAGTAAAAAGAGAGTGCACGAAAGAGGAAGACAACGAGGGCAGATGCAGGTCAGTGTTGCATCGAGGGAGCTTATTCATCAGCTGGGACAAAGGGAATATCTAATTGGAGGGAGCAGAGTGAAGGGAGTCTATATACAAGTGTGCCAGCGCATCAGGGAAGAAACCCTGCGATTGAGATTACATATGAGTGCTTAAAAAGAGGGAGCGAGAGTGTGACAGAGCGAATTAGAGAGCAATCGGACGCCGGTTTGACATTAACCGAATCCCTAATGAAGGTGAGAGGAGCTGACTGGCTGGGCGCGTATTCCAACGAGCTCTGCCTCACTCAGAGCTGCTGGGGTGACCCCGGCCTCCAAAGGACAGACGCCGACTCATCTGCCATTTCTAATTGGCTACATGGACGGCAGCCAGATAGCGCTGCCCATATATGGACGTGACGACATACGGCATTCATCAGGGTTAAAAGGACAAGGAAGGAGAGGAGGGAGGAGAGGGATATCATCCAGGAGGGAGGGAAACATGGAGAGGAAACAGAGGAGGTGAGAGAGAAAGGGGAGGAAATGTAGAAGTAAGGTTTTGCAACAGTATCTTTACATTTGGATGTATTTTCACCAGATTATTTGTTAAACCGCCAACTTTGCTTTGATGAGATATATATGCTGCAAGCCGACTTAAAGGTATATTTAATTTTGGGAAGTTTTTCAGATCCCTTACTGAGGGAAAAGTAGTATTACCACATTGTGAAATTACTCCAAATCAAAATGCATCAAAATGTACTTAAAGTAATGCAAGTAAAAGTCCTTGTAATTCAAATTGTCTCCACTCAAACTGTGATATAAATGCTGCAAGTTAACTTGAAGGAAGAGTACATTTTGGAAAAAGAAACCCATAAAAAATGTTTAAATACCCCTCCCGGCACAGCTAAAGCTCAGATTAACACGTTATATTTTTTCATAGTGTGAAAACAACAATTTGCAGCTTTATGAGGATTGTTGTTGTGCCAGACACTTCCATCTCCACCAGAAAGAAAACAGGCTCGAGTTATCTCCAAAAAAAGTCAAACTATTCCTTTGAACAACTAAATAATTTCTGTGCTGCCTAAAACTGTTGAAAGTTTAAATATTTAAGGTGCTATTGATTGGTTTGGCCAGAATAAGTTCCTTTGTGACCTGTTTTGAGTTTTTTCTGAGCTCATCTGGTGCTTACTGAATCTTTTTCCCAAAATAGACATGTGGAAACATCTCTTATTTTTGGCTTTATTCTTGCAGCACATAGTGAAAATATCTTTGGTCTGGTAGAGCACCTGTTAGCCAAATGAAGCACTCTTTGCAGGGTTTTGTGGCTCTGTTTGGTGCTGTTTCCATTCCAGCCAGGTCAGGATGCACTTGATGTTGCAGCAGTAGAAATTACCAAAAACATCCTGAGGCAACTGAGATGAAACAAAACAGGAACAGGAAGATGCTGCAAAATGAAGTCAAAATTAAAAGCTATTTTTAGGGTACATTGCAACAGCAAGAGAAGATTAGTGAAAAATATAACAAAAATAATTATTAATTCTCAATTAGCACAAGTTTCATTGATGAAATTCCTTATAAATCCACATTTTGGATACATTTATTATTAGAGACTGTAATAATAAAAGAGTAGTGGAAAAGGTTTTGCTAACAAATCATGAGTGAAATAAACCTAACAAGCAGCTTGAACTAACGTTTGTTCCTTAATATCTAAATTAATTGAGTTTTCCCCATCACCCATGGAGTGTTTAACCTCGCTGTGCTTTCAGTGTTGAGGCATATAAATGAGCAGACAAAGAAAGGAGATAGCGAGTGAGACATCTAGGTCCATTTCTGAGTACTTTGAAGTTAGCACATGAAACCATCTAATCACCGATACAGCCCACATATGAATTAGACTCAGGCAGCGGTTTGGGCTGAAACACAGCGTGAAGCCAATTTTCTCTTTCACCTCCACTGAGTTCTTCTCTCGTGTGGCTTGTTCCTGTCACATAAGTAGCAGAGCAGGGGCCTTTTACTCGTCCCTGACCAACTAAAAGAGCAATTTTTTGGTTTGTAATTCACTAACAAGAGCTGGATTGGATGATGATGATGATGGAACACCTGGCTCTTTCCAAAGTTTAAACTTTTATCGTTAAGTGATTCTCATCAAGAGCTTTCAGTTATTCAGAGGGCTCCACATACGTTGTATTTACTACTAAAATACTTAACCTTAACAGTCACTGTTTTAAAACATGTCATTGACTTTGTGAAATGTTTGGTTTATGAAGCTTAACTTTTTGCTGAAAATTAGGGAAAAGCACCCAATTAGGCAAAGTAAAAGATCACAGGGTCATGTGACTGCCTGGCTCCATCTGATTGGTTCACTGGAGTGAAACGTCACTAGTGGTTATGGTAATAATAGATAGATGGACCCATCATCCGCCCCTCCGGCCCTCTGTAAGTGCATCTTATTGTTCTTTTTACTGCATATCCTTGAGTCAAGCTTTGCTTTTACATTTCGTAACATCACTTCTGCCTCAGCAGGCTATAACTACTGCAGCCACTAGAGGGATCCACTGAAATATGGCACATTTTAAGCTGCAACACTTATTTACTTTCGGCTTTTCTCTTGACTTTTATTGCAAATATTAATTTCTTTTCTGGTATTTGTTATCCTTTTAAGACAGCCATGATTTATTTTAGTGCAGCCTTTTATTTAGGAGTTTTAGTAACTCTGCACTGCCAATCTAGAGTAATTATTAATAATTTGAGTCACCTCCTGACCTGCAGTCAAACACAACAGTAAGGTCAAAGTTCTCCCTTGACCTCCACCCTAGACTCTTTAGTGGCTCTGTTCCATCCTCTTTTTTTTTAATTATAAAACACTTTCATACAAAAAGAAACATGCCAAATTGCAATATAAATAACTTTTATTGCCATTATTCCCACCATGCATGATGCTGAGCACACGGATAACCCGAGCAGTATAACCTCAGTTGTTTTCAGACCAGCATTTCTTCTCCAGCCAAACCTCGACAGGTTCTCATTAGTATTCTGATGTTCTATTCAACACATTTCTGTTGTGGGTGCAGACGGCGCCGCGGCCTCTGGGGGACGCACACGGAGCTGCAGACCTTTGACCCTCGCTGGTAAACACACAGGCGGCGCAGACACAAGTTTGGCAGAGGTGGTAGACAGAGACAGAGATCAGGAGAGACAGCGAGCGAGTGCACGTTGTCAGTCACTCTCATGTGTGCTGACCACAGAAGAAGAGAAGGACAGGACGGAAGAAAGAAAGAGGGAGGGAAACTGTTTCCATGTGTTGGCCACTTCACCCTAAACTTTCCCCCGAGGGAGTCTGCAGAGAAGACAGCTCCTGACTCCACTTGAACGCCTCACACTCCGACTCACTGCTGCTTTTTCTATCCTCACTTCTTTCTTTATTATTTCTTTCGTTGTCTATATTTCTTTAAACCTTTATTTCCGCCTTTCTAACTAGCTTTATTTGTCCTTGTATTTTTTTTTATTTATTTAATTCTCTGGATATTTCTTTGACTTTTTACTTTCCTTTTTCCTTAACAGATCTCTGGTATTTTCTCTCTTTGTTTGTTTAGTTTTTTTTTTCTCTTTGACTTTTTCCCTTTTTCTAAATAATAATGTAATTTATTCCATTCTTTGTCTTCTTTGTTTTATATGTCTTGTTTCTTTGTCACGACTTTCTTTCCTCTTTTTTTCTGACTCTTTTCTTTCCTTCTCTATCTGATTTCTTTTGGCGATTGTCCAGTCAGGAAATGAACGGATGATAAACTGTTGGCAAATCCTGAACTTTTTTTATGGTCAAACATTTACAGCAACCAGACATGAGCACACACACACACACACTCACATATATGTGTATATATATAAAGACAGAAAGAGCAAAAACAGGCCTGGAAGCCAAACCAGATGTCAGTGTTTCCTTTAGGTGTGGTCACTTGCAGACTGAAGCGGTCGCGGGGGGATCAGGGAGCTGAAGCCGTCACACTGATTTAATATCACAGCATTATCTCCCGTCAGTGTTTGGGCTGCTCCATCCTGCCTCGGAGCGCACTGTGAGTATCATAAAACAAGTTAAACCCCTGACTACAATGACTCCTGACACATATTTTTGCTTGCAAAATATAACAAAAGTGGCATTGTTATGACTCATGGAAGTGAAACATGCACCTCTGTGACCCTTTAAACAAAGTGCAAATGGCTCTGTGAGACCAGTGGAAGTGCACACAGTTTAACATGCATCTGCTGTACAAATTAAACTCATAAACACACAGAAATAAATAGGAATCACAATATTTAACTCTTTCTGAAACTTTATTCATTTGTTAGTATAGTATTCAGATGATCAAAAGCAGATATCCTGAAACTTTTTTTCATGTTTCTTTCTCTCTTTCTATTTTTTTGTCTTTATATTTACAATTTCCCTTTCTCACTGGCTTTCTTTTCCTTTTTCTTTCCTAAAAACATAAATAAAGAGAAAGAATTTTATGTCCATATAACACAAACATAAAACAAGGCAAAAAAGAGGACCAGACAGGATTGTAACTGGTAATGCTTCAAAAATACATCACTAGGTAGTGTGAAGATAAATAACATTTCAGTTATGGTGTCTTTAAAAAAGAGAAAAAAGAAAGTCTCCATATCTCAAACGTTAAAAAATGTAAATACATGAAACTTATTGAACCCCCGAGTGTATTCTGTTATCTTAAACACACTGAAGAGAGCCAACAAAACTCAATTTCCAAGACTGAGAATAATTAATGTTGTGTGCTTCACTCCAGGATTTTTTTTTTTAGAATTGCAGAGATACTCTAACAGCAATAAAGCTCAAAACATTTTCTTTTTCTTCCACTGATAACAAAGTTTAAAATGTTAATCTGCCCTCTACCTGACCTTATTCCTATAACAGCACTTCAGATTTTTTTTTATTCTTTCTTTCCAGAGAATTGGAAATATTCAGTGATGTCACTCACTAATATTTTAATTTCATGGTCCAAGTCACCCCAATATGTTTCTAATGGGAGACAAAGAAGGAGAGAGGGCGGGGGAGAGATGGGAGGAGGGGAGCACGGGAGGCCGGAGAGAGAAAGTAAAGGGAAAAGGAGGAGGCTGGAGAGGGAATGGATGGGGAGCGATGGAAAATGTATTAAAGGGAATGAGAGGATAAGGAGGAGGAGAAGGGAGGCTGGAGAAGGAGCAGAGTGGGAGAGCGAGAATCGTTTCCATTAGCCTTGCTTAGTTGAGCCCAAAACTGTGTTAATTAATTTGGAACTTTCTTCACAAAGTTTTTTATGATTACTTTATCACCTTGTCTCTTGACATTGACTTCATGCTTTTTATCCTTGACTCCCCTCAACAGGCAGTCCAGAGGGGACATTTCTGGAATTAGGTGTTTGCAGGACACCTAACCGGTCCAGCAGGTGTCACATTTGGGTTTTGGGTCATTTAAAACAGTGGTAGGGACCTTGAGTGAGTGGACAGGGGTTCATGACTCTCTGCTGGGCTGCAGTGTGTTCGCTGTTTGCTCTGTTGCTGTATTGATGAAATGTTTATGGAGATGTATGGATAGTGGTTATGGATTATTGCATGTACCACGTTAAAGACCATTAACGGGGAGCAATAAATATTCTATCAAACCCAAGAAGCAGGAGTTGCACTCTGCTGAAGCCAAGTGCATCAATTATGAGGCTGTCGATGCAGCCCCTAAGTAGCTCCATGCTTAGCTGCTGCAGAGGCCTTAATAATCCACGAATATAAGATATTCATGCTCTAAACTGTGTGTGCTGTACGTGCTTAGGTTTAGTTTGTCAATTTTATGCCATTTTAGACTTACAACAGAAGATAATATTGGGCTGTTTACTTTTGACATGCTTAATAAATAGCACTTTTGTCTCACAGCATGAATCCAGCCTGCAGCTCCAGGTTCCTGCTCCTGAGACATGCAGGTTAGGTTTAATTCACGACTTAGTCAACAAATAAACCCAAGCTGCACGTTTGGACATGAATGGGAAGCTGGATGACCTAAACAAAAGGGCTGGAATCAAACTTGCGACCCTCTCCCCACTTGCTTCAGTGAATCTGTGAGTCAAAACACAAGTAAAATATTGTTTAAAAACTATTCAAAAGTTGTTGAGTTCCAGTTATGATCAGTTTCTTTGTAGTTTCTGAACTTGCCGTTCTCTGGCTGGTTGTGAGAACCTGTGCTTGACACTTTGAGTTAGTTTCTGGCCAAAGAGAGCGGCAGCAGGTCTGTGCTGACGGGAGTACAGCCGCCTGGTGTTGTTCAGGTTGGTTCTGGGCCAAATCAGCAGTATGTAGGAGCTGATGTGTTGTCAGGACTGGTGCTGGCTGCACGCTGTCCATCTGCCTCCGTTTCTCTGTAGCTTCAGGAAATATACAGTATCTATGACTCAGAGAACTGTGAAGGACACACACACACACACACGGTGAGGCACACAGACCCCAATCTGCCAGCTCCATAACACAGTGCTCAGTCCAGTCAACAGGCGTAAAGCTAAGATAACACACCCTGACAACTGTGTTTCTCTTTCTGCCTCTCTCCTCCTCTCCGTGTTCCTCCGTCTGCTTCTGCAGACAAAACGCAGCGTTGTTTATTTCACGCAGACGTGTATTTACAGCTCCACTGAAGTTGTTGTCTGTTCATAATATTCCGGTACGTCTTTACGGCCGCATTTTAGTCACTCTCCGTCTGAGTGCTCCGCTGACAGGTATTGTGCAAGACCTGAATGTGAAGCCATAAAACATCTTGCATTACCACATGTTGCACCACCTAATATGTGAGGATAAACACACACAAGCTGCTTCCAGCCACACAGTCTAATATGAAGCTAAAATGAGAATTTCTCATATTAAGCATCTCAGATATTTCTCTGCTAATGGAGCAGGTGCTGAATGCTGAGTTGAGAGCAATTAGCAGTCCCGGGTTTGCATCCATCCATCAGTATAACTGACGCTTAAACTCCGATGCATTAAACTTAGAAGCTAATGCTTTAATTTGAACGTGTCTGGAAAGATTACAAAACCACAGAAACGCCGCAGGTCTGCGAGTTCATTGGCTAATGAAATGGTATTTCATGTATTTTTCACTATACACATTATTTTCTATCTCCGGTAAGACCAATTAACCCTGTCATATCTCCTCTGCATCTGTATCTTGAAGTCTATATTATTCTTTTACTGTTTAGATTCGCTGCTCATTAGTAACAGGCAATTACAATCTCAAAGGGTCTGATTACACAGGCACTGTGAAGCCAGAACCATGGGGAGTTTTCTAAACACTGTGTCCTGATCCATGACCCTTGAATGCAGCTCAGTGCTTATTAATCCAGTGGAGAAACATCATTCACTGTCCTGCATGAAAACACACTCATACGATATTCAGATTTTACCCTTTGTTTGGTGACTCTGCAGAAAGATTGATTACCTCTAACCTGAATTTGGAAAACTTTCAGTATGGTTCAAAACGTTATAGATTGTTTTGCGTCAGGCTGACTCTGCCGTGAGTCTCTCGCTGGTTTCTTACTGTTAGGCGATCTAAAAGTCCTAATCCGATGACCCATTACAGCCGAGCCAAGCTGACAGCTTCTCCAAGGTGTTCCCCAACTGCTGCAGTCTATGAATAATCTCGCTCATCTGAGAGTTGAGAGCTTTGCACATTCCCTCCATGATGGGCAGCCTCTCAAATGCCAAAAGTGCTGCCAGCGTCTTTCCAAATTCATGATAAATCAGGAAACCGCCAACTCCAAATAGCAGAAAGCCTGCAATCATAAATCATCATAGATAAAAATGTCTTCAACATCCTCAATGTAAAAGATTGACAGGCATACGACCCTCCACTGTTCCCAGGCGTCCTGAGCATATCCTGCCAAAAATGTTCCATTGGGACAGGAGGGCTCTCCCTGGCCCAGTCTCATTGTCAAGAAAATTTGATAAATTCCATCCATTCCTTTAGGTTTCAGGATAGACCTGCAGAGGGAGGCTTCACTAGTTCAGACAGAGACAGTACAGGACAGAGAGAGACAGAGACAGAGTAGATAAGAGCATGGAGGAAGTCAGGAAAGCATCGCCTTCCTTCAGAGCTGCAGAGAAGGTCAACAAGGGCTTCAAGGTTCCTCTGGCCCAAAATAAGAGCAGCAAAATGATCATGTTAACCTCCATGATCTCATATGGACCCTCGAACTGGATCAGGTACTGAATTAATCTGATTTAACTTGCCCCATGTTGTGAATAAAAGTAGCAGGGGAGCGTTTGTTTTGGAGGAAGGCTTTACTGACTGAAGCTTTGAAGAAGCTTTTCTCACTGAAATTTAAAGGAATCAGATCAGACTCATGCCTGATTGTAAATTAAATGAACCTGAAAAACTCACAAATATATATGATCTTAACCCTCAAGTAGCGATATATGCCAAGATTCAGTTCAGCCGCTGAACAAAGACATTAAATAACATACGATTGAGAATTTAACTGTAACTGAATCTGTTCAACCCAAAAGTTCAAAAAACTCAATAAAAAGGATCAATTATTTACAAGACAAAATTCAACCAAAATAATTCAAGTCACTGCACGAATGAGTCAAAGAGTCAGATCACCTCTGTCCCCCAGAACAAACTTTGTTGTTAGCCTGGAGTTACCTGAGCGTCAGGCAGCAGGAGGGTAATCACACCGGAGGGAGGCCCCGGCCGCGGGCGAAGGACACGCAGCGGGACGGACGGCGCCTCTTCCCTGTTGTCAGTCGCCATTATCTCCGCGGGCTGAGCAGTCCTTGTGGGGAGCACAGAGGGCCGAGTCCTGTCAGGGAGAGGGAAGGCACTGGAGCTGGGTTTAGGTAGCACAGAGCATGTAGTGAGCCGTCAGCTGGGAATATGACATGTCACAACAATGCATGTGTTCATGTCACATGTGGGATTCGCACGTCAGCTTGCATGTGTCTGCACGAACTGGCAAACGTATATAAAGAACATTCATATTTATAGTCTCCAGAGATTCATTATGCCAACATGTTGACCTGATTCTTTCACTTCCACCTACTGGATCAACATTTTCAACCCAAGAAACATAAAATAAAATTTGGCTCACAGGTGAAATATGTCTATATGGGGAGAACATAGTTTTGTGTTGTTCTATGATGATTATATTATAGAGTTAGAATAGAGTTTCAACCCAGTAGCGAACAAAGTTGCTCAGTTTTACATTGTGATATCGTGAAAAAGGTTTGATCACATCAGAAGTTAAAGGTACTTGATTCCTGACAAAAGATTAAATACTATTTTTCTTACAACTCATCATTCAGCCTTTGTGAGCTTCTCAGTGAACTGCTATGTAAACAGAGTTATGATTTTTAATCTCACCTCTGCCCAGCCGCGCTGTGTGTGTGTGTGTGTGTGCAGGTTTGTGTGTATTAATAAAACAGTAAAGGAGGGGCAGTAGGATTTCAATAAATACTGTGACAAAGTGAGACGAAAGCCGGGAAGCGAGATAGGGCCCGAGAAAGAAAATGAAACCGGGAAAGGTGTGAATTGTTCCTCGGTTCTCTGCTGCATCTCTGGAAAGATTGTTGACCCGCAGTGAAACCCTCAAACACAGACATCAAAGAGTCGAGAGACATCTAGTGTACCACAACTGTCAGAGGGATGATTTTACATGATGTTGCATCAAGGCTGGGAGTGTGTGTGACAGGAAAATGTGTCTGTGTGCTACAAACAGCAGCCATCTGCTAGTTTAATAGACTTTGGGTGAGCACTGCAGCTGTGGTTAACACACACACACACACACATAATTACAGCCAAAAATCAACCAATTTTACAGGGAGCACATGTTCACACCTTTTACACATATGCATACACAGGGAAATGAAAATGTGTCTTCACTATTCCCAAACCTGCTCCTGCAAACCTACTGAGGAAAAACAAAGATCTGTTCTGTCGTGGACACCCACCTGCCAAATGAGGACAGAATCAGTGGGTTTCTGTCTGTTGGACGACCAGAAGGTAACGTGACGTCTGTCAGCCTCCATCATGTCACTGTGTGATGTCATTAACTGTGTGACTACATGCTGTTTCTGTCAAATTATGGCAATCCAGCATTAATTAAGCATAGAGTGTGTGTGGCACTGACCTGACTGTGTCCCATGCAGAGCTCATCCCACACTTTGTTCCCAGTATTAGACCAGTCACAGATTAATCGGTCAGTTTAATTGAACTAACTAGCATGTTTGCTAAGTAGCAGATGTTAAAGCTCTCTATCTCACCAGCAGTCATCGAAACACTTTGTCCCAGCCCTCAGCTTGTGTTTCCCCCATATAACACAGCGCTTTCAAGAAACTGCAATATAAAGTTCTCTTGCAGTCAGTTGAGGTCGTATAAAGAGTGATAAAGTCCGCACAGGGAAAGAGTTGGGATGGTTAAATGCACCAATCATGCAAAAAACTTTTACTCTGGTAGGTCTCAAGCCCTGTATTTTATCAAGGCATAACCAGGAAGAACATTTAGTGCTTATTAAAATGACCTGGCTTCTGTCCCGTAACCAGTTTTTCATCGATCAGGTGAAAATTCATCATTTGTTGCACCCTCTGAGGTTTGCAGAAAGACAGCGGCTAATTGTATAACACTGCCGAGCACCTGCCTCTCTAAAAGTCTCTGCACGACGGTGGACTCAGGAAGCAGCTGTTTGTCCCGTATGAAAGCAGAAGTCCTGACTTATTTATGCTGGCATTTCGGTTACTTTTGTAGCTGAACACACGTGGCCAACATGCTGATCTTTACCTAAACTATGATCATTGTATTATAATGTAGTAGAAAACTGTGTTAACAAAGAATGGGTTTGTTCCATCAGCCTCTTTGGGCCCAACATGCTTCTAATGCATCAATCCAGTGTAAATCAGTCCAGATAGGACTTGACCTACAATCCCTTCTCCATTAGGCCACTGGGGCGCACCACAAACAGCCACCAAGCATCCATAAGGTGGAAAACAATGCCAACTATTCTGGTTTGGGTCTACCTGTATTCATGTTTTATCAAGAATGACTGCTGTGGAAATATTCCTGAAAAAAACACCTTCACCAAATCCTCATAAGCTCTTCACACATTCATTTAATGAAAATAAACATGTCTCTTACTCTTACGTCCTGTGCACTGCAGCTATCTGTATTTAAAGATGGCACTAATTATAACAAAAAATTAAGAGACCAGGCTGTACCATCTGCTGGTAAAAAAAAAAAAAAAAAATAGTGAGTCATGCTTTAAGTTTCAGCAGCAGACTGATAAACATTAGCATCCCTCTGTCATCACGTCTAATTTGGGAATTTTAGAAAGACTTTATCATGAAATGTTGGATATATTCTAACTTTAAAACATGATACTTAATTAATCAAGTACAAAAACTCATAACAGCAAAGTTTAAAAAACTAAACTACTTAATCCTGCTCCCTGTTTTATGTTGTCTTTTAATATTGCTTTTCAAGTTTTTTAGGTATTTAAGAGTGTATGTGCTGTAGCACTGGTGTGGCTAACTTTTCTAAAAAGTTACAGTAAGAAATGTAATGTTTATCTCCTGCTCCCCTGTTGACCAAGAGCTTGACCTCCAGCGTGGCTGCCAGAAGGCGTGTTACATCACCTGAAAGTCCGTGTCCTCAACAGCTGAAAGTCAAAACTTTTACCCAACAGGTCTGTGCACAGCAGCAGCTGTCATCATCGCCTTTAAACTGTTTAAACAGGGCAGCCGCACTCAGGCAGGGACGCTTTCAATGCAAGTCATCCAACAAAACAATTATGTATAAATATATTTATATATAGTGGGAACTTTTTTTTTTTAATCATGCTTTTTGTGTCATAGTTTCCACATTTGCTGTGCACTTCTGTCAAACAACAAAAAGAGGAGCAGGATTTTATTTGACCTGTAGTCAACAGGGCATTCAGATTCCAGTTAAACAGCTTTTACTGTCTCTGCCTGTCTGAGAGAATAAAATAACCTGCAACCTTTTCTTTTCTCTTTCTGCTGTTTTTCTGCTTTTCCTCTGTGTGAGGTCAGTGAGAGGGCAGTCACTTGTTTCAGTCTGAACACCTGCCATGTTCAGCTGGTGTGTGTGTGTGTGTGTCATCATGCCGTTCAGCTTGGTTTAAAGAGATAGATTCAGTGTGTAAACGTTGCAAAATCCTTCAAAATGTTTCTGTTTTTCTTTTGTTTCTTTCATTCTGAGTTTTCATCTGTTTCTCTTTCTCCCTATTTGTATTCTGTGTGGATTTTTTTCCTCACTTTTACTTTTCTCTGCATGTCCCTTTTTCTACACAAATAGGTGAGTGAATAAGTGCATGGACCACCACTTACATACACCAAGAAACAATATAGGCTATATTTAGAGCCCAAGCACCAAAATGTCACAAGAACTGGAATTGAAGGAATTCTTATGGTGTTCTTCAGTTGAAATTGGCTTTTTGGGAGCTCGAATTATCTTAAATTATTTTGTAACAGTATGTGAGATTGAGGCTTGCCGACCTCTCTCTCATATCAGGATGACCGTAGAAGAACGACAGGCAACTCAAAATTAAAGTGAAACTGGTGCGAGTTTTATTTACAGTGCCGTAGTAATTAACAAAAATAGCAAAACAAAAACTGAGCATAAATGGAAAACAAAACCGGCCTCAATCAGGCAAATATAACTATAACAAAAGACTTTTCCAATATCTATAACGATAGCACTTTCTCTTGATTGCAATAATCCAGCCGGGACGTGATGAAGGCATGGATTACTGTTTCAAAATGCTTAGGAGATAAAAAAAAAAAAAAAAGGCTTCACCTTTGCCAGATGCCGCATCTAAAAGAAACTGGTCTTGACCACAGCACTAATTTGCTTATCCATGTTAAAATCACTGTCCATCTTAAAACCCAGATTTGAGATGGTTGGCGTCACGTAGTCTGCCAAAGGGCCCAAATTGACAGGAGGGGATTTACAAGGGCCACTGGGGCCAAACACCATTAGTTCTGTTTTTTTCTCATTAAAGTTAAGAAAGTTTTGGGCCATCCAAGATGTGATGTCTTCAAGACATGACAGAAGTGGTGAGAGGGAGAAAGCGTTCATCTTTTTTAGAGGCATATAATTGACTGTCATCAGCATAGCAATGAAAAGAGACACCATGCTTCCTCAGGATGGAACCCAGTGGCAGTAAATACAAAGAGAAAAGCAGGGGCCCTAAGATTGACCCCTGTGGAACCCCATATAAAAGTGGAGCAGAGCTGGACTCGGAATTTCCCATGCTGACACTCATGCTTCTGTTGGCTAGATAGGATCTAAACCATTCCAGTGCAGTACCACAGATGCCCACTTGTTGGTTTAACCGAGCCACAAGGGTGGTGTGGTCCACAGTATCAAAAGCTGCGGTCAGGTCCAAAAGAATAAGAATAACATGGTCACCAGAGTCATTTGCCAGGAGGATATCATTAAAAACTCGTAATAAAGCTGTCTCTGTGCTGTGTAGAGATTTAAA
>JAOWBC010000318.1:638445-648460 GCA_028566105.1 Hypoplectrus providencianus
CACCCCCCTCAGAGTTGTCATGAAAATAGACCTTGACGTTTGAGAGTAGAGCCATCTTTTGAACCAGGCTGTAAATACGTTTTTTTTTAAAACGTGAAGTTGGACATTTTTACATGAGCGTCAACGTCATTTGCTCCCTTCTGCAGCCTGCCCCTAGCGGATGGTAAGTACATGTTTTAACTGAGGGATGTGTGTGTTTGTTACTGGTGTGCATTTCGCAATCGCCGCGGTAAAATGAACTGTTTGACTGAGACGTGTCTGGGCGGCTAACCGGTGTGCGTCGGGTCTGTGTGTGAGTGAGTGCGCCTGCGTGTCAGTGGGCGTGTCTGTATGTGTCGGGAGGTGTGTGTGAGTATAGAGAGGACGTGCGGCTGGCGTTTCGGTGAAAAATGTCACTACAACCCATCAGCATTTTTCACACAGTAATTCCCAGGTGTTCTCAAGTTTCTTATTTTCTCTGGATAAGCAACATGTATTTAGTTGAGACAAAAAAAATATATACATTTGAACTGACATAAGATAATTTGCGCCAATCCAATGATAAAAAAGCAAAACCATATTTCAGTTTCAGGATGCATATTAGAATTTTGCAATGGTCCCAATTAAAATGGTTATTCAAAACAGATGTAAAACTAAATTTAAGTTGTAATTCCTTTGTGCTACAGGGTCACATAACACAAACGTTTCATTTAAAACAGAATCAAATTAATTGAAATACACTAATTAATACAGTTATTTATTTATGACTGAAGTTGTTCAGCTGTTATTGGAGCACAGAGCAGAAGGGTTGAGGCGTAAAAAGGGTCAGTAAGAAGCCCAGCGTGCGTTAAAATCTTTTTAATAGGCTTATAATATGGCAGCCGGGGTCATTTTTTTTAAGATTGTCACGGGAGGCTGTTTAAATTACCGCCTTGTACTGCCTTCCATTAGGTTTGCTTCCTGGAAAACTTATTGTTGTCCATGTTGAATAGGTGTCATATAATTCAGGGTCCTCTGCACGGCACTAAAATTAGCCCCCGCATCGATTCCTCTGTGTTGCTCCAGTCGTTGCCATGGTCACATGGCGGGCACACAACACAAAGCCGGAGATTTTCAACTTTTTGGTGGCAGAATCAAAGAGCTGAACGGCGGCAGCAGAGCGACAGCTGCCGTAGTGGTGAACGAAAGCACAATAACGGTTTGAATCTTAAAACAATTAATGATTCTGATAATTCATGAGTAGTCAGCAGTAAATCAGGGCTGGAACTGTATAATTTCCTTCTCATCTCTGTGCCAAGAGCTCAATTTCTTTTGGAGTCCTTGGGCAGCGACAGAAGGGAAGGAGACTGGGAGAAGTCCTTGAAGAGGCAGAAAATATAAAGGAGAAAGTACGAGAAAGAGATGGAGGGAGAGGCCTTGAGCAGAAAAGCTATACAGAGGGAAAGAAATGACGGAATATCGGAAAACATGAGAAAAATACTGAAACTCTGTGAAATGGAGTTCAAGCTAGAGAGTGAATCATTCCTGGGTATTGACGGAGGAACGGCCGGATGAAACGGGTGAGAGTGATTGAGAAAAGAACAGGAGAGAGGAAGGCAATAAAGAGCCGTGCTGGAATATTAATATCGGAAGTGAACTGGGAGGAAATAAGAGCAATGAGTGATAGACGAACGAGAGGCTCGAGACGAAGGCGAAGTCATGCTCCCTTATTGATGGATGTCCTGTTGGGCGGAGGGCGAGATGGAAGAGCACATTAGTGGGAATGAGAGAGATAAAGTGGGGGAGGTTTGGGGGGAGAGAAAGTGAAAGAAAGGAGAAGCATATGAGACATTTCCCACCCTCTCAGCCATGAGATTGAGGTGGTGCTGTCTGTCTGCCGGCTCAGAGGCGAACAGCTGATGGAGTTTGCAGGGAAACAGAGCTTGTGGTTGTTCAGGTAGAACAGTGATGATGAGCTGATCCGCGAAGCAAACCACAACAACCCAAGCTGCCTCTGCCTCCAGAATCACAGCTTCTCATTCAACTTCTGAGCCGATTCTCATTTCCTAAAACACCTTGGCGGCGTGTTTCATGAGATACCAACTGTGACATGTAGAGACTGACCAAAAATGACCCCATAGGTCGTTTGTACAGCCAGTAAATAGGACTCATATTTACTGGCTCTCTTGCATCTTGCTGGTATGTTATTAATGACCCTTTCTCTTCATCCATGTGTTGGTATCTGCCGGCTCTGTGTGGTTCCTCTCTCTCCGCCTTATCTCCATCTCCTGCCATCCTCTGTTCAACACTTTTTCATTAAATGTCTTAACAGTTTGAATTCTCATTGTCTCACTCCTTCATTTCTAACTCTTTCACCTTCCTGTTTCTCTCCTCTTTTCTCAGCCTTTCATATTTTATTTTATTAACTGTCTTCCTGACCACTGAATCCTCCTCTTATGTCTCTTTCATCCTTCATTATCTCTCATCGTCTGCTGGTCTCTTTGGTTTCTTAGATGTTTAATAGAAATTGATTTAAGAAGTCAAAAAAAAGGGGGAATCAGTCATTTTAATTTAAGTTTCTACACTTTGGGTTTGTTTTTTACTGAATACTTTTTAATGCCCGATTATCTTCTGTGGCAAATATAGAAATGTGTCTTATTCTATGTGATTATCTGAACCATCGTGAATGATTAGAATTCACATCTTCACATCTTCAGCCCAGCATTTCCTATTTTTTGAATCATTGACAGAATTAGAAGTTGGGTAATTCAATCGTTGTGGATTCCCACTCTCAAATGCCTCATATGATTCTTAGAGAGGCATATCAAATAATTTCCCTCCATAATTACCACCTTTGATTCTTCCCATTAAGTTGTTAAGCTCCATTTCCTCAGATGATTGAATTTCAGATTCGGATAGATTCTTAAGTCGTAGTTTTCTGTGTGTGTTTGGGACTTATTTAGTTCCGACATTGATTATCTTTTATTACTGCCCAGAAGTATAACGCGTGGGTGTGTGTTGGACACGATCTGAGAGCTGGAATGAACCGTCTCACTTCTAAACTTTCATCTCATAACTCTATGAATATCATTTTTTATTATAACGTTTGAAGTAATCAACTGAGTAATGTGCGTAAGGCTGAGTAGACAGTGAAATTGGGTTGAGTGTGTATCCAAAGAGCCTTCCATCACAATGAGTGCATTCATTGCCGCTCAGGTTTGTGGTTTTTTGCTTGATTCGTGCTCTTTTTATTTTACTATGCTGCAGGCATCAATACGTAAAATGTGCCAGAAATTGGCCGAGCATCTTAAGGAAGCCGAGTATTTATGTTAAATCGTGTGTTGACCTTTCGCTCGGCCCTGCAGTCGGTTATCTATTGAGCCCTCTGAGAAGCGACACCATTCTCCAGCCCTGACCTGACTCACCTTAAAGCTGCCTTTAACTCCCACTCTCACCCCAGCAAAGAGCACTTACTCTGCAGCTTGACCTGGCCTTAAGTCTTCTTTTTTTTTTATTTTTTGGACAAGCTGTCAGGGCTCGCTCACTTGTCCAGCTGTCATCTGAATATCAGAGCTCAAGCTCAAATACTAGAGCGTATTTTCTGACTTTTTGCACATTTAAACCCTCATCCAAGCATTGTGCTCTATTATATCCATTGTACCTGCTCTGGTTTAACTACCTGGCCGGTTTGGATATCAGCTGGCCTGCTCAGTGGATTGACCACCATCGCTGAATAACTGGTTCCACAAGTCATCCCGATAGCTGCTAATTAAAAGCCCCTCTGATGTGAGAAATGTTTGCACACTGTTACACAAGCCACCAGAACAGCTTTGTTGGCATACGCAGTCAGAAAGAATTTGCATTGATTTGCAATGACCCTTTCTTTCTGCAGGGAGAAGTGGGCTCATGCACGCCAGGAAAACGTCCCCGCAGCATTAAAAAAGCACACGAAGACATGTCACTGTGGGGATGGAGCATTAAGGCATGTCATGCTTTCCTGGTGTCAGCCAACACACACTCATACACTTATTGGGAATATGATAAAGAATGACTTGTACCAACCAAAACAATTAAGCAGTGCTGTTTGCATCCTGTTACATATATAAGTTATAGTGGTGGTAGTTGCTTATGTTTTTGTAAACTGCACCTGGATTTAAGTGTCTGTATCAGTTATATTTCTACTCTTATTTGTCCAAATTTCTGTTTCAACTTGTTTGTTCAGGCATTTAACAAATAATTATGTCTGTTGTTTGGCATCAACGTCTAAATACCAAAAGGAGTCATGACAGGAGCAAAAAAGGAGGCATAAAGAGCAACAGAGCAGCTATACAAATCATTTAATAATATATCTAGAACATATACAACAACCTTAATCTGACCTTTTTTGCATGATGAATTCTACTTTTGAAACTAAGTCAGTTTTGATGCTGACACTTTTTTACTTTTACTTTACTTGTAGTGGAGTCATTTCACAGCGTGGTATTACGACCACACTGAGAGGTACAAATGTCCTTTACACCGAAATTGTTTAGTTTTTCTGTTCACATATATCTCCATAACCTGCTTGTTGTATAATCACAAACAACAGTGTCCATGTAACTGTAGACTCTCTGATGTTTTTGTGTCCTGGTTTCTTCCTGTTTCTCCTCTTTTGTGTGATTTAGTGCACTGTTTTCTTTTAACCTTTTTCACCAATCCTCTGTGTTTCATCCTAACAAAATCCAAAGAGAAATCTTGAAACAAGGCCGTTCTCCTCTGATGTATGTTTTCCTTTTATGTATCTACCTTTGTGCGTTCGTATCAAATGCGAGAGCATATGCTATCACACACTGATTTATCATAAATCTGTTTGAGGCTACGACCCAAGTGACTCATACAAGATGTTTCAAATGCGATTACAGTTTTATATTACAGGTATTTGTCATAAATTAATTTTGACCCCTTTTGCGATTGTGGGTTTTTGCATAATGAGCCACCTGATGCTAAACAAAACGCTCGCTGACAGCCTTTGAACTGACTGGGCGGCTATCAGCTGAGAAGAAACTGATCATAATCCACTGATTCATTCATGTTCTGATGAGGGAGGATAGATGATGGAGGTGGGAGGAGTGTTAGCTTCAGGCAGCATCACAAACAATAACCAAGCGTGCAGGATTTAGGTGGAGTCACTCTATCACTGAGAGTAAAGCCGGGTCCCATAATCCACCTCTGGAAGATTCCCAGGTCATGATTAGACTGTTGGGTCTTATTTTTATACCTAATCACAGTTTTGCAATAATATCACCTGACCTGAAACCTTATCTGATCTGATCCTGCAAACATATCTGGAGGGATTTAATCTTTAAAATATCTGGTGATAATCCTGAGTTACAGTGATGATTAATATTAAATGAGTTCACAGTCTCTGGTTGTACAGTCGTCCGTCTCTCTGTGACCTGTTAATCTGAAGGAGTCGAACATAAATTAGGGCCCAGCCTACAGATAATCCTCACCTGGTTGATTAGAAGGAGGTGAGACTTATGGGTAAAACACTGACATTTAGAAGGATTCATGTTTCAGCAGATAGGGAGGAAAAAAGCAGTTTTTCAAGACCAACTTCACACTTTTTTTTTTTTTTTTTTTTTTAGATGGACCCAGTTTTATCCACCTTTTCCATCATCCTAATCGATGCCAGTCAAAATCTCATAACTTGCTCCAGTGAGGACATGTTGCCTGGCTGAGTGCAGCTCTCCATTACAGTCCTCACAGGGCCAGAGGACACTGAATCCTGAATCCTCAGAGGAATCCTCAGTGCTCACCCTGTAATTAGACACAATGGTCAAACTTGACCGAGTCCTGTGTCCGAACTGTTTTTCTGATGTGTTCAATATGCAGTAGCTGTGTGAGAAGTGTGTTACAACCAGGAGAGGGTACAAAAGTTCCAGAACAAAAATCGAAGCGACAACCACATCAGAAATAAGGCCCAGAAACAGCTGCATTCTGCCTGATGGCCAGCAGGGGGAGACTCAACTGATTGAAAAGCTGTTACCACAGTGTTCATCAGAGATTATGGTGCAATTTGTGTTGTATTCGGTTGTATTTAAAGACATTATATTTGTTAATCACATTTTATTTTCTGTTTCATGCAGTAATCATATCACCATCATAACTACTTCACTGCTGGGATTTGTGTTAGTGGTGTTCACGGATTACTGTTGTTACTGCTATTTGTTCTGTTTACACTTTTTAAGGTCTTCTTCCCATGTTCCAACCTTACATATGGTTACTGTGGTTACTACTTTAAAACTGTAGACTACCAAGCTATGGGTGACTTCATGGTGGCTCCATTCACATATCTTATTCAGCCTGTGGTCCATTAGTATTTCAAAGGAAGCTAATACATTTTGTTTTTATGATTCAGGAAGCTTGGCAGCTCTGAAAATAAAATTAGACTTTGGATGAGATAACAGTGTTCGGCTGATTGAGTCTGCTTTCAGAGAAAAGTCCCATCAGCGGACATGAATTGACAGAAAAGGACAGAAAGAAAGACTTCCATTTGTGCAGAAAGAGTAAATCTGCAGGATCTCAGTGAGGGAAGATGGGACACTCCTCTGTTTCACCGCCATCATTAAGTCTGATAAGACAGACTTATTTCCACATAAAATCTTCTCTGTTAAGGAGTTATTTCCCCTGTGTGGCTCACTGAGTTTAAATAGCTTTTACTCTGTCAAGGTTAAAGGTTTTATTCTCACCGGAGCCGTCTGTGCTCATAATATACGTACACATATCAGCTGCTAAAAGGCGCCTGATGAAGTTTCACCAGCTGGTTCGTGCTTGGTTATTTCTCTGTTCACTTTCTGTGGACCTGGTTTAATTTCCTATAAACTCTGAGCATGTAAACATGAAAACCATTTTTCACACTGAGATCATGTGGAAGCCAGTTTCCTCTGACCTTCTGCCTCTGATATGTAAAGCCTATAAAATGTTTCCTCCCCACAGGCCAGAGCTTTGTTTACGCTCGATCAAGTCAAGTCTCATTGAAAATTTTCAGGTCAAATGATTGTGTATAGAATATAGAATAATAAGAATAGAATAAAAATAATTTAGTAGTAAAACAAAGGTAGAAAAAAGTATTTAGTATACAACATTATAAATACAAATGCAAATTTTAAGTAGTGTTGTGTTGGTTTAGGTAATTGGGTGAGACAGGAAAAGAAGGAAATGAAATCCAAAAATGCACCAATATGGAGTCATTAAGGAGAATAGAGGTGAGCCAGACTCTTTTTTTTGTTTGTTTGTGTGTTTATTTGCAGTTGGCAAAGCAGCTTACAGTTGCATTACTGCCACCAAGTGGACGGAAGACTCCACAACCCTTCTGCATGAACTCTCTTTCAGTAAAATCCAGTTTTTCGCTCTAGTGTTTGGCTTAATATCAAACTGGTTCAAAATGTTCACACCATCCCAATCATAGCGACAACAGGACCCTGAGGTTTTCTCTGCCACTGCCTGAATTCAGCTGAGACAACGATGCAAAGAATAAAGAAGGGGACAGAGATTGCTTAAAATGTGTCCCCCTGTTCAACACGTCCTGCAGTCCTGAATTAATCAAGCCAAGTGGAGATAGGACACCTATAAGTGGGGAGGAGATAGCATGAGTCAATTAATGTCTAATAATGATGTGGACGGATAACATTGTTTCCCTCAGCACAACGACCACCAGTGTGTTGATTAAAAAAAAAGGACTGTACGCTGAATTTTAACAGGGAGATGGACGGATGGGCGCAGGGGGCTGGAAGACAAGTTAACTCTGTATTTAGTGGTTAGAAATAAAGACAATTACACATGTAAAGAAACACAGGAAATAGGACTATGGAGAGAGCAACTGTTGGGTTATTGATTAGATTAATGATGCAAAGTAAATATAAGAGCCTTTTTTATCACAGTGTGATTACTGAGGAGGAAATATTACAAACCACGATGAGAAACAAGAATCCCAAACAGAACCAGGCCAGTAACATAAAGGACCAGTGAGCTGAGAGGTGAAGGAAATGCTGATTAATAGTTCTGTCTGTTATTTTTATGTGAAATGAAAGTTCTGATTTATTTATCACATCCTTCATTATTCTCCTCCCCTTTTCAGAGGTAATAATTAAAATATTAATACAATAAATTCTCGAAGTGGAGGAATGAAAAAGTCCCATTGTTTGAGTTACATTGAATGAAAGTAGGGAACCCTGTAGCTCGATTTTCATTAAGTTGCTTTAGTTTTGATCACATGGTGCAAGTAGAAACAACAAAGAAACAGGAAATTTAGTAGAAATCTTCAGAAAAAAAACCGATTAATTTTCCTACAATTGTTCAAAAGGTCAAAATATAACTCAGCATGTTTGAAGAGACACTTTTTGTGCGATGTTTGGACAATGTGAGAGTTTTTCAGTCTTTTTTTTTTAGCTGTTTTTTAATAGTGAAATTGTAGAGGATGCTGTAGATTTTTCAAAGTAAAAGCATCAAACTTTTTCTTGCAGAACAAGCGATTGAAATGCACACATTGAAGGGAATCACATGACACTTCATTTGGTTATTTAAAACAGTTTGACATCTTCCAACAGAGGCTGCTACTTTTTTAGTTAGTAGGAAGGAAAAATTAATTTGCGATCACCATAATTTATTCAATGGAGGTTCAGATCAGCTCTAGAAACTGTTCTGAGGAGCCATTGTGGAGCCGTGCCAGACGTTTTTGCTGGTTTTCGAGAGAACACAGGCTGAATTTAAAGAGAGAGGGACAGAGTGAAGTTAAACTAAGTTGTCAAGATCACAACCTGATATTTAATTTGAGAGAGGAAGAGGAGACAGGGGAGTTAATTAATGTCCATAGATCATGCTGAGGGATAACACCGAGTTTGTTTCCTTTTAGTTCAGATAATAATAGATGGAAGGATAAATTAAGACTCTCTCCAGTTTTTTCAGTTGTTTGAGGCTAAATCATGACTTGATTTTTAATTGGAGTTCAGGGAGAGGAAGTGAGAAAAGGGTGGGCAAGAGGAGGAGACGAGGGAGGGACAGAGTGATGGATTAGTAGAAGTAATGATTAGTTAAAATAAGACTCCTGGCTGCAGCCTGAATTTTAATACGCAGCTAAACCCAAAGACAGAGACTGAGAGAAGAGAAGTTTGTGTTTGGAGATTAAAGCCCAGCATCTTTTCACTGGTCGAGGTGTAGCTGATTTTATTTTAAATGTTTAGCTCATGAAAAACACTTGTTATTGACTGCTTTAACTGAGTGTTTTTAATTCATCCCTTGAGAGTTTTGGGCCATCATGGAGCATAGAATTTATTCTGTCTGTCTGGTAAAAATATTCATGATGGCTTATTGGTACCTCTTACTTATATTTTCACATTAACTTCAAACATTTCAACCCCCATCAATAAACATAATCTGATTTTGTACAAACACAATCATGCGATTCTAAAAAGTTAATATCAAGGAAATTATTGCATTAAAATAAAAGGTTTGAATTAACGCAACAACACACACATTTTCATATGAAAATACAAGTCTAAAGTCTCGTTTAAAGTGTTCACAGAACCGTGTTTCTCTATGTTTTGTTGGCGTCAGTGAGTTAGTATTTCCCCTGAAACGCAGTGAGAGACGCCGTGTGCTCATGGAGAGATAGGAGGAGAGAGGCAGTGGGAGGACAGAGGGAGGCGCAGGAACATTATCAGCTGAGCATTTATCTTGGTAGATAAACACAACTTTAAATGTCATCATGGGAAAACTCGACAGTTTAATTTCCACCCAATTCTTCTTCTTAATATTCTGAGTCCCAGATATCTGCAAAAGCTGCAAAACAACGCCTCTCCTCCAGGTTCAGGTTACATCCTTAAAGAGTCTCTTGACATTTATGTAACTTAATAACTGCATTTCTAAGTACGTCATTTATTTCTTTGAAGAGATCATTCATGGTGTTTGTGCTCCATCAGAGAGCAGCGTGGAGGATGAGAGTTATGAGCTTCACTTGAACCTTTAATATCCCTGCGTCAGTGTAGGCAGAGTCCAACGAGCCACCGCGACGCCGCCC
>JAOWBC010000318.1:683643-698371 GCA_028566105.1 Hypoplectrus providencianus
GGGGGGGCAATGACCCCGACAGTGATGGCGGGGGAAAGAAAAAGAGGGATGTTCCAGGTACAGCTGCGACACCGCTCACCTCCTCTCATCTCTGTTTCTCCCCCAGTACCAGCTGTGTGTGTGTGTGTGTGCGTGTGTGTGTGTGTGTTGGGGAGCGTCACAGAGGAAGGATGCCCTCCCACGACGCTTGCCCTACTGTAGCGCTGGTTCTTTCCAGAGCTGCGAGGCCTTTCCCAGAGTGATGGGCCTCCGAAGCAACCTTTCCACCCGGCCGCCTGTCAGTCAGCGTTATCTCTCCCCACTGACGCCAGGAGGAAAACTCTCACAAACACTGAGCTGCTTTCATGGTGCAAGCATGAGGCCTCTGAAAAGTGTTTTTTTTTCCTCTCTTTCTCTCCTTTTCTTATTTCTGGAGCCCCATCAAGGCAAAGCATGACGTCTACGGCTTATTTCTGCCGTCTCTGATCATAACTGACGGATCTGCCGGTTGAAATATTTCAATCTGAACCAGAAGTGGTGCAACAGTTCACTCCACAAAGACACAAAGCTCTTTATCTGCTTTTCTTAGAATTAGAACTGCTTTAGATTTCAAATTTATCTGCTTTAATTATCTGTGAAGTGCCAATCACTGGATGGATACTCATTTTCATCCATGTGTTATGCTTCAAATGGCAGTTAAAATTAGAATTTTTAATCATTTGAATGACATTTATTGGTACTCTGAAATACATTAGCAAATAGCAGTAGCTGTGCTTCACATTAAAGAAAATGAAAACTATACGTTTCCATCAGCTGGTTTGGATCATCTGTTTGCTCAAAGATGCTTTTGCTTTGAATGTGTTAAACCAGATATAAATGGAGCTTGTTTGCAGGGTTTTTGCAGTTTTCACTCTTATTAATTGGCATGAAAACACTGATCTGAATCTGACAAAGAAACTTTTTACAGTTGTTTATATTTGCTAACCAACTCATCATGGATATAAATTAACTTCCTTTCAGTTTACATTCAATCTATTCTTTGCAATTAGAATTCAGTTTGCATTACTTTATTTTTTATTGTATTATGTTTTATTCCTCTTTTAAGCCTGCACTAATTGTATGATCTTCTTTTTCTTCATTTAAACTTATTTAATGAGCATTGTTGGAGGCAGCCAGAGACTTTAGATTATAATTGCGAGCGCCTGCTTATTATAATTGTTTTGCATGTGATAAATAGAGAACTTGAACTTGTATCTTCATGTCATTGTTTCTGCCGGTTCCTCCCCTGTGATCCGGCTCCTGTTCCAGCACTTTTTATTTCCTCTATTGTTTCTCACTTAAAGTTATAGTTATCAAGTATGAGTGTGTTTAAATGAGGATTGATCTATTTATATGCACATGGGTACAACATATCTGCAAATACACATTTAAACTGGGGTATTTGTATATACGTATGTGCTGCAGGTGCAAATGTGTGTGTGTGAGTTAGTGTGTGACCTATTCTATCCACAGCTGTCTCTGAGAGCAGCGAGCTGACTGCTGCATACAAATGATGTCAAAGGGCACAGCACATGCCAGGCAGTGTTGATTAAAGCTGACGCTACAAAGATAAGCTTGATTAACTCTGCCACTGACTGCAGGTTGACAGCCGAACAAATACTGCAGCTTCATTATGAAACGCTGCCAGGAGAGAAAACCTCCGACGCCGATCTGCGTTTGATTAATTCGGCTCAGAAAAACTTGATTCCTACTTTGCTTACTGTTTTTTTTCTGGTGGAGATTCCTGATAAAAAAGCATCACGTTCATTATTTCGAGTTAAACTTCAGACATTAGCGGTGAGGGGAGTGCAGCTCCTTAATAAGCTTGTGTAGCTTTTAAAATGGGTTGTCAGGTGAATTCTTAGTTAAACACATTTTCTCTTGGAAATGGATTCAAGCTCACACTCATAGAAAGTGTTTAGATAAACTGGCTTAATGTTTTCCTTGCCAACAATGTGTCTGAAAGTAACCGAATCAAATTCATATGACACTTAATGTTCTGTAAATATGATTCAAAGGAAATTGTAGCTAAGGGTATATAAAAATGGATATAAAAACATTTTCTTATTAGGTTAACTACTTATTTGGTGAAACCTTAGGAGGCAGATGTGTTTCTTACTTTGCATATTTTCATACCAGAATGACAAATATAACTGTTGTATTTAAAAATGTAAAAAGGTCACACAGCAGCAATTTCATGCAAGTGGTTCATGTTGTGAAAGAAAAAAAAATAATGATTTGGGGTTAAAAATGAGTATGTGGCCAAGTTACTTGCACAATTTTTAAGCCCTATTTTTGTTTGACTCCTTTCACACAGACTTTGTCACTTTTTAATTTGGTTAAAGATAATTAAAGAAGAAGATTTGCTTTCCATGTTATCTTGTTCAACACACAACAGCATATCTACAAAAGAATGAAAGAAGTAACTCAGAAAGCACGTTATTACTTTCAATAAAGAGAAACTTGTTAAGGAAACTTGTTACAAAGTTTGGTGGAGTAACTTAGTAAATTAATCGGTTAGTCTTAAAATTAGTCTTTTTTCTCACCTTGTTTTCATGCCCCAATGCACTGAGTTGCTGCCATGTGATTGGCAGATTAGATATTTGCATGAATGAGCAGTTGAACAGGTGTACCTAATATAGTGGCAGGTAAGTGTATATGGACATTTTTCCTGTCTGTTCTTAACCTTTAGGCCTCTTTCTCAGCTATAGCCAGTCATTCTTGGACCTGGTGTTATCATACTTAAAATAAGACTCATGGTGTAATAAACCAGACTTTTCCTTCAATAACATGTTCCAGAACTCATAAAAAAAGGCTTGAAGTGCCACAGGCAGCAAAGGCCCCGAGGTAAACAGTTAATGAAATGGCTCTTTTCTGAATAGGACTCAAACTCAAAACCTGACCACACAGTGTTCTCCGTCACCTGCAGACAGCTTCCTGTCAGACAAATTTTTAATAAACCAGCATTATAGCAGATACAGGAAGCTCGGGGGTACACGCTGACTCTGAGGACTCGGACCTGTAGCGTATAGAGCACCCGAACCTGCTGCGCCCCTGTATTCATCACCATCACCATCACCATCTCGTCCTGGATTACAAATAAAGCCTCCTCACAGCGCTGCAGGTATCAGCAGCCCAAAGGTGCACACCCACTCCGAGGACTCGAACCCACGGCCAGATGCACGGGGTGAACCTTCACCCGCTGAGCCGCTGCGCTCCTCCACAGCTGAATGTGAGCCTTTTTTTTAATAAAGCAGCCTTATAGCACCACAGGTAGCAGAGGCCCTCAGGTAAACAGCTAATGAAATCCCTTTCTCCCTCTCGGACTAAATCATCCAAATAGCAACCGGCACCTCCGGCACAGAGGCAGACGGATGGCCAAGAACCAGGCAGAGCGGGGGGGAGGGAGAGGGCGAGGGGTGGGGCGGGGGGGGTGGAGTGAGAGGGAGAGAGAGGAGGAGGAGGGAGACGGTAGAAAGAGCCAGAGAGGGAGCGGATTAGAGAAATTGAAAGATAAGGTGTTAGCATGCTACAGTAATACAGAGTGTTGTAGCAGCGGCGAACAGTTACATAAAACCGTGTACTTTAAACATCTCAAGCGCGATCAATCACCACATTAAGCGTCCCGGCTCTGGCGGAGGCGGCGGCCGGCCGGCTGTAGTTTTTTGAATCGAGCCTTTAAGGTGAAATTCATTTTCTTTGCACTTGATGTCGTAACTACGACTTCAGCCACTTACCGCAGCTTCCACTTTGTGTCCTCGCCAATCAGCAGGCCTGTTTGCATAAAAAGAGGAAGTGTCACTTCATATCGGTCATTACCGAGGCTCCGTGATCTTATTTTGTTCAGGCGAGTCAATATTTATTGAAGTGTTAGTCACTGCCGGAGTTTCAGTTAGTCCTGAGGCATGGAAATGAGATAATACTGCAGAGGTGAAAGGGAGAATTGATGCGTGAATGTTTGGGGATGTGTTTACACATTAAGTGCGCTGATACGGTGATTTGATATGGGGTTTATTTTGTTGTTGTTGTTCTTTGGACTTGCTAAGTAGCAGCTTGACTCCCGGGATGCTAATGCTGGCAGCCGATCCTCCGCTGGGGCCCAGACTGACATGTCTATACAACGACTGGGTGGACTGCCTGGAACTTTGGAACAGACTTTTAGGGTCACCAGAGGATGGATCCTACGAACGTTTATGATTCTCTGAATGTCTGTAGCGCCACCAGCAGCTTGACTTTTTGTCTCTTTGATAAACTAGTGCCTCATAACGAGCTCATTGTTTACTACAACTGTGAACCATACATGTATACATGTTATACCCATGTGCATATGAAACATATTTGTTTTACTCTTGTTTGCTCATCACAACAACCTGACACTCAATGCTGCTCTTCTTCACCCAGTGGCCACTCTTGGTATTGCAGCTCTGCAGCCCAAAAAGCTTTTTCCATCTGATTTACCTTTATAAAAGAGACATCAGTTTTACCACTGAAAGGTAAAAAGAACATCTGTTATGACTCTTTATATTCTACATCTTTAATCAATGGCAGTTTTATATTTGTAAAACTTTCCAAGTACTGGGAAAAGTGATTTAGCCCAGCATACTGGAGTGGTTGAATTGCTTTTTTTTTAAATACTTTTTACAATCACTATCATCAGCTTGTCGATCATCTTTAACACATATAAGGTGCTATAAAAAATTAAGTTTGATTGCCTCATCAATAGACACCATCCTTGCGTCTTTTATTAAGTGCTTATCATTTGCTAGCAGCTAGCTATTAGGACCGGGCTAATTCCTGGCTTAAAAGCATTTATTCCTAAATTGATTATGCTTGAATTATTTTTGATTTCCTATAAAAAAAAAGCCTCTCCATCACCCGCCTTTTCCTGGTGTAAATGAATATTACTGCATAACTGTGTGTACAGCACTAGTAATAAATGTGTCCCATGGATCTCAGCAGCTCACACTGAACACTGCACTTCCTCAGCAGAACACTAAGTGTGAAGTCGATTGGATTAACGGCTGCCGAGGAGATTGACAGAAAGACAGATTCCTTTCATTCCAGTTACGTTTCTCTACATCCACAACATAAATTGCACAGCCATTTATGGTCTGAATGTCAGTTAAACTCTCAAATGAAAAGTGACAGCTCTCGCTTGAGTCAGAGCCTTTGAGCTTCTTTTACTTGGCAGTCACAATGTTCAGAAATGCAGCTTGTTCGATGCAAAAATGCTATTTTTGATTTCCATATCGCTTACATAACACAGTGAAAGACTGCTGATGGTATGTCCACAATATCCTAAACTTTTTCTCACTGCAGTGGTAGATGTTTATTCCTCTGCTCACTGCAGTTTCCTGATACCATTTCTCCTGCTCTTGAACCACCACACTCTATCACACACTTAATTTCTGACCTTTTTGTTTGCGCTCGTTGTTGATTTGCATTGGGTATCTTACGTCTCCATTTGGCTTCAGTTGGGGGGGGCGGCAGTTTACCTGCTGTGGCGTCCCACTAATGCAGAGTGAGCAGTTTAAAGCGTAAAACGCAACATAGTTCAGCAGTTAAAGGTTCAGTGGAGTCGAACAGAAATCTGGCAGGAGCTGGAAAGAAAGCAGATCGGGCTTTATTCCAGGTCTTATTACCATTTCTTGTTTTTCCAAACAACAGATTGTCTTCCAAGGTAAGCCGAGATCTGACCTTTCATGCAAATCATTTCGTTGTTTTGTATTGTGTTTTGTCTTTTACTGGATTGCTGGCTGAGCAGATATGCAGTCTGTTGCATGGGAATTGGCACAGACTACTGGGACTAAAAGGCAAATCATTGAGTTGTGTTTCAGTAGTTGTATTTTCAAAAAAAAAAGAAACCAGAAACTATTGTTCATCCAAAATCAATTCAAGAAACACACTTTACTTCAGAAGCTGTGTGTTGGCTCCTCTCCTGCTCACAGTTGTTCCACCCACCAACAAGGTCACGTTGTGGTCCCATTTGTGTGTTTATTGTTTAGCAGGATAGTTTTTTAAAAAAACTTGTTAACAGATTTCAATTAAGTCTGGAGGAAACTTGGGCCACATGCCAGAGACTAGATGATGAGTTTCTGGTGAGGATCCAGGATCCTCCACATGGACAGAGGGAGATTTTTCATCATTTTTGTTATTTTCTCATGAACTCTGGCACTCTCTTAATGAAGAGCATGCTGGCACACACGTGTCTACTTATGACTGTGTATCATTATGTATTTTTAGTTTCTCGTTTTTAATTAAAATTAGTTTAGAGGATTGCGCAGCATATTATCCTCCAAAGATCTGAACAAGGAAATTTGTTGTTGTTTTTTTCTCGTGGTAGCTGGAAAGGCCAGGATTTTTCAGATTTTTCAGATATTTCATATTTCCCCAAAACCTCAAAATTTCAATTTTAAGTCCCATTTTTATTATAAACCTTTCAGACTTTGGTCTTTTTGTAACTCTATGTTTTAACTGGAAGAATGATTTTAGTGATCAGACTTCTGGATGTTCAGTTATCAGAGAAACAAGCTCAAGGCCTCATTGAATAAAAAACATATTTATCGTATGAAACTGCTTTATTCAGTGTTTAAATCACCTGGTCTGTCTGTTTTGGCTCCCAGTAAAAACCTCATGGATGACTTGATCTTATGTTATCAGAAAAACAAATGTTATAACTCCGCTGCCGCCCCTCTGGGACGCATTTTGCCTGCCGATCTGCACCAGAGAAACACTGATTTTTCAAGTGAAACTGCTTCATTTAGTGATTTTATCTGTTTTAATTACTAAATCTGCAGAGGTTTTCTCCTTTCCAAAACAAAATGTTAATTCGGCTCCTGACAGAAAATTACATTTTGTGCATTTAGGACAACAATATTGAAATACAGTGCTTGTTAGATTAACAAACAGCATCTGAAACCTTTTTCCCCTGATGTCCAAATTCAAAATTTGGGGACCATGTCCAACTATTTCTAAAATTTTCTAAAACCAACGAGAGAAGGGATGTCAAAAGATATTAAATTATGTTTCATTATGCAGTTTGAGATATATATTTTTTTACATTCTGGGCCAAGTTTGTGGAAACTAAAAGCCTTGAATTCGTTTTAAAGCCATCATATTGTGTGCTGCAATGCTGTGAATGAGGAACTTGATTCCTCAACTTAAAAGGTTTCAGTTTAGCATCAGTAAGTTTTAAAACTCAGCAACTAAATGAGGAGTGTAACCTTTTCGTCTCCAACACCCAGAGCAATTTAAGGAAAAATTAGTCCCACTGCTGCCATGTAGGGACCATTTAAAGGCGCACAGCCCATTTTGTTTACTGACCCATCGTATAAAAAGCCTTTTAGCAAAGAACAGAAAACTCAGACAGGACCTTGGAGTGTGTGAGCACAACACTGGCTGCAAACCAGGAGCGAAGGCTTCACTTGGCATCACTTTAATGTAAACTTTATATTCTTTACTCTGTCTGCTTTGTTCATCAGAGATGCAAGTTCTTCAAAGCCTTTCAGCGCCTGACCAGGCCGCCACAAACTTTATCCATTTGACTTTTATTTAAGTGCCAACAGATAACATCTGCAAGTATAAATCCACCACTGAACAGGGAGAAAAACACAAATGGCCTTGCGGGGAGGATGCAAACACAGACAGAAAATTGTGCTTCAAGTGCATTAAAGAACCCATCGTGATTTCCTGTGAATGCTGACATTTCAGTATTCACAGTATCGAAAAATGTGTAGAAGTCAGGACACTTTTTGTCTTTATATGAATCATTTATGAGGGAGGACTTGTTTGCTTGTTTCTGTTGCCTCCTTGATTTTATCCCAACATAATCAAATAATAATAACATTGATTTCTCTTTTCGAGTGATATTCAATGAGTATTTCATTAGTTTACACGAAGAGTGTATTTTAAACTTAGTTAAGCCCAAATAAATAAATAAAAAAATATGATAATAAAAAAAGGACTTGCTCTGTCAACTTTAAATCAAGTGTTACTTAATGAGCACTTAAAGAGAAAGATATTAACAACTGCAAATGAATTGTGACTTCTTTTTTTTGTTCATGTCACCCCACTTTGCAATACACGTGGAATTAATTAGGATATTTAAGTCAAAAATAACATGTCACCATATTTGAGTATCAAGAAAAAGAGCTAACACTTTAAAATGTATGTCTGATTGTAAATTGAGATATAAAGAAGCTGGAAATGAAGCAGCTTGCTGTAGATTTCATCAGTGGAGTCAGAAACAGAGTTATACTGCTCAGTTTCTCCATCAGACAGAAGATCAGGGGTTGCTGCAGGGAGAGGTTTACTTTCAAAAACCTCCTGTGGGCATTCAGCACATTACTCAGATATAATCAGGTGAACCAGAGCTCATTGTTTGGCTGCGCGTAAACCTGTAATTCAGAGAGTCTTTGAGCTAAAGCTGGCTGAGGCCTGTGATATAGAAATTATATACCAAACGGAACAAAAAAGTGCTCAAAATGATGAAAATATCCATCTGTCTTTCAAAATAAAGGTAGTTCTACTCCCTCCTTTTTCACCAAAGATTGTCTTTGTTTCCATTTAAAGATTAGTTTTGTGATTATATGCACATTGAGCAGGTTAATTGAAGGACACGTTCACTTAATAATACACCACATTTACATCTCCAGCTCTTATTTAGACATTTCTGTCATGATATGTGGTGTGACTGCAGTAATTTCCCTGCATCCGACGGTTTCCCATGAACAGAAAGACAAGATAATGAATTTCTATTTTCATTTTTCTTCAGTGCAGAGGAAATGATTAACACATGTCAGGAGATAGCAAATTAAATGTAGTTGAACAGGATGGAAGTTAAGGAAAAGGGAGCAGCAGGAAATCTAAACGTCACACTGATCTATAGCTTTTTCCAATTTCTGGAGCCTGCTGTTGTGTTTACGTACTGAATCCAATCACGTAACACACGCAGATTCTGACCTTCCTCGCACAGTGTGTGGTTTTGAACAGATTGGAAAACAAAGGTCTAAATCTAAAGAGGAAAAAGCAACATTTCTAAAAGCCTTTCTGATGTTTTAATGCATGGGCTGCGAGTTGTTGACTGCTGAGTCCATCAAAGAAGAAAAGTGAGAGAAGAAGACTGACTTCCTGTTAACTACTGCAGGAGATAACAAATTTCCTTTGTCAACTTTGAAATTAAACAGCTCCTTATTTCATTATAATATATTCATATATTAAATAAGCAGTCACTGCTTTGCTCTCTCTTTTTTCAAGATATTAGTTTTCTTGGCTAAATATTGGATTAGTTTCATTCTCAAGTCTGATGGTGCATTTTATATAAAATCCCAAAGATCTTGACACTTAGGAGCTTTTAGCTCCTGTTGGCTCATGGTTTCCAAATGCCTGATTTTCTTCTGCAAGGTATGCCAAGTCAGCCTGCTCCTTTTTGGATCCTCATTGGCATAAATTGTCAACTTTTTGTACCTTTTTTGGTTCCACCTCACTTGAGTTTCCATGCAAACTGAGTTGGTACTGACAGACGGGCTTAAGTTTTCACTTGCGCCTCACCACACGTCCTACAAAAGCCATTTCTCTATCATTAAGCTACCGTCACAACTGTACCGATTTTACTTGACTCAGATTTTTTTCGAAAACACATAATTTTGCTGAATGGGTTCTGCTGATCCTGACACCAGCTCAGAGTCTGTCTGTGCAATCAGCAAGCAATTCATGACCTGCTGTAATCTTTTCACCTTTCACCGAACCTTCTGGTTAATACCAGCTAAATCCTGGAACCTGCAGATTTTTTTTTTTTTTTTTTTAACATCCATTCTTTTTTTTTCTCTTTCTTCATCCAAGGCTCACACCTGCAGCAAAGGTTAAAACCACCTCTCCTGGGCTGGTTTTAATGGCAAGTTCATGGGGTTATTCCTTAAACCCTAACCAACCAGCTGCGCCCAAACCAGTGCAGATCCTACAGAAAGAAAACAGCGGCAGTTAGGAGGCAGAAAAAGCAAAGAAAAGGAGGAGTAGAAAGAGTTTAATCTGTTTCTGTAGTGTGTGTGTGTCAGTCTTTTCCACTAAGCTAGTGGTTTCCTGTGGAGAGCGGCTTTGGCTGGAGCAGGGAAGCACAGCGCTCTGCTCGCGGATGTTGAATTTGCAGCGTTAAACAGGTGGCACATTAATGGGCTCTTCCTTGGCCCACAGTTTCTTCTTCCAGCAAGTTTATTAAAAATCAGGCCAGTAGCTTTTTTTTCTCCTATATAATCCTTCTGTCGGACAAACAAACACACTTCACTGAAAATATAACCTCGTTGGCAGTGTTAGCATCTGCAGAATGGTGATTTCACCACAAGAACAAACTAATAACTTGATTAAAACTGTGTCACGTTGGGTTTATAGTGAGTTAAACTTACAATAACTGATGAACACTTTCAGAAACGGCTATATCTGTCTAAGCAAGGCATGAAATCACAGTGTACCAACACAGGGAGACGACGTAAGGTGCAGAGCCTCGTTAACATCAAAAAGATGTCAGATTTTATGACAACCAAACACCACAGCAGGTGATTCCAAGCTGCACTTCCACCTCCGGTTGATGGCGTGCTAACCAGGGAAATGATGACAACTGTCGCACTGTGGATGAAACATGGTTGAGAACACATATAGGACCCTTAAAAAGCACACAAGCAACGCCTCCTCCTTTCTGCTTGATTTGACAAATATGTTGTGATTTTCGACTCTGGTCTGGAGTTTCTTCTCTGCCTGGAACAAAACAGAGCAGAACAGGAGAGAGCGGCTGAGAAAGGCGAGCGCTCGGCTTCCAGGAAAAAGCCCATCGCCATCCCAGGAAACTACGCCTGGAGCACAGAAGTGCAGAAGCCTGCGAAAGCTGCCCTGCAGCGCTGCTCTCCAAATGCCAGCTAGTAATGTGCCACCTGTTTAACGCTGCAAATTCGACATCCGCAAGCTGAGCGCTGTGCTTCCCTGCTCCAGCCAAAGCCTCTCTCCACAGGAAACCACTAGCTTAGTGGAAAAGACTGACCGCCAAGGACGAGCTCTCAGGCCTCACACACTGCAGAAGCAGATTACACTCCTCCTCTTCTTTCTGTGCCTGTTGTTCTTTCTTTAGGATCTACACTGGCTTGTGCACAGCTGGTTTGTGAGGGTTTAAGGCATTGCTCACATCACCTCGCCCGCTGGATTCCAGCTTGCTGAAAGGGAGAGAGCCGTTACATCTTTATCTCCTTCTTTTTTTCCTTCCTAAATCTCGCTGTCATTTTAACTTATGTCCTTTGTCTCTATTCTCTCAGCAAATAACTCTGTTTTTGTGTTTTGCTCCATCACACAATGAGAAAAACACTCAGTTGCTTTAAACTGCTGTGGTAGTTTCTCCTCTCCTTTCTTTCATCCTCTCTTTTCTTTTTGCTTCGTCAGATTCAAAAGAGCCTTATTGTGTTACATCTGCAACTAATAACCAAACACTCATGCTGAATAGTAAAATACCGAGTGAAAACATAAGTCACTACATCCTCTATATTCTTTTTTCACTGTATCTTTCGATGTTCCTCATCTCTACTTTCATCCCTCTTCTTCTCCTCCTTCTTTTCCTCTTCTTCTCTCAGCAGGACGACTATAGGTAAATTGAGTGAGGCAGGATTAATTGTAATTCGATGTCTATTACTGCCGGTGCTGCTTAGATCAAGCCAGCGCTGTAGGTGAGGAGATGAGATGGATAGAAACAAAAAAGAGAGAGGGAGGGTGAGGGGGAGGGGGAGGTGAGAGAAAGATGCTGTACAGTAAAAGACAAAAACAGACTGCACCCTGCTGTCGGCCAGGATGTCCAGACTGTCTGTGCCCCTGACATTTCCCCCTTGTCTCAGCACAATCTCAGGCCTCCTGCTGAACAACACCCCTCCTCCCCATCACACACATGCACACACACACACAAATAAACACATTCCCACAACAGCATGAGGGGAGTTACACACCAAGGGCGAAACATCCGAGACCTCCAGAGTCACATCGAGACAAGCCATCATCTGCCTACATCTCCTCCCCCGCCCAAAGTCAATGTAGCATCTTACATAACTAAAACTCCTCCCAGCTCAAGGTGCACTCGTCCGCCTGATCTGGAGCTCTCAGAGACGTCACAGTAAATATTGTGTAGTCTGGTTGTGGTTTTTAAATGGAACTACGTGGTTAGTTTTAGGGTTTCAGCTCTGTGTGAAATCGATACTTTTAGTTTGTTTTGCTTTTGGTCTGGTTTCATTTTACAGTGGGAAATGTTTTGTTTTGTTTTGTTTTATCCTGTGTTTCTTCCTGGTACCAAATGACCCACAGACCAGTACTGGTCTGTGTACTGGTGGTTGTGGACCGGTGTTTTCAAGCTTTGACAAGCTACCAAACCAGTTAAAACAAGGATTTAATGTCTGGTTTGTTGAGCGATCAACTAATCCTCCTGACCTTCCTAAGTGGACTTTATCATTCTTTATACTCTCGTTTGCCATCTTCATATATCTACAGCCACTAGAGGGCGCAGCTGCCTACAAACATAAACATTTATGTTTTAAGCTGCTGACCAAACACCCATGGGCTCATTTTTTAGAGGACAGGAATAAATACTTAAAAATACTTTTACTTATAAAAAGCCATGAATAAACAATAAAATAAGTGAAATAAATTAAATTCAAAGAGTACGTGCTGGGTCTGTGTTAGCAAACACAGACAACATTCAGCTGTTTGAAGCTAATTAATGTGATAATATCTGCATGTTAAGTTTCTTGAGCGCCTCCCGGCATCAGATTCTCACGCCTGCTGTGATCGACGGGGAAGAGCTCGCAGGTTACAGTATCACCTGGTGCTATCAGGGGCCAAATGTTCACACTGCAGAGCGCTGCTGAGTAATGACTGCTACCCAGAGAGTGACCCCCACTATTGGATCCCCCTTAAGATTAATGTGGATGGAGACTGCACCCAAAGCAATAAGAAAAAAGAGAAACAGATGGAAATAGAAAACAATATATCTGTGTGCAGAGCTGAGAAGAAGAATAAACAGTTAAATAAACAAAGGAGGCAAATAAATTATGCTGTTTTCATCTCACTCTCTTTACATTTAATCGTAGCCCAAACTCAAATTAAGGCATAAATGTAACTACAAAGGCAGGAGCTGCTGACCAGAGTGACCAGGAGGACTCCAGCTGGCTGCATTACCTTTGGCAGTAGTGGACGAGAAAAATGGATCAGAAAACAACCGAGGGCACCGCCTGGAGCAGAAGGAAATGTTGGCACCTCACAGCCGGCAATAAGAGGGAGAGCCGAGCTCACACAAACCACTGTGTCAACAGAAAATACATCAACAAATATTGTAAAAAGTCAGTGGGGTGATGGAAGAGAGGACTGTAGACATGGGGGGAAGCAGCGTCTTCTTTTCAGGGCTGCTGTGGAGTAATAAGCTCTTTTAACAGTGAGTAAGCAAAATAGTAACTTTGGGGTGCTTTGCATCTGCAGAAACAATGAATTTAAAAGTCATTTCCAGCATAAATTATGAAAAATGTTCCTGCAGTGCTACTGTACTGTTTTTTTGTTTGATGAAGCCTAAGAGCCAGCCTTTATTTCAAATTCAAGAAGAAACCACGTGAGCCTGTAATTATTCATATTAAAGAATACATAACAAAATAATTAACCTAAGAAGCTACAAACACGTCTTTTAAGCCATATGGTTCCATAGGGTTTATTTTATTTATTTTAAAGATCAACACTTAACATGAATAGTTGCTGTTTCAAGGATGTTAAGCTGTAAAATTGGGAAAACAATGAGAGTACCTGAGATTTTGAGTATTTAACGAGCCCGTTTCTGGCCATGTTCTACTTTGTACAGCACGTTCCTCTGTTTTAGTAGCAAAACACATTCAGGAGAAAATATTCCCTAATAGAGGTAATGTCAAAAAATCTGATTTGGAAATTAGATTAAATTCATGTTTGGTAACACTTTCAGTGATGTTCATAAAGCATGATGAGGCGTGATGAGTTATGAGGAAAATAATGATGAGAAAACACGAGTCTTTGTCCTCACAAGGCAACTGTTTGGACTCGGCTGACCTGACGGAGAGAGAGCAGCATGGAAATAAACAGGAGAGGAGGCTGGAGGAAGATGGAGAGGTAACAGATGTGGAGATGTGGAGGCTTAGGGAAAGAATAGCAACGAAAAAAAACAATCAGAGGTGGGGATGGTGGGGGAAGGAGAGTGAGGAAGGAGCAGGAAAAGAAAGGGAGAAATTGAAAGACAGTAAGAGAAAGATGGAAGGTAAAGGTATAGAGGAGGCACTGCAGGCACGGCTGCCCAGGTCTGCGGTTTGTTAAATAGCTTTTTGATGGAATTGGTAAAGCAGTGAAGCCTGTGACACTGTTAGCTGGCACACCACAGAGAGAGAGAGAGAGAGAAAGAGAGAGGGAGAGAGAGGGAGAGAGAGAGAGAGGGAGAGAGAGGGAGAGGTCAACAGAAAGAAAGGAGGAAAGATGCAGGTCCAAGGTGGGGAGTCAAGAGAAGGAACCAGAGGGAGTGAAGGAGAAACAGATTAAAATGTTGATTCTGGGCTTTTACTGCAGAGTCAGTCTGCCCTCAAGAGGTGGAGAGAGTTACAGCAGCTCAGTGTATGTGTGTGTGTGTGTGTGTGTGTGTGTGTGTGTGTGTGTGTGTGAGAGAGAGAGAGAGAGAGAGAGAGAGAGA
>JAOWBC010000318.1:734956-748894 GCA_028566105.1 Hypoplectrus providencianus
GCTAAAGCCCCGCCTCCTCAGCTAAAGCCCCACCTCATCAGCTAAAGCCCCGCCTCCTCCGAGTGCCTTCATGCCTTCATGCCTTTTGTTCTGTTTCTGAATAAAAGCTTCCCGTCTGCAGACATTCTGCCTCTCATTTTATTCAATGTTTTTTTGATAAGACAAAAACCACAGTTACTGCCTTTAAAATAAATCCTGGAATAAATTAAATATGGCAGTTAATAAATGTAAAATGCACATATAAATAGAAAAACAAAGAACATATATATTAAAAAGGCTTTGAATGAATCTAGAAACACAGCAGCAGCAAACATCTAGATGACAAATTGTTTTTAACGAGCTCGTCGTCTCGGCAGCAGAAACTTCTTCAGAAAGTCCTGAGAGACTTCAAAATGTTTAACTCGCTGGCTCCTCTAATGTCACAGATTCTCAGAGGAAATAAGACTCGTTATTGTACAGTAAAAAGAAACATCAGAACATTTTAGACTTCCTTTAATAAATAACATTTCAGTACATCAGGACTCAGTGAGACACCTGGACAGGTGAACAGTTATTCATTCTGCTTGTTTCTTTCCCTGCACGTCCCACTGGATGTAAACGTGAAAAAGAAATAGCACAGATGTAAAGTTTCATGATGGACGTGGAGCTGGAATCAGTTCAGTATTCCTGATTCTGTCTGCTGGAGGCTACGAACGGTAAAATCTGCAGCAGTCAGACCACAAAGTGTTCGAAGGAATAACACTTCCTGTTTTCATGTTCAGCAGCTGTTGAGTTTTACTGAGACGTGGCAAACAGAGCTCAGGTGCACATCTACCTGGAACTGTTGTCGCGTTTCAGCTCAGAGGAAAAGTGTGGTGCGCTGGTTTGGGGACAGGCAAGTTAAACTCACCTTGTGGAGGACATGTCTCCGGTTCCGTGTCTCCGGTCTTTCAGTTCTGTTGCTCGTCTGTGGTTCAGGGAGCCAGCAGAGTCCTGTCAGCACTCAGGGAGTGTGCTCATGTGATTGCAGGACAGAAAACAGTCGTTGTGGACAGGACGTCCCGGCGTCTCCGAGGTCTGTTCGTGTTGTCTGTGGTAGAGGTGCAGACGGCGGGCAGAGGTCGGGCTGCAGAGTCCTGGAGTCGTCCTGAGCGGCACCGGAGCTGCAACCTGCAGAGGAAACAGAAACTCACCTGGTCGGCTCCAACAGGTTCAACACAGCTGGAAACATCAGCGGAGAACAACGTGACCGCTGGACGACTGCACGTCTCAGCTTTTCACCGTCTCAAACGCAAACGGCCCAACAAGAAGAAACCGTCTGTAGGCTCCAAACACGAGCTACCGTCATGTTTCACACAGAGGACCTTCACCAGGTTCACGTCCCGAAAACTAAACTGTGTTTAGATGAGTCGCGTTTTCACGTAACATCCAGTAGACGCAGCGACGTCACTGCCGGCTTTTACATCCTTTATTTCCTAGAGCAGAGAACAGGAGCGTTGAGCCCGAAACCCCAAATCTAGCTCAGTGGGTTTACAGCCTCACTTCAGACAGGATTATCGATACTTTCATGTCTGGCGGTCCCTGAACGCCTCACCAGGAGAAACAGCTGGGGAGAACCACTTACCTGGTCTGGTTTCTGTATAATATACATAAGAAAAAAACTAGTAAAGGAAAGCAGTCACTTTAAAGGAGATTAAGGTTTTAAAGATGGTATGATGGTACAAACATTAAATATAATTTAAATGAATAAATCTGGAAAATAAAGTTACTTTGATGACATTTCAACTGATTTATTCCACTTAATCTTGAATTTTGTCTCTATGCTTTAATTGTTTCATACGGAGTACGTAGATCTGTCATGCTGCTGAAATGGACTATAATTTTAAAAAGTGTGTGTAATGATTTAAAAAAGAATTTACAGAAGTAACGACTGTTAGAAAAAGACATTCACTCTGCACTAATAACGAGACGTAGGAATAAATAGTTAATAATCAATGACTGATGAAGCATTCAGTTATATAACCTGCACCATTAAAATGTCTCCACAAATTTGTTGTATAACTCACAAACATTAATAAAATGTGCTTTTCTAGTTCTTCACAACATTCATAACTGACATTTTCTTCATGAAAAATATAAGAAACTGGAATGCAACAGATCAGGTTTCACTGAATTTATTGTTTCAAGACGCAGCAACAAGTTTCTGCCTAAAGTTCCTGCACACTAAGTTAAACTACAGACTGTTCTTCAGGTTTATTGGCTGGATTAAGTCTTTATGTGACACCTGACTATCATCAGAAATAAAAAGAGACAGCATAAAAACAGGAAAAAGTTGATACCACTCAGCACTTTCCTAATTTATCTCCAGCTCCCACTTCTCCAGAAAGTCCTGCAGGTTCAGATTGAAGACGTCGATCCCTTTGGGGGACAGGTGGACGCCGTCGGCCCGGTACAGCCCCGTGTTGGTGCCGCATCGGATGTTGTCGTGGGTCAGCGAGACCCCGCCCAGCTCCGAGATAATGTTCTGGATCCTGCGGTTCACGGTGCTGCGCACCAGGTCGACCTCGTGGCTGTCCGCTGTGTGGCGCCACACCCTGCGGGGGAGGATGTTGGACCATACCAGGACGCACTGCGGGAAGATGCTCCGCATGGAGGTCAGATCCTTCTTGACGGAGGCCAGCAGGTCAGTGGGGCTGTCGGTGCTCAGGTCGTTTCCGCCCAGGTGCATGATGAGCACGTCTGGGTTGGGCCAGGTGACCTTCAGCTGGTGGAGCTGGGGCAGAAGCTGGGACCACGTCATGCCCTGGGTGCCCTTCCACCAGATGGTGACCCTGCTGGGGTCCATGCCCAGCTGCATACCTACCTCTGGGGACTTGGCCCTGGACTCCGCCCAGTACACCAGCGAGTGGCCACAGATCCAAACGTTCTTTGGCTCGCTGGCAGCCGGGATGCCTACAAAGGTAACAGATTACATTTGTAAGTTGCAGAGCCATAAAATATTAAGTCATTGAACCCAAACCGTTTCTCACATTGAAGCACCGTAAATCATCCTCTGACTGGTTTTACAAAGATCAGTGATGAGACGTTAAAACTCCAGCCAATATTTGTCTTGTTCTTGGGAATCTCACAATAAAGTTATTAAATTGTCTTTCTCCACATCAACGGTGGACAAACCGATGATTCTGCAACTATGAGACTTAAAACAGCCAATCAGTGTGAAACAGACATCAGATTTAACCAGCAACAATTCCCAGTATTTAGCAAAGACTGCAAACTACTTCTTCCTGTTGGGAAGTTTGTATCGTATATCTTCATGCCGTCTTTGCTTCATTACAGTCGTCAGTCTAGCTCTCCACATCAAACATCTTTTATCGACTACAGCAATTCAATGGCATCATGGAAGATGAAAATCAGGTTCTAGCCTGCGGTCTAAACTTTGGGATGTAGTGACGTATTAACGTATAGAAGACAAACGGCTGAGAAGAACTTTTGCATATTTATGAGCTTGTAAGCACCAGTTAATTTTTTGGTTAATTTTATGACTTTATTTGCGGATTTCACTCAAAAACATTATGTGCTAGTTTTTAAGATGTTGAAATTCTCAACCTGAACAATTAAAAGATCAAAATGACCACCTACCTTCACGTCAAGACAATAACTGCCTTTCTGCAATGTACAACTTTTCTTTTTCTATTCAAACCCTTCTGAATATCTTGAAAATAAAACTGCATTTATAATAAAATATAAAACAACCAGTAAACATCAGAATAGCTTTGGATGACTGTTAGCGGTGTCTGTAGCAACTCTAGCTAATGCTTGGTTTAGGTCCATGCCCTATCTGTTAATGCTGGCTGCATATGAAAACATTACATGTAGCAAAACTGCAATCAAAGTACTCACAAATACTCGATTTTCTCCTAATCTCATCAAACTGGGGATATTATACAATGATGCTAATACCAAAATACTTTGTCCTACTTTAAAAAGTTAACTGATTATTATATTATTCCTGTACCTTTCATAGTCTGAAACTCGTCCAGTACTTCATGAGGGTAAAGGAAATGGAACCGAATCTATAAGAAATATCCGGCTAGATTCCAGACCAACATGAGAGACTTACCTTTAAATTTCGATGTGTCTTAATGTCATTTCTAAAGAATCACTGAGTTGCGGAGGCTGGTGAAGGTTCAGATCTGTAGCGTTTCAAACAATTATCTTAATTCTTGGTTTTTAGGCAATTTGTTTCTACCCATTTCTGTTTCCTGACTCCATACTGGACCGTGTCATCCTCCCTTTGATAAAAAAAACAAACTAATCTAAAATGGTAGTCCGGTTGCGCCCATCCTGGCCTGTTAAATTCTCTGAGCAGCATATTTATGGGCAAACACAAGACTCGCTGCAGATTTAAATGCACAGGAATGAGGAGTGACAGATGGCCTCCTGTTGTTTGGCTGCTGGAGGTGCAGAAGAAGATCATTGAGTGAGGAGTGTTTGTGTCGATTCAGTCAAAAACTGACCAAGCCTAAAAATATCTTAAACCTGGTCGCATGTCATATTGAATTACACCTAAAGCTGAAATGAAACAAAGACCTTACAAAGAACCTCATCCCCTTTTCCACAAAGGGCTGAGCTCCTACCAGTTCTTTGAGAGCTGGTCCTGTGGTTGTTGAGATGCAGCCGGGATCCAGAGCAGCATCAACACTTTGGTGGTTAAGAACACGCTAACGTCAGAGGCCTGAGTCGGGATTATCTTGACCAACAAGACCAAATAAAACTTTGAGCCTTTTCTTTAGCGTGTATGTGAAGCAGCAGCAGTGGTTCACGAGGAGTCTGTTGTGGTCCTCCAAGCTCCTTGACTTCATACTTTATCGGTAAAGCCGGAATAAAACTGTAATGATCGCTGAACCGCTGAAAAAGCTCATCGGTTCATGGAAGGTGTGCAGATTTAATCAGCTGAGCTGGAAAAGCACCAGCCCAGAACTTCAGCTAGGTTTATTTTGGGTTTAATGGGCTAAAATACGTCAACTTTGGGATGTAACTTCCTAATCTGAGTCCGGATATCACTGACTCAACTAAAAACCTTACGATCAATAACACACCGCTTTTGATAACAATAACCGACCGGAAAGCTCTATACAATGCTAAGACATCTCTATGTTAGCTTCCTGAGCTAACGTTAGTTTCACAGACTGGCAGGACCGACTACTTTCAAGCCCTTTTCACCGGTGTTAAAGTTTCTTCACATCATAAATGCATCTAACTTATTAAAAATTGGAAAACTAAGCTGCAATGTAGAACTAAAAATAAAGAATGATCATTACGATAAGTGGCGTCACAGTTGATGTGAGGTATAGAGTTACTTACCAGATTGATGAAAGACTAACAGTCTGCCTGAAATCCCCAAAGCTACCGTTATTCATTCTACATGAAGTTAAACCCTTTCTACATTAGCTTCCTGAGCTAATGTAGAAATTTCACAGACTGAAGGAAAGGGGAGTCATGGAATACAAAAGGTCCTAATTCACAGTTAATACATTCTTTAGCGTGAAATACTGATGTGGTGTATGTGCTTAGTAGCTTAGCTAAAACCAAACAAAACACTTAGCTTGGACGAGATGTCGCTCAAAATCTCTCAAACCACTTTTACAGAATAATCGTGGAACATATTGTCCTGGTCATTATTCCATGATAAGTACATGACCCCTACATGGAAAGCTCTCTATGTTAGCTTCCTGAGCTAACGTTAACTTATGACTGGAAAGACAAACTGGGTCACGGCTTGCAAAAAAGGTCTCAATTTTAATGTTAAAGGGCCCTTCAGCTTGATATCCTGGAGTTAAACTTCTATAAATGAGAGGAATTTAGCTTGGACCCTAAGCTACATAAAATAACATTTTTCATTATGATCTTTTCAGTCACAAGAAGCAATAGAGCTGACCCCTTACAGTGAGACACTGTTTAAGTTAATGACGTGATGAGAGTTATTTACGCAGATTGAGCTCAAGTCAATCAATTCTGAAGGATAGAAACGAGAAACCTGTCAACGTAATGAGTCAAAGTAACGTCTTCAGGCCTTCTTACCTAAGCAACACGACTCAACTTTAACTGGAAATCTATCCTGGGCTCACATCGATGAACTCGTCAGGGACGTGACAGGGCTCGGACTCGACTTTGACTTGAGGCTGCACTGCTAGCAAATGTCATAAATGTTGAAGATAAAGCTTAACCTGAACTGAATGAGAGAGGCTTTACTTTGCATGGGACAAGTAATCTTCTGGGTCTTCAGTTAAAATGTCACTTTTCTAGTTATCTGGAAATTGTAGAGGCACTCCGCTCAGGTTGATGCAAACTTCACTTACCCTTGACAGCTCACTGTGACAACTTCCCACTTTTAAAAATGCAATCCAATTGGATAAAAAAAAAAAAACATAAAAAATTGACCAGTAATAAACAAACCAATTTCAGACATAAATTCTGTTTAAGGGCCTTGGTTAACAGAGGAAAACACGCAGAGGGAGTTAAAACACGGATCACAGTCCTGGACCACAGTTAATGAATATTATGTTAAAAAAAAAGTTTCTCTTTAATTTTTGTGTGTGTGTCAAATCTCTGGTTAAATTCTAAAGCAGTGTGACATTAAAAAACAGAGATAACTGAAATGATGAATGAAAGCTAAGATCTGATGGTGAAACTGTTCGTGCTAACCCGACCCTCTGAACTGCCTTCATGCTAACATTAACGCTCGTCATGTCACGGCTCTTAAATTCACTCCCAACAATACAACCCTAGATGTTCAAATCTAGGAGATTCTTGGGAGTTGGACTATCTCACTGAATGTAACAGTTTGACATCTGGCTTTAAGGAAAAAATATGGATTGGAGTGTTATTTAAGTAATTCAAGTGAGGTTTGTCAGAAATAAACAAAGCTGCAGTAACGCCCTTCGTTGTTGTAGACTAATCCACCAGTAAACAGGAGAAGAGAGAAAACAACAAAACGAGGTTGCTGATCAGACAACTTTGGCCGCCCAGGAGAGAAAATGGAGAAGACAGCACAAACAGCTGAGTTAAACATTCACTACATCAGAACTTATCCCAAAAAAGGATTTCCATCTGCATGGTCTTCTTTATCATGAAGCAGGACTTATGGTCCTTCATGCATCTAGCCACATATATTTTAGATTTTTGTAACTTCAGAAAATCCCAAACCAGCTATGACACTGACTGTATATATAAAATGGACATGAAAACTAACTTTCTGGTAAAGAATCCGTGTTAACAGAATGTCTAGCTACGTCCTAAGGCTGGATTACCAGATTTAAATACTAACGTGTGTCTGTCGTATCAAATGCTTGGCCAACACATTTCAGGTTTGTCTACTTCTAAATAAATCTAAATATAAAAAAATATTGTGTTCGTTCAGCATCTCAAACTTCACTTAACTTTAGTTGTACATCCTAAGCTAACTATATAGTGCTCTCTGGACTCCTGGGTCTTCAAACTATACATCTGTGTCACCATATGAACATGAAAAGGAGTTACTTTGTGGAGTTGAGGTTGCAGATGGCTTCTTTTCTTGATCGCAGGGATGAACCACTAGGCTGGGCTAACGAGTGCCGCAGAGGAACGACTCATCTCTTTGCTGATGCAACAAACACGAGACGTCTGAGTAAGTAAAAGCAGGTTTAAGGCTCCATGCGAACCTGCAGCCGTATCTTTGAGGTTGTTTTAACGTCAGAGGCTCTGCTGACGCTCGCTGCTGCTTCCTAACGCAAAACTTGCTGCTACAAAAGTTCCAGGACAAGCGTTCCTGCCGTGATGGTCGATCTCTATCACAAAGTGAAAAAAAGACACCATGATAATACGCAAGACATTTGTGTAGCGTTGTGGAGGAGCTACAGCAGCTGCAGGGAATCCTAAGCTGACGTGTTAGGAATCTGCTGTGAGACGGCGTCAAAGCTTACAGACCATCACACTGGACTGGTGTCCACCACAGGGCCAACAGGACGACTGGGGCCTCACTCATCACTGGGACGCTTCAGTTAGATCCAGGTCAAGCTGGCTGATCTTTAATCATGCTGCCATCTTTATACCATATTTCCCGAGATTTGGTCATCAACTTAATACGTTTCTCACTAACTAGAAAAAAAATCATTTTCAAACAGCTAATCTGTCAAGTAAAAGAAACATGAAAAAACAAGGTGCTTATCTCCTTTTTTAGCCCTGAAATAATCTAATGGCATGCAGCTGTTAACTCTAAAATATATTTGTCTGATAAACTACCACGTAGAGAAGCCAACTTTATGCTTAACTCAAAAACCTCCGTAATTCAAAAGCCGCTAGATAAGGTGAGTGTATTGAATGAAACCAGATCTGATACCTGTGAAGATCGATGGGCCATCCTTCCAGTCTCCACCCTGTTTTCTGCGGATGAGCCAATCCTTGTAGTGCTGCTCTCTCTTTTCCAAAACCCTCTGATTATACAAATCCAGCTGCAACAGAAAAAATACCTCATCAAAACATTTTCCTTTGCTTCTGCAACATTCTTCTGTTACTTACAAAGTTTCTATTTTAGTAAATGTGCTGTCGTTCTCAACCTGGGAAAATAATCATATCACTAACATCTGACACAACCGTTGGACCGAGTGTCCAAAGAAAAAGAATAATTTGTGATCATCTGGTAGGGACTGTATTATTGAAACAAAAGAACCTTTTTAAATGTGTGTTGACAACTACACCTTCTAACTGGTGCGACAGAAGTCTGCCAAACTTCCTAACTTTTTTGGAATCAGGGTAAAAAGTTTTGACACGGCAGTAACTTTGCTGATCATACCTTCTCCTTCTGCTTGGTCTTTACATCATCATCTGCCTCTGTGGAGGTCTGGGGATTGGAGGCTGGCGGAGAGACTGTAGGCAGGCTGAACTGGACTGATTTAACGGGTTTGGCTGGTGCCTGAACAGCCAGAGATTTAACCGTCTCAATAACCTTTAGGCATCTGGCCACTGTTGTAGAGATGGTTGATTCGTTATTGCTTGCAGGACTTGATGTTGAAGGTGCGGATGGTGGTGGTGATACCGCAGCAGGGGCTCCAGGCTGCAGAGGACTGGAGGAGTTGGGGGCTGGAGCTGTGGGAGGCTGGCCAATGAAGGGAAAGGCTGCATGACTGGAGGACGGACCGAAGGGAGGCTGTCCTGGAGGGCGCCGGGGTGGAGGTCCCGGGGGAGGTCCTGGGGGAGGCTGTGCAGGACGCCGTGGAGAAAGTCCAGGAGGATGTCCTGCAGGAAGTCCAAATCTCTGGGCTGGTTGACCAGCTGGAGGAGTGCCAACGCTGGGTGTTGTGGAGCTCTCTTCAGGGGGAATCTGAGTCATGACTCCGAGTGGCCAGTTGAGTGGTGCGGGTGGATGTTGGCAGTGGGCAGGTGGAGGCCCAGGGGGAGGTTTGGGAGGAGCAGCTGGGGAGGGCGTGCTTCCCATTGTCTTGGTGAGACTCTGCAGCTGCTGCGCCTTCTTCAGTGCCTCAAGCTCCTGCTGGTCCAGGAATCCTTCATATTCAGAGACAGTTTTGGACCTGCTCAGTGGCTCCAAACTGGAGGACCTGGCAGGTGAGGGCGAATGGATATGATCTGATTCCACAGAACCAGTTCTACTTGTTTTCAGTTCTTCCCTTGGGGATGACAAAGCCTCTCTTTCTGTGGATGAGGACCTTGGACTGTAGATTCTCTCTTGGGCTCGGTTTGCCAGTTTGGACATATCACCTGTACTCAGTTTGAGGCCAATTGTACGTAGCAGACTTTGGATCTTGTCGTAGGGTTCGGTCGTGATCTTTGGCTCCTCGGTTGTCCTTTCTACAGAAGACCTTCTTGGACTCAGTGGTGTCTTGTTCCCTTCTAGAGTTCGACTGCTGCTGGGTTGCTCCTGAGCCAGTCCCACAATCCGAGAGAAACCCCGGCCATCTTGAAGCGCCCGCTCATGAGGCAGAAGGTCATCATTCACATGAACCGATTCACTTTGTACTTCCACAGCCTTCTTCTTATTAAGCATGTCAAGGAAGCGATCCAGGGGCGGTTTCACAGCTGGAGGGGCCTGGCTTGGTATGGTGTTTGATAGTTTGGGAGAAGGGCTTCTAGGAGGCGGTTCTGTCGGAGAAGGAGGTCTGAAGGACGGTTGGGAAGAGGCAGCTGCATGTGCCAGAGGATGTTGGGAGGAGGTAGCAGGAACTGGGCCAGACTGAGAGGGAGGAGAGTGACCACGGGGTTCTGGAGACCGGCTCCGTTTGACAGGGCGGTATGGGTCGTTGTAAGGTCGGTCCGCGTATGCTGGGTCATAGTAGCGATCATCGTAGGGTTCATCATAAACGTCGTATCGATCAGTGTACCGCTGGACGGCAGGTTTTGGGCCACCATAGGAAGGTTCACCATAGAGACGACTTTCATATGGGCGGTCGCTGTAGGTACGCTCACCATAAGGGCGCTCAGCGTAGGCACGACTGGCATATGCGTCTCCGTAGCGGTCACCATAGCGCCGATCCGGGTAGGGGCCGTATGGCCGGTCGTAATAGGGATCGTCATAAGGCTGAGAAGGATGATGGTGGTAATCAGGTCCCTCTGGTCGCTTCTTCAGGATGGACCGGACTGGTTTGTACTCAGCGAGCGGGACGGCGATCCTGCCGTGGTCGTAGTCTATGCAGGTCCTCTGTCCTGGGTCCAGATCTCTGGGGTCTATGTCCACCAGCGACTTTTTGTAGGCGATCATGTCGTTGAGCTCCTCCAGCTCCCGCTTCTTCCTCGCTAGCTCATCGTCCATCACCCCACTGCGCCTGGGAGGAGGACTTAGCTCCCTCCTTCTCCTGTGGCTTTCTTCGTGCTCTGTGCTAGTTCTGCTCCTCTTCTTGACAGCCTTGTCCTTGTTTTTCTCCCTACTCCTGCTGCGGCTCCTGCTGCGGCTCCTGCTGGAGCTTTTGCTTCGACTTCGGCTCTTGCTGCGCCTGCTCGACGTCTCTCGGCTTCGCCTGTACTTGCTGCTTTTACGATCACGGTCGATGCTGGCGCTGCGTCTCCTTTTGAGGATACGTCCAAATTGGTCCCTGCGAGGACTCCTACTTTTACTCCTACTCCTGGCCCGACTCCTGCAAGGACTTTTGCTTCTACTCCTACTCCTCCCTCTACTCCTGCTTCTACTTCTGCTTCTCCTTCGCCGAGAGGAGCCGTAGTCCCTTCTGCTGAGACTGGACTTGCTGTCCTGCGATCGCAGACTTTTCACCACCGCCTTCAGCTTGTCCGTCTCTGGTTTCTCTTTCCTGAAATATCAGTGGCAAGTAGACATGTTGAAAACTGTTATCTGAATATTATTTTAGAAACTTGTACCACCACACCTCCTGTATAGATGCCAACTAGTCATTTAGTCAGGCTACAAGTTTAATCCAGATGTTAGTGCAACTTCATGGCTCCATTTTCTGCACATGAATGAATGAAAACATGAATTCATCACTCACTCAGTTTCTTCTGAAGCTTTTGTCAGTTTGATGGTCATCTACCAAAACGTTAGAAAAAGAGCAAACATCAATAAAAAAATGCTTTATAATGTGTTTCATGCACACAGAACTGCTAACAGAAATAATGACATTAACACCATAAAACCTGTGTATGCATTATCGTACTGTAATGACACACAAATAGGAAAGAGTGTGCCCTGGGAGCATCCAGTATGTTTGGAGTTTGTTGAATCCAAAAATGAAAAAAAAATGTAAGCATTTGCAAATAAAATCTCTGAATAACAAACAGCTCTTCATTGCTTCTGACATCGTGCCTGTGAACTTAAATCTCGTCCTCACCTTCCCTTTGTTTGCCCCGACGCCGCCCAGTTTACGGGCGGGAAGGAAAACGCTTTCACTGAAACGTTTAACCCTGATCGCCTGGTTCCCCCCCTCCGCTGTTTCATGCTGCCAGAAAACAAGGGTACACATATTTTCACTTGTTAAAGATAAATCCGATAGAAAGCACAACACCACGAGCCTGTTATTATTGTTATTAGACCTGTTGTTCTGTTGAGGATCAGAGCGACTCACCGGGACGACGCTGAACTCGACCTTCTCGTTCAGCTCCAGACGTTTCTTCTCGATCACCTCGGACATGTGGAAGTACAGCTGGGGGTTCTGGGAGCACTTGATGAGTCCTGAGTCGTGCGAGAACTCGATCACGATGCCCTGGTTAGAAAGAAAACGGTTCAGCTGTTTCCCTTCAGACTTTCCTGTTTCTGGCTGTGGTTGGCTGAGGTGACTCACGTGTCGCCGCTGCTCAATGGACTCTTCAAAAGAGGCGGGGAGGATCTCCACGAAGGTGGCTCGCTCCTCTTTGGTCTCCTGGTGGGTGGCGATGTTGAACCGCACCTGTGGTCACACAGTCAGGTAAACAGTCCAACACTGGTGTAATAACTCTGATTTCTCTTCACGTTCATTTATTTCAAAGTGCTCTTGATTGTTTCCTTTACCTTTATGCTCATTTATTCCAAAAAGCAGAATTTATTTTTATTTTAACCGCTTCACTTTATTTTTTACAACATTCTAAAAAGAAATGTTTGAAACATTTATTCTTTTAAAGTATTTGTAAGTATGCCAACTTTCCTTTTTATTGGCTGAAACCACTCCTAGTGACCGTTTCTAATTTAAAGGGGACACTCTGGACGTGTGAGCCAGTCCCGTCCCATCCTGTCCTGTCCCATCCCAACCTGTCCCATCCTGTTCTGTCCCGTCCCATCCTGTTCTGTCCCATCCCATCCTGTCCCGTCCTCTCACCTTGTCTCCGTCCAGCATGGTGGCGGTGGTCAGCAGGTCGTGGGGGCCGAAGCAAAGCTGCTTCTGCTGGCCGTCGATGGTCATCACCAGCCGCCCAGACTCCGGCTCCAGCTTCACTTTGCTGCCAGCTGCTTCTCCTTCTCCCTGGACCGTCTTCACCTCCTTCTGCTCCTCCTTCTGCTCCTCCTTCTCAGCGCCTGTCCCCACGTTTTCCTGCTGTCCTTCCTCTCCTACTGGCTGTTCACTCGCCTCTTCCTTCTTGTCTTCGTCCATTTTCTCCAGTTTAATTTTGACCTGCAGGAAGAATTAATATTTTGTTGTTTCATGGAAAATATTCCAAACTTCTCCTTTTTGGCAGAATGTCTTTTGTACCTGTTCTTGGAGCATTTGTTGTTGCTCCTCCTTGCTCTCCTCCGGCTCCTTCTTGATCTCCTTGCGTGGATATTTGGAAATGGCCTTGAGGACGGTGCCTTCGAATCGCTCCTTGCTGATGTCGTCCAGTGTGTTCGGGTTTCTGAATTTGAAGCCAAGCGGCGTCCACTGCAGGAGGACAGGAAGACGGTTAGTTAAGTCCTCCACGGTGTTTCTGTCCTCAGACTGATCCCGTGTCTGTCTGCAGACTGACCCTGTTAACATCTGCAGACTGACCCTGTTAACATCTGCAGACTGACCCTGTTAAAATCTGCAGACTGACCCTGTTAACATCTGCAGACTGACCCTGTTAACATCTGCAGACTGACCCTGTTAACATCTGCAGACTGACCCTGCAGTGACGTTTCTGTGCCGCTGTGTGAATCTTTGTTCATCCTGTTAAATCACAATAAATCTAATAAACTGAGTTCTTACTTTGCATTTTGCAGCTTCCAGCGCAGCCGCCACCTCCTCCTTCTTCTTGGCCTCTTTCTGCCGCTCCTCCTCCTCCTCCTCCCTCTTCCTCCTCTCCTCCTCCTCCTGCTTCTTCTTCTCCTCCTCCTCCTTCCTCCTCCTCTTGTCCTCCTCCTCCCGTTTCTTCTGTTCCTCCAGGATTTTGTCCCCGGACCTCTTGATCCTCATCAGCCTGATGGCTCTTTTCTGTGACTTCACCTGCGGAGACAGAAGGAGGCCGTCAGAGGGGCCCACCTCCTCCTGCAGCGCCTCCTCCCTGCAGCGCCTCCTCCCTGCAGCGCCTCCT
>JAOWBC010000318.1:811765-830873 GCA_028566105.1 Hypoplectrus providencianus
CTCAGTCATCTTCTTCTTTTAAAGGCTCTTCCTCTGTAAAGAAAGTGGCTGGAGACTCTAAATGCTTTTTCGTGTGTACCACCGCCGTTCTTTTCCCCCGCCGCCAATTGAAAAAGAGAAATTACAAAGGGTGCACTGAACCATTTTATCATCTTGACCTGGGCGTATAAATGGAAATTCTCTCATCATGTTGTCATTAAAATGGCATTTCCATCGCTGGGAAAGAGCAATTGTACATTCTCCGTCTGTTCGTCTTCCATCTCCACGTCTCAATCTTCTTTCTCTCTTCTCAAATCTTTCTACGCCTCTTTTTTTTTTTTTTTTTTTTACACTTGTCTTCTTCTCTCTACCTTTCTCCTCTAACACCAATGTTCTTACTTCCTTAATTTTTAATTCCAACCCTCTTCTCCTTCCTCATCAAACTTTAACAACAAACAGATTAGACTGTTAGATAAAACCCTTGGGTAACAGATTCCCAGATATTTATTTATTTTTTCCTCATCTCAAAAACATTGTTGCTCATAATAATGCCAAACTATGACAAGTCCAACCTGAAATAAATGTTCTCATAATCCATTTTGTGTTATTTTAGTGTATAATATTTCTAAAACTGCTTGTCAATGTGTATTTGTTTTAGGTTCCAATAAAATGAGGTATTAAATCTACATAATTTAGCCTGCATAGCTAAAAAGAGCTACAATAATTAATAAAACAACTTACAGAACAGAATTATATTTATATAATAAATCAAAAGACTTTATCATATCAAGACACTAATACCTAGCAGTTAATAACTGCAGCAAAAATAAGTCATACAAATGTTGGATAAAGACAAAGAGGCTTTGTAGAGGTGGAGTGGGAGCATACCTGTGTGGGCGTGGCTGACCCACTTCCACCGGTTCACCTGAGCAGCTGCTTCTCATTGGCTCATCAACCAGCAGTAAATCACCTGCACAGGTGTTTCCAATCACCCACCACGAGTATTTATTCCTGGATCTGCTCCTCACTCACTGGCCTGGTCTCTTAAGTTGCAACAGCGCCACAGCCAAGAGTCCCCAATCTGAGTTGTGTCCTTTTTTAATACTAATGAGTAAAAATGGAAAACCACAGTATCTGACGTTTCATTAGCAGGTCAAAAATCATGAACTTGCTCAGAAAAGGAGGCTCAGATTTAAGACCTCCAACAGAAATAACCGAAAAGATCACCCACAATGACACATGAGCGTCTGTCAAAAGCAGCGCAAAGTACAGACTGGAGCTTTGTAAAATAAAGCACAGATCATCTTACAAACATGTGAGGTTTGCAGTTTAAAAGAAGTTTGCAGTTTCTGTAAATTTATGCAACAAAGCAGCTGACCTAGGTTAAGGGCTGGAAAACTTCCTGGTTTGGCCTAAAGTTGAGTGAATAAAAGTACGAAAATGCTGTAAATGAAAATGTTGAGAGTGACACGACTACCATCAGTAATGTAAAAGATGCAAGTTGCATAAAAAGTTGTTCACTTGAACCCTGTTTTCCTGGGTGAAAGTCCACCATTTGTTTAACTCATCTGACTCCCTCATCAAGAAACTCTGCAGAAAAGTAAATCAGAAAGAACAGTCTGCCAGTTTGCAGAAAATATGCTTTGTGGAAATGCATCGTTGAAGAAAGAAACATTACATTTTTGGGGAGATCTGAATCAGGGGGCAGGAACAATAATTATTTCTTAGCGTTTGTTAACATTGAGTGTCTGAAAGTCCTTCTACCTCCCTATATTTTGTCTCTAACAACAGCTGTTGGTGTTGTAGCTTCCACACAAACAGAAACCTCAAACCATTGTGAAACTCACTGTTGTGGTTTTTTTTTTAAGCACCTCACATTGTAGTTTTTCACATTCACACTTCACAGGTTTTAGCACGCTTTAAACACACGGCAGAGGCATTTCAGAGGCTCACAGAGGACTGATTGTTATGGCTGCTAAAGGAGCGTTAGCTCCACAGCCCTCGGCCTAAACAGAGATATTGCGAATCATTAGTCTTCTCCACCCTGTCAGCTCTCACATTCAGAGAGTTTGAGAGGACCATAAACCTCTGAGGACTCTCAGTCCCCTGCACACTGACGACACGTGTTTAAACATTATTTATCCAGCAGAGTGAGCTCCTGATGTCTCCATCCATATATAGCATCCATTTTCCCACGATGCCGGAAAAAAAAGCACAGGATCCACAACATTTATGACTGAATCAAGCTGATGAGCATCATTCTCCACTTCAACAACAGCAGCGATCAGCAGATTTCCCGGTTCAGAGCGAGGCACTCACAGTTCAGTGGTGCTCAGTGAGCATCCCTCACAGTGGTGTTACATTAACGCATGCAGCTCTGAGTGCACTAATCAAACCAAGGTCTGCTTGTGCCCTCAAACATGAACCATAATCCTCAAAACAAATGGGCTTTTTACGAACCTGCACAACCTCAATCTAGCTCAACGTGGACCAGGCAAAGCTGCTTTTCCTCGCAATCGAACCTGTATTTGTACTAAGAATGATAATGAGACCTTAACTGAATCTGCTTTTAAACCTGAAGCAACGTATGTGCAGCAAAGAAAAGGATGCCGGTTCCTTGCCACGGATGCACTCATTAATGTTTAACTGTAATTCTAGGAAAAAGAGAGCGAGCGAGCAGCATCAATAGTGCATGTAATGTACATTTACATTACATTTTTTGAGGTTAGATGTCAATTTTTATCAAATGTGACACTGAAAGCACTCAGAGCAAACCTGCTCCTCTGCTCAGTCACCTAGTGTAGAAATAAGAGTCATAATGGTGCATCTCAAAGCTGCTCTTATACATTTACACAGCCTTCATTGAGAAAATGAAAGCTGTGTAAATGTATAAGGGGTGAATTTTTCCTCCCATTTCTCCAGATGTTTGCAATCCCAGGAGAATTTGTACTGTACATCTTGTGCCATCATTTTATGTTCATTTTTTTTCTAGAAAGAATAATCACAGAGTGATGAGAATTGATTAAAATAGGGTACTGAAACGTTTTCTGCAGTGTTTTTGAGCCTTCAGCTGGTTGACAAAGACGGGGCACTAATTTAGCTCGGTGTGATTTGTGGAGCTGTAGCTCATCAGACCGGCCCTGTGTTTTCTGCTCTGACCTGTCTGACTTCCTCCCAGCGAGCCTCTCTGGTGGGAGCAAAGGAGCCTGTCTGTCAAACAGCTACTGAGCTGTGGGGATCAGCAAACCTCAGCCTGAAGCCTGAAAAACAATGTTTAGAGCCCCTCTTCTGACAGCCATGGACACATCTAGCAAGCTGACATTTCTTTTTTTTTAATTATTATTATGGCTTTCTGACATTTATCTGGTCGGGGGATGTCAGCCAATAGCTCATTTTACAGTTTGTGTGAAATATGTATATATGGAGTTTGGAAAAAAAAAACACACATAATTCACATGCAGAGGCTTTCTATTAACACCTTTTTTTATTCTAGTGCAGGGTTTCCAATTAATTAAACTGATATGCCCAACTAGATTCAAATCTCTCCCACAATGATTAAATCCCTCGTGATTCACAGATTAAAAACCCATTGAGCTTCAGCAGAAAGTGCTTGTAGTCTCCTCCCCTTAAAGCAGAGCCGTGCCCTCTGTCTGGTGGAGAATTTTAACTTTCTGCATGTTGTTGTAAGCAAAAGCCGAGACTTTCCTGTTCGTGTTGCTCTGGTGTTCACTGATGCATGTCCTAAGTGTACTCACTGCCTCACCCACATCTAATTTAGGACAAGGTCATTGAGAAACACAAGCTGCACCTTGGGGGGAAGCGCACGTGGTGAGGAATTTCTGTTCAACCACCTTTACAAGCTTATAGATTCACTGAGTTTGTGGCAGCGCTCTCCATCACAACTCGGCGTCATTTCCTCTTTCGAAGCAGCTCTACAATTTAAACTTCTTGCAAGCACGACCACAACTATTTACTTTAGGTTGCAGCTGCTTCAGAAACACCTTTCTGTCACTTATACTTTACAGATTATTCTACTCTTTGATTTTTTTGTTTAGAGGCGGCACTCTGCTCCAAATCTGCTTTTTTACTCTGTATTTGCCTGGTTTAATATCTCATCTACAAAAAAGAAAACTCCCGCCACAGCAGCGTTGGAAAGGTTAGAGAATTTGGCTAACAGAGAGAAAGTTACAGGCTTTAACCACTAACCTGACAGAAACACATGACTGACATTGTGCCCTTGAACGTGTCAGTTCAAGGCCTTTCCATGGGAGTGACGTGCAAATGACAGCAAGTAAACGAGGCAATAATTCGTGCACATTTTTGGAAGAGCTTATTGTTGGTTCCTGTTCAGTATTCATGGTAGAATTAGACTAATTAAAACACTGACTCCAGCTTCATATGTCTTCAAATCGCTGCCAGCACCGAGTTAATGATATGAACAAGAGCACAATGTTTTGTCACAGTAGGTGATTTCTTTTCTCATTTCAATCACATTTTACAAGACAGAAAAAAAGTCTGCAGGCTCTTCCATTTAGCTCAGATCACAGTAAAAACAATGTTCAACCCATCATTAACAACAAAATGTGATTCAGACATGCATGTGACAAACTGCAGAACGGGATCGCATGAACAGAACAACTTCTGCATTATTAAAGTGGAAACAAAAACATGGCACCTGCATGCTGTGGAGGCCAGCTGGTCTCTGGTACAAAGCGCACCATGTGCACCCATTTAGCCTTCACCATCACTGCAGTAGCCTAAATTATACATAAACATCAAAGACAGACGGTGTGTGTGTCGTTCAGTGACACGTGGCCACCCCATTTCACTGGTGCTGCAGTCATACTTCATTATTGCTTTGTGTTCACGCGAGGAAACGCTCAAACATCATCACCTGTTGAACAGTTTCTGCAGTGATAATCAAAATCTCTGAATCCTCTGTTACTCTATTGATTCATGAGGCAGTATTTCACTGGTAGATCAGGCTAAGCTACTCATCAGCCTTTCAGGAGCTGGCAGGCGTTCAGAATCAGAGGCGTGCTGACAAAGGGGCTGAACCCAGCGAGCGGTTCCAGTTTGGGTTTGGATCTGCTGTTTGTGCTGGTCCTCAGTTGGTTCAACCTGTGAACCAGCTGAGAACCAGTTTGCTTTTTCACAGGCTTGAGAGAGCCACGTCATTATGACAGTTTTCTGCTCTCTGTAATAACATGAGCAGAATACATTTTCTCTTTACAAATGTTGCTCCTAGCTAGAGTTGCCAAACGTCCCTTGGAAAACTGAATCGTCCCGTATTTCTTAACAAAAGCACCCGTCCTGTATTAAGCTGAAAAGAGACGCACTGTGTCCCATTTTACTGTGAGAATCAGAAAATAGTCAAATAGTCATCGGAAAATGAGTAACTGCATTTTTTAAAATTAAATTTTTTTTCCTGCTCTGTGACCAATCAGGTGACAGCATACAGAATACTCTCATCCCATTGGTCAAGGTGCTGTTGCTATGGAGACAGAAGAAGACAATAAGCTTTCTATCTATTGTTTTATATGAATTTATACAGTTTTAAATTAAACAGGACAGGTTTCTGTCTTACTTTATTCAGTTAATTTTGTTATTTTGTAATAAAGTGAATTATAGGATAATAATTTGTTTTCACGTCACTCAAAAATATGCGTTTGATTCCCGTCCCTTATTTATTTTTTAGGGAGTTGGCAACCCTACTCCGACACCTGCATCCAGACATGACACCGTCAACTCTGTTGTGCAGCTCATCTTGACTGCTATGAAGGGGATTTTTTTTCATAGTGTAACATTAATTTTTGACTTTGTTGTAAGCTACGCTAGCCTGCTAACATTAGCCCACCGGCAGCACACATCAGTAACAATGCATTCAAATAAATCAAATTAAATGAATAATGCACATTTTTGTTTGCCTCGTTGGTCACAATAATCCTCCCCCAGCCCCTGACATAAGTGGTTCAAGACCAGAAGGAGTTGGTGCAGCTCTGGGACCAGGTTTACTGGCTGTGAGCCGGTTCCTTGTCATAAAGCAAAGAACCGGTTTAAGATTAGGCACTGGCTCTGATCTGGTCCTGGAACTGATTTGGTTGAAAATGAGTATTAGAAGAAACCCTAAATGACACCCTGTTAGCTCTCATCTACATCCGGTCCTTGGTTTCCTGCACCATCATCAAAACTGCTTCACTGTTATGTAATTTTTAAAAGATAACTCGCTGCAAAAGCATAAAAACTGTCTTGTCTTCGTCTAGACTGATCTGATGTAGGTTGCTTAATGCTGAAAATATCAGCTAAAGAAATATCTGACCTCAAGAATACGACGGCCTTGTTGAGAGCAGTTTCCTACAGAAACTACAGTTCCTGAGTAGTCTGGGTCATTGTTGCATGGCTTGAAAAAAATCAAACCCCTGAATATAATAAAAATAGTGTGAATATGTTGAGGCATTGCTTTTAAATTTATCGAATATGTATTTTGTCGGTGATTTGAGCACAAGCCAAGTGTCATGAAGTTCCTTCCAACTATTCTCCTTAATTGCTTATCCAGTAAACTCTGAACTGGGCGCCAGACGATCAGACATGGAGACAGACAAACCATTTATGCTCTCATTCACTCTTATGGGCAATTTAGAGTTACTAATTAAACATGAGCTGCATGTTTTTGGACTGTGGGAGGAAGCAGGAGGCTGAGCCAGCAACTTTCATGAGACAGAAGCAGAAATATTCCCATTAAATTCAAAGAAGGCAAACATGTCTACACCCAATATCTCCAAAACTCGGCCAGTCAACCTAAATATTCTGCAGGCACGACAAAAGTAAAGTACTTCACGATTGGTTCAGTCCCTAATAGGTAGATATTTGCATTAAAAACCGACATTGGTTAGTTTTTTCGAGTTCTTCTTTGCTTTGAGATCATGACACTGCTGCAAGAAACAGCCTCATCCACTAATAACATTAAAGACATGATGCATATTCAGACTGCTTCGGTTTGTTTGAGCTCAGCATACCATTGTGTAAATATGCAAAGTTCTGCTTATGCATATTTCACAACATTTTCTTGCAATAAAAGTGGCACACACACACTTTTATGGAAAAAGTTACAGTTCAGTCTTTTGAATAAGTTTTGAAAAATCCTTTCAGCACTTCCAACACATTCGACTGAATCTGCTGTAACCGCTCGACCCAGAAGATCAGACCGAGGAACACATACGGCTCGTTGTTGTTGTCAGACAGACAGATATATTTCTCAATATTGCAGGAGGGGAACCTTTGATGCTTAATCATCTCGGTGAGTGCATTTGCAGCCATGGCTGTCAGCGCTTTGACAGATTTTATGATCATTACAAACAATCCTCTGGTGTTTTTTTTTCCCTAAGTGTACTTAGTATGCATGATACAGAGCAGGAAGAGAGCCACAACACAAAACAAACAAACAATTGAAATGATATCAGCCATAATAAATGTAACCATATCTACCAGTCTGTTGATGCCACAGCAGGTACAACTTTAAGCTGCAGATCTATTGAATCCTTTCCAGCTGCAGGGCTGCTGTTCTGTATCTGACCCTGGCCATAAATGAGGTGAAGAGGGAAAATGTTTGAAGGAACCTGCAGGTGTGCTCTGCTCTTTCTGTGCCATCTCCTCCATCTCATTATCTCAGTCATTAAACTGCTTGCCAGACAACGTATCTCCGTTGCATTTAAAGTTCTGGCTTCGACTTCGGCTCAATGTCAGCCGCAGTCTCTAATACCAATAACGTGTCGTCTGCACTCACATTTACCAAGACACTGCAACTGATCTAATTATCCCTGGTGGCAGCTTGGAGTGTAAGAGGAAACAGATGGCGATTTACAGTCTACAGGAATATGGAGCCGGCGCCGGTATGGAGATGTTTTGTTAAGTTATGCCCAGGCCTCCTCCAGAGACCTCAGAAGTAGATTGTGCAACTTTCACAGTTCAGATGAGATGTCTGCTGAATTCTGAATGCATGAGAAGTCAAAATGAAATGAATGAAAAGTCAAACAGAAATACAGAAGTTGAATGCTGCTGGAAAATATCCAAAACTGACCACAAAACTAATTAGTTTAAAATATTAAAGGCAATACAAAGGTTTTTCGTTTTAGCTGAAAAGTAAAAAATGACCCCACCAAAAGGTTCCCCAACAAAAACCCCAAATCAAAGACATTTATGTCAAAATATCCTATTTATTGTTTATTGTAAGTTCTTAATGGATGAATTTCTCAGGCTATGAAATACAATAATTCTGCTTTATTTCCACCTGGTTGTTGGTTTGATTCCTGGCTGCAAAAGCAGTCCAAATGTCTGCTACATGTACCCGAAAAACAGAATAAATTTAAACTGTGTAGGGAGCAGAGGTGTGTGTCTGAGCCTAATGAGGGATTTGCAGAAGAGATAAATGTCACCTGTGTGTGCACACTGACAGTGACGTCTTCTTCATCTTTGCTTCCACATCCACTTGTTCTTCATTATTATTTCCACCATCTTTATCTCCTGCATCCCTGTCAAGTGATCTTCTTTTTTATGTATCATCATAATCGTCATCATGACCTCCAGTGCAGAGGTTGGTTGGTTTTGTCACCAAAAAGGGGGACATTCACCCATCTTAACCCATCCCTGAGTTCACCAATGGACAGACGGTGCTGATTTGTTTCTGCCTCTTCGTCCGTCTGTTTGTCAGCAGGATTACAGAAGAACTCTGTGTCGGATATTCATGAAGCTTTGTGTGAAGCTGTGACATGTTTCAAAGAAAGAAACCATAAAACTGTGCAATGCATCTGTATCACAAGGTGGATAATTAAGACTGTTATCAAACAAGCCACATAGGGCATCTGCTGCATTCATGTGTGCTCAGAAATCAGAGTTTCCAGGATATATTTTCTTGACCCATCTGATTTCATTCCTTGGCTCTTTTCTTTCTTGTCATTCAAATACTGGAAACAGCTTCTGGTTGAATAAGAACTTAAACCATTTCAATACACTTTTTCTTTGAAGCATCCATTTTTTCCCACAATAGAGAGAAGACTCCAAAGTGGGAAGGAAGTCTTCCAAACTTGGGAAGTGGGATCATCTGAGCTGCATGTAAATGCACCATTGTCCTTGTGGGAGCTTCAGTTGTCTTCATCACTTTGTTTATAATCACAGTTCTTTCCCTCTTCATCCTCTTTTTTTCTTCATTACTTCCATCTTCATAATCATTATCATCGTCTCCGCTCCTTCTTCTCCATCTTTATCTTCTTTCATCATCACCATTATCATCACATTCCTCCGCCCCCATTAATTCTTCCTCTTCATCGTCATCATAATCAAATCCTTCATCTGAGTCTATTCTGTTGTCTTCCTCTCCATTGGATTTAAAGCCATTATCTGTACCTACAGTCATTTAATGTCACCTTGATATTAATCTGTTTACTCATATCCATCATTGAAAGGTCACATCTGATATCACCAGAAGTCAAGAATGGTCGTGAATGGTTATCAATTTAATATCTCGATATAAAAAAGATCGTTTTCTCATGATAATGAATTAATTGTTTTCTTGGCTCAATGTAGCGGAAAGACTTTTGCTTCCATGGGTTGATTTAATGTCTGATAATTGCACGCTGGTTAATGTGATTGGCAGGAGAAAATGGTAGATCACATTATTGATCATTGCACCAGGATCTACTTTGGTTTGTTTATGTTGGACAGAATTTTATGTTTATACTTATTGCTTATTGCTTCATTCATCTTTGTGTTTACAGAACCACACACACTCACACTTATTCACGGCCCTTTCTTCAATTAGCCAACCATCTACCGTTCTAACTGATGCCCCCTGGTGGCTACAACCTACCAAAACCAGAGCCATATATACTGTCCACAAAACACGCCTCATACATTCATTTGAGAAAACCATCTTTGCTATTTCAAAATAATTAATTTGTTATCATGAGAAATCGATCTTTGTTTTGTCATAATAACGACTAATCTCGTTATCTTGATATAACAGGGCATTAAATATATATCCACGGTTGTTCTTGGCTTCTGTAGATATCAGATAAACACTCCTGTAACCTGCTGTGGTGTTGCATGTTTTGGAGGATGTTCTCCAGCAGTCCAAACCAGGACTCGCTGCATTGCGGTGACCTGACAGGAGCTTGAGAGGATCTTGGACCAACCTGAAGTCATCTGAGGCGACGATGCCATGAGATGAATGAGAGTGTGTTTAGGGAGCCAGAGTTTCAGAGGGACTGGCCTTCAGCAAATATCACTGGGTCACAAATTCAGATGGATAGACAGCCGGTCTGGCTTTTATCACTTAACCACTTGTCCCCAGGTTCATAAATCTCAGGCCCTGACTGACGGTTGCAGGTTTACCCCGCCGGGCCGCTGCTGCCACAATGTAGCCTTGACTTCATCAGATCGCATTCATGGCTCTTCTCCTCTGAGCACACATTTTCATAAATGACACTAAAGAGGAAATATGAGAGGGGGTTTCTCCTGCGACTGCTCTCACGCTGCTCGGCTCGGCTCGGCTGTCACAAACTCCGGCTCCAGTCTCATGAATCATAAAGGACGGTGTGGGGCTTTGCAGGGGAACGCTCAACATATTCACACTAATTAGATTTTATTCAGAGGTTTATGATCGTTTTCAGACATGCAACTCATTGAGAAATATTAAATTCAGATTTCTGTTTGAAATGGGAAGCTCAGAGACAATTCAGCTGGATTCATTGAATGTTTTTTTTTAATTCAACAGTGGAGCAGAAAGACTAATCAGAATTTTATTGAAATTTGGATATGGATTACTTCCAAAAGCAGGTGCAGAGTTGCTTAATTCAAAATTATGTTTTCACACCTATTTTCCCCAGTATTCTGAAGACTAAGAAAAACATATTTTTTGGCTCCAGATGCGTGCAAAATAAAAAATAAAAAAATAAAAACACCATGGTTATTCGTTATATTTTTCGATTAAAGTAGAATTAGTTATGTAAATCCCCTCCAATCATGTGAATCATAAAGCGGATTCATTGCAAATAGAATATCTTTCAACTTAATTGAAATAAGCTTTTTTTTTCCAGATCGTTCAGCCTGAAAGAACGGGACATGTTTAGTTAATTTATACACCAAGAAACAGCCTGCACAGTCCAACGATTCAACCATTAACCTGCATCATCGCTGATTCACATGGATGATGAAACCTGAAGGAAAACCACAGAGGGAGCAACATCCTGTTCATAATAACCCACGACTGCCAGGTTTACATCTCCTAATCACTGCACAATGCCTGAAACTTATTAAAATACAAATACTGTGCTGTAAAGCTGAAATTATAATTAACCAAAAACCCCAAAGAGGGAGATGCAGATGTCACAGTAAAGTTTACATAATGCAAGACTGTATTTTATTTTTTTTTACCAGCTGAGCTTCCTTTTCCTCCCGTGTGGATGATTGACAGGAAGCAGAGCATGACATGAAAAACACTCGACTCAACCCAAGCACAGAAGGTTCAAACCAAACCAAATTAGAGCTTCACGGCGACAGGGATGGATTTCTCTTTGTGGTTGAACAAACTGAGGAGGAATGAATGACAGCAAATGCTATCTTCTGAAGGGAGGAAAACTCAAAGGACAGATTTTTTTTGTAGCTCTGTGCGCAGACGCCATCAAACCGGGAAAGAGTCGAGATGACTGGCACAAAATTTAAAGCACTTTTATTATCTTTAAATAATCACTTCTTACTCTCATAGTCTCATCCATCTGATGCAGGCCTCTATCTGGGGAGGATTTTGAAGTGTTTTGCTCACTTCAGCAGGTAAAAGCTTGAGCCTGGATTTCTCTCAGATCACATCCCACCACTGTTTCTTTTTCTTTTCTTTTTTTTTGACAAGACAACAAAGGGACCCACGTCATGAAGCGTCATTAAATGAGATGTCTTGAGATGCATTGTGCTCCATGAAAGGATCACAGAGATGGTGAAACTGTGTAATTTATCTTTAGGTCCTTCCATCAATGCTCGTCTTTACATGCGTCTGTTGTTGTCCTGCTGCTGCTCCGACAACTTCACTGCAGCCGATCAATGTTAATCTAGAGTGTAGATGATGATGGCACTCCATCCATTAAACTTATTTTAACCAACTAAACAAAGTCCCAACCTTGAAATGTAATGCATGTTAATATGTTTGTATACGGTGCTGGGAAAGTATTCAGATCCTGATACCACACTGTGAAATTACTCCACTACAAGTAAAAGTCCTGCATTCAAAACTTAATTAAGAAAAAGTACAGTACAGAAGCTATTTATATTAAATCTATACTGGGAAAGTGTCAAGGTTTTCCAGGAAGAGTGGGAAACCTGACTGGGAACAGGGATGTTTGAAATACTTTGTTAATCCAGTTGTGTTGTTTTAGCAGCAAGTAAAGCAGAGAACATGGGCGAAATGGATGGAGGGTCCATTATAAGGTGCCCCAAAAAAGTATGTGTTTGTCCCATTTAATCTGTTTACACATTATTGATCCTGGAGAAACTTCTAAGCAGCTGAAAACACAACACAGGCAGCAAAATAAACAATACTTCTGTCTATTCAGGACATTTCATACCTGCACTGTGTTGCTGCATAACCAGTTTGAGACTCTTGGATAGATTAAAAACATGTTGGAGAAGTTATCCATATTTCATGTGGCCTGGGAAAGTGTCAAGGTTTTCCAGGAAGAGGGTAAACACAATATTTATTGTTTATTCTGGCAGTGTTCCTCTGGCAGCAGGCTAACAGATAAAAACATAGATGGATGGGACAAAAACAGACTTTTTTCAGGCAACTTGTAATGGTCCATCTGTCAAGTCAGGCTTGTCATTAAATATCTGTTCACACATTTCTGATTCTGTGAAGCTCTTCAGCAGCTGAAAGCACAACACAGACAGCAAAATAAACAATACTTTGAACCATTTCTCTCCATATCTGCAGTGTGCTGCTGCACAACCAAACACACCCAAACCTGCAGCTCAGCATCCGTCATGAGTCCCACCTCTGGAGCGCTCTGGGATGAACCTGACATGAGACGAGACAACACACTCTCTCTGGATGCAGCAGCGGCTGACACATTAGTTTTAACTCTCTCCTTGGAGACTGGTGACTGTGACTGGTGAGTCATTCGTTATCTGAACGTTACATGTGCACACACACCAGCACACACACACCACCACCACACTGCTGCTTAGCATTCTCACGCACTCCTCTCATCATCTCCACATGTGTCCGTTCGCTCCTTATCTCTTCGCTCACACACACACAAACCGGAGCCCACAGATACATGTGCACGAGCACGCAGGTTCGGAGTGCAGCGGCATTATCTGTCATTAGGCTGCGATTAAAACACACTCCACTGACTCCAAATCAGCTGAGAGAAGAGATAAAACTCCAATGAAGGACTTATGCAACCACACCGGAGAGACACGCAGAACCAAAGTGTCCTGTGCTCTGTTCGAGTGTTGTGCGTGAATTTTTTTTTTTTTTTCGAGCCTAAAAGCACACTTTGTATCATCAGAAGCACTTTCTGCATGTCAGCGGTGAGGAGTGTTCCTCCTTATTGCTTATGCATTATGGAGCATTGTGCAGATAATTGCAGGAGATATGTGTTTGTGCATTCACTCAGACTTACAATGCACGGAGAATTTGTTTGGGCTAATTTTGTTTGGAAAGGGCAAAGAGTGCATGTGTTAGAGTTAGAGTTACACTTTTATAGGCTGCAGAAGAAGAGGATGAGCAAACGTGATATTTGCAGAGATTCCACGCTTATGAGGACACGTCCTCACAGATGTTAACATACACGGTACGCTTCTCCTCCCTCAGCATCTGCTCAGAGCTTCTGCAGGGTTTCTCAGCTCTCTCCACTCTGCCGTTCCACGTTCAACCTCATTAAAGCCCATTTTTTATGCTACATATCTTTCCTGAGGTTGGTGAATTCAGACAAACCACCGCTAAACTGCAGCTGAGCTCCGTTACACGTGCAGAATGCGCCTGAAGGAAGTCACCGGTGAGGATCGAGCTGCTGCTTTGGTGCATCAGGAGAGAATTTTACACAGATCGCAAGGACAAATGGAATAAAATGCAGAAACAGTCGCTGTTTTCATGTAGATAAGTCGGGTCCAGAAACAGAAATGTCTACAAACTTCATGCAAAACTTTATGCATCTTACATGAATTTAAATATCAACATAGCGGATTGCATTTTAGGCACTAGCTTTATCAATCGGCGTACAAATAACTATACACTTTTAAATTACATGCACCAAAATCCAATTTTACATGGAGTTTCTAAAAGTAACAACACTACAAGTTGCGGCAAAACCATTTTGCTAGATTTATGGCAACAACCTTCCTGGTTAGACTTTTAAAAAGTTAATTTTAGGAGCAGATAAATACATGTAAAACCAGCATGTGATGTTGTGACGATAGAAACTACCGGAAATGACACAAAAATGTGGTGAAGGACGTTGATGTTTAATAACTTTGTTTACTTTTGTTTCCACATGGGCCTTTTGTTTGAACCATTCAACTTCTGTGCTTTATTCTCCAGTAAGGCATCATTTGTAAAAAAAAAAAAAATCCTACCAATAGACACCAATAACTTCAAGCATTAACGTGGGGACAGATTGGTGTATCATTTGCATGCAAAATTCAATTTTGGCGTTTGCATTGCACATAATTTGAAGGTCTAAAGTCTTGTTATTTTTATCCAGATTCAAGAGAATTGACTGAATAAAGAGACCTAGTTAATGAATTTCCCCTTGGGGATTAATAAAGTGTTTTTGATTTTTGATTAGATGGAATTGATTTGATTGAACAAAGAGACCTGCGAAGAATAACTCAAGCATGACTGAAAAAAAATAATCTGCATTTGTGGAGTAGTCATTAATTATTTCACAGCAGGTGTGCAGACAAAAGTGCACAGGTCAGAACCAACACCAACCGCTGTCACAGGCGCTCCAACTACTTCTAATGAGAGTTTTTATTGTGTTTCTGCTGCTACCTACTGGCTCATCTACAAACATACCTGAACACTGAAAGACCAACACATCACTTTGCTGAACACAACTGTTACTGGCAATATTAAGATAATAAAAACAGTAACAATGTTCCAGGTTTCCAGGTGCTAGAGTAGAAAATCTTCATACCTCACAACAAATGACGCACAGACGCCTCAGGAAGGTGAAGCGGTCATCTAGTAATTGGAGGGTACCTGCTCTGATCTCTGGCTCCTCCTGAAGGCTTTTCCTCAGGTGTCATGTCTTGATTCAACGTCCTGTCTTTATGTTTAATTGGTCTCTTGTGTATTTCAGTGCATTCTCTCATTTATCATCAATTCATCTGTGTTTATTTGCTTGATTTCCTCCTTTACACATAGTAGATGTTTGTGTTTTTTCCCTGCCTGTTCTACTTTTATGGTTTGAAGAGGTTCAAATGCTGGTTGAAAACACAAAGGCTGATCTTTAATAAGCTGATAGTAGTGCACTTGAAGGGGACCCTGAACCCCTCACCGGTCCCGATGAGCAGCTTGGCACCTTGCATGGCAGCGACGGCCACCAGTGTGTAAATGTGTGTGAATGGGGGAACGCTGGCGTGTGTTGTGAAGTGCTCTGAGCGGTCGATGGACGAGGACAGCGTTACATAAATGTGGTCCTTTAGACCATTTTAGCTCTGCTGTTGCTGATAATTAAATAAGGATAATTAATTCCTGTGTCATTCAGTTTGCTAATGTATTGCTAGGCAACAAATACCTGCAGGGAAAGGCTTCCATAAATGAGTTGCAGTAACTGTTTCTCCTTCAGACCTGCAGTGAAAGGTTACAGACATTCCTATCCACATCCAATTAGCCTCTTAGCTCTCCGACTCTCTCCAGGTCTGTGTCTGCTGCAGGGATTTAGGTTTTTCTCTTCCACAGTAGCAGTTTTGTTGGCCAAGTAATTGTCGAGCAATTCATTTTGATCGAGTGTTGAAAGTTGTGGCTTGAAACACAAACACACCCACTTTTAGAGGCTCTGGAGTGCCGTCTATCAGCAGCCCCGCCCTCACCTGCATTATTAATATCACTTGTGATTAATTTCTTCCTCTCAAACGTTTCTGTTTTAAATGTCAGCTTTTAATTGTCTCGTGTAGCTCTAATGTGACTCAGACCAGGCTGTTTTATATTACTGCAACTTTGTCATTTTTTTACGATCAAACGTAAACTAGTTGCTTCATCATATTTGTGCTTTTATGGACAAAACGTTTATTTAGTCAGTACTGTAAGTACCATTTTGAGGTACTTCTACTTTACTTGAGTATTTACACATAACTTTATTCTTGTACTCCACTGCATTTTGACTGAAATATTGTACTTTTTTCCTCCACTACTTGTAGCTGCCAGCTTAAGTTACTTTTCAGGTCAAAATTACAGAAAAAGCACAATATATCTAAAGTGATTCAACATTTTCTGTTTAATTAACCTATAATAGTATATTAAGTAGTTTGCAACATTTTAATGTCGTACTACTTAATACTTACTTGTAAACATAAATGCATCAATACAAATAAACAATAATATATTTATGATGTTTTTAACCATCCTAGTTTCTGCAGTAAATCTTCTTTTACTTGTGATACTTTAAGTAGATTTTGAAATTTTGTTCTGCATTATCTTACAAAACTTGCTGCCTATAGGTGGGTCAGACTCACAATCACCTAAAGTTTCTACAATGCCTCATTGTAAAACTCTCATCCCAACTAGAATATCAATATTGATGATTCTCCAGACCTCATAAAGCATTCAGTCCCTGTTTGTATATCCTGTGGCATGGTTTTCCATACTAGGCCCACAGGGAAAAACACAGTTGTCCAGTGCCTACTTAGACTGAATATATTTTCACAAGATTGACTAATTTCTAAACATCTGTGCTGCTTCACATAAATTAACTGTTTCTTTGTGCTGCTTAATGCAAATCTAGATCCAGAGTTGTAACTTCTAAGCATTTAACTGCAGCATTTAGAGGATTGTGCAGCGTTGGTGGTGTCTTTGTGGACCTTTTGTTTCTTTATGAAGACTTGTCAGCCATCACTGGCTCACACATAATGTCACAGAATGGCCTCTCCAGCCACTCCACCCACTGCCTCCCCTAAATAAGCCCAGTGCCGCCTCAGAGCCGAGCTGGGCCACAGAAACAGAAACATCTGCCCTCTCACGGCAGCTTTACCTCCTTCGTTCACTCTGACAAATAGCTGGAGTTAGACCTTGCCTGTGGCAGTGGCTCAGCACTAACACAAAGTCAAATAAAATGTGGAAGGAGGTCTGGGCATCAGAGATTCTAAAGTGGATGATGTACTGTATGTTTGCTCTCTGAGAGGGCTAAAAAGGGTTTCAAGCAGTACTTATTGATTTGAGAGAGACAGAAGCATTTTCTTTTCTGTTGCTTATGGTTTGTGATAGGCTCTCTGCTGAGTCCGAACCATTTCCTTCAGGAAAAGAAATCTCTTCATCTCCTTTATTTTGCTTTTCAAAGCCCATAATGTCAGTGTGTGTCTCTGCAGCAGCTGTTGTCTGTCGAGGGGAATATAAACCTGACGTGGTAATATCTTCCATTTATCTGTCTGTCCCCACTCCGCCCACTCTCACTCCCCTGGTAGTATTTGATTTCCACAAATGTTTAATAAATCTTATTTGCCCAGACATGTTGACACGAAATGCATTTTAATACAGCGTCAAGCAAACATTTACCCTCTGACGCTCGCTTTATTAGACTTTGTTAGCAGACTTGTCACTGTTATCCAGTGTTTGGCACCTGCAAACAGCTTCTATGTAAAATGTTTCCTCTGTTGACATATTCAGCAACACAGTGCATGATCCGGCCCCCACAGGGACCAGAAAACATGCTCTGTGCTTTTTGGTTTTCAGAACTTATTATGAAATTGCTAGTTTTCGATGCCGTGCTACAATCACCACAAATCTTCTGTAGAAAAAATGTGAATATGCTGTGAAATTGGGCAGGAATGTGAATTATTTTAATCTGGGCAAAAGAAGGAGAATATCTTTTAAACTACATGAAAAGCGAACTTCCACAGGATTTTTAAAACATCCCGCCATAAAAGAGAATAAGAAGAAAAGTCACTCTGACAAAAAAAAGATAGAGAAAAAATGTTTAAACCTGTTTAAAGCAAACTTTCTATCTAAGAATAACACTGAATGCATTTTCATCCCTAACATCAACATCAACCCTCTGAGAAGAAACAAATCATGAATAATTAAATAACAAAAACCTCATCTAATAAGAATGATGCCCTGTTTCACATTCATGCACTCGTACTTCACCATGCAGCTGCACACGTCTGCAGCCTGTGCAGCTGAGCAGGTGAGGCTGGACTGCCTTGCTCAAGGGCAACTGTTTGATATGCCGAGTGAGATGAAAAGTGTTTCTCATTCACCTTCTGCATCCTGCATCGATTCCCACAGCCCCAGTGATGAGCGATGCATGGAAACCATGCAGAGAAATGAAGGAAAAGCAATCAATAATAATGAGATAAACCCATGCATGAGAAATCACAGAATTCAAAGAGACTAATTTTCTTTATCATGCATGAAAAAAAAACACCTGAATGATCTCAACTCCTGCAGTTGGTGCAAACATCTGAGACGAATATAAACTTATCAGCACTCAGCAGCAGATCTACAGGATAAAAATCTCTGCACTCACCTCCTCCTGTTGCCCCATTCAAGCTGAAAAGTACCAGGGTGACCTGCGTAATAATCCCCCAGACTTTTTTACTCCAGAGATCCATGATGAAGTGGAGGGATGCTGCAGAAAAGCCCAGCGGGGGAAGGAGGGAGACGGTCTGCCTCTCCTCTCCTCTCGACTCCACTCCTCCACACTTCCCAGGTCCCTGCTGAATGTTGCACTTCTGCGTCTGCGGCGCTCACGAACATCCGCCTGGCTCCACGGCGATGGCAGCAGAGGCGAGAGGCTACTCTGTGTTTGGCTGCACTCTGCAGAGTGAGGGGAAGGAGGAGAGAGCGTGAGAGAGACAGAGAGGGAGAGAGAGAGAGAGAGAGAGAGAGAGAGAGAGAGAGAGAGAGAGAGAGAGATCTACTGTC
>JAOWBC010000318.1:846736-856947 GCA_028566105.1 Hypoplectrus providencianus
AGATAGATAGATAGATAGATAGATAGATAGATAGATAGATAGATAGATAGATAGATAGATAGATAGATAGATGGATCTAAAAGTTATTTCTTGTAATAATGATGATTCGTCTCCACATGGCAGGACTCTTAAAGTTATCATTCAAAGTCCACAAACATCTATTTTAAACCATTTTCCCCGCCAGCAAAACTTCATTAGTCCTATAATGAACATTTTTTCCCTTCAAATTATCCCATTACGTCTGACATAAACAACCCGGAGTACCCCCTCTGATTGGCTGGCCGCAGGGTCACGTGGCCCGCACGGCCGTCCGTCTATTTGACAGCCGCAGGATGGCTTGATGCCAGAGGGGGAAAAAGAGACAGAGAGAGGGGAGAGAAAGAAAAATTAGTATTCTCCTACCAGCCTCGCTATAAATCAATCATGGAGTCCTACGTGGTGAGCTGTAAATATGCTGAGCCGCAGTTCCCGCCTTGTGAAGAAGATTACAGTAATTTTAGTGACCAAGGGGGGTATTACAACAACCCCCAGGACAGTGGTAGTTATGCAGGGGGCTATCAGAGCATGCAGCCCCCTCCGCCTCCGTACACACCACAACAAACCGGCTATCACTCTGTGCAGGGGCACCACCGGGAGGATGGAGAGGACCACTCGCAGCACCAAGGTGCGCCCTTCCCCGCGTACAGAGAGGCAGATGTCACCGGGAAGGAGTCGAGGTTCTCCGTGGGTGACCTGCAGTGCCAGGCCTGGATGACCTGTGCGAAGCCCACTCAGGTGCAGAGGAAAACGGCCTGCCAGGGGAAAGACAAGCCGCCTATTGTTGTCTACCCGTGGATGAAGAAAGTGCACGTCGCTCACGGTGAGAGCCTCAAAGATCTCCATCTTTCTTATCATCATTTCATTTCTGTCATTTCAGTGCCTGCACGGTTCCTGTGTTTATGTGTTTTTTTTTCTCTCTTCAAGGCGCACTGTCTCCCTCTTCTGTCTCTCTTTCTTTATCTCTCCCTGTCTCTCTCTCTCTCTCTCTCTCTTGTGTTTTGTCCATTTGTGAGCATCGTTTTTGTTGTCGAGTTATTTACGATCTCAGTGAGAGTCAGAGAGAATTACAACCGCTATAAAGTTTTATGGCCCTGCCACAGCGCGCGTGAGAGAGCGTGTGTGTGTGTGTGTGTGTGTGTGTGTGTGTGTGTGTGTGTGTGTGTGTGTGTGTGTGTGTGTGTGTGTGTGTATACGCAAGCGAAATTGGATGTATCTGGTGTGCAACGCCGTGGCTGAACAAAAAGCTGCAAGATAGAAGAAAAGTAAAAACCGTTTGTTGACAAAAAAAAAAAAAAGTCCACATGATAATAACTGCAACCATGTTTCGCTCTTTCTTTCTCATGCTAGTGTGCAGGGATTTTCCAATTTCATGTTTATTTTTGTTTAATTATTCATATATATTTAGCTTGTTAGAAGGCAATATACAATTTTATTGCATTATCTTATAACAGAAATAACAATCCTGGTAACAATGTTAACTAAAACAAAAAGATGTGGTATTCGAATTATATTATCTTCTTATTTTTATTTCTTTGTTTTCGTATTTATTTATTTTTTACTTATTACTTATTTACAGTTAATCCGAACCACGTGGGTCCGGAGCCGAAGCGTTTGCGGACGGCCTACACGCGCCAGCAGGTCCTGGAGCTCGAGAAGGAGTTCCACTTTAGCCGCTATCTCACGCGCCGCCGCCGCGTCGAGGTGGCCCACGCGCTCTGCCTGTCCGAGCGGCAGGTGAAGGTGTGGTTCCAGAACCGGCGCATGCGCTGGAAGAAGGACAACAAGCTACCGAACACCAAAGGAAGGAGCAAAAACAAGAAAACAACGGACAGCAACAACAACAACAACAACAACAACAACAACAGCAGCAGCAGCAGCAGCGATAGCGTGAAGGCGGTGATCACTGTGTGAGGACAGCAGCAGGCAGAGACAGTGTTAGCACCTTCACTCTCCAAAACGGATGATGCTAAAATGATCCAGGGTGACTGAAATCATTCAAAACGGCTTTAAAATGTCCAAAATAAGGCTTTACAGAATCGTTTATTTGCCCTATATTATAACTTTTGTGTTTATAGGCAGTTCCTTTGCAATTTCATTCCTTAATGGATGTTTTGGGTCTTGCATTTAGGCATCATGTCAAATTATTTCATATTTAGAAATCCGATTTTTTAGGCGCAAAAGCAAGAGACCTATTGGTTTAGAGAGATTGTGTGTTTTGGAGAAAACAGGGTTTTATTTTTACAGGGTAAACATATACAGGGTTTTATAATAGCTACTTTAGAAATAAAGGAAAAATAGCCTAACTTATGATTATGCACATTACCAAAATGTTGTTTCCACAAACTGGCGCTTAAAGGAGGGAAATGAATAACGCCACAGTACTCGGCGGCTGATTTGCAGAAAACTTTGTGATGTTTTTTTTATTGTGTTTATTTTGTACATAAAGGAGCATCAGAAACAATGCATTTTAGAAGGATGAGTAGCCATATCGTGCTGATTTTTTTCAATCTCCAAAGTCAAATATACTTTTCAGAAATTAAGAGGAAAGACATTTGTACGGAGGGAGAAACAATAGTGATAAAAAGCCAAATTGGAGGTACAGGTTTTGAATGCACGACGCTGTCTGTAAATCCAACGTGTTATCTCAGGGTTACAGGGTTTTAAAGAACATAACTTTCTGGACCATTTGTTGTTTGATTTAGCAGAATATGTTATCTCTTTAATTCCAGTTTTATATGCTATTAATTTCCATTATAGCCTACGCCAGTACTTATTTTTATTTGTATTATTTAGACACATATTTTATTCTTTGTAGCAAGCATCCGCGTTTTTTTGTATTTGAAAAAAAAAAGAAGTCTTCGTGTTAAGAATTTTATATGTGGAAATGTTTTTAATAAAATGCTTAGATGATTAAAAAAAAAAAGTAAGAATAAAAAATCTTCCAACTGCAAATCTGTGAGTTTTTCCTTCTGTCTTTGTCACGTTACACTCACACACTATCTGTGTGTGTTGAGACCGTATTTAGGGGACGATAGCTGTCTTTTCTTTGTTGGAGGGTGACGAGTGTGAGAGGATCAACGGAAGTGACGTAGAAGCAATCTGAAACTGTTTAATAAATAAAGAGGCTCATTTAAAATATAATTCGTTGCCTCAAACACAAAAATAAACTCACGAATAATATTCTTATACTGACAATCGCATATATATGTCAGTTCATATTGAAAAAAAAAAAGTTATTTTAATATAAACCTTAAGAGAGATCCTCTGCATTATATACGATCTTCGTTAGGGCCATAATTTCAAAGAGCGTCAAGCCGCTTGAGGTGAGCCAAGACAAATATCTTCTCCGTGATGTCTCATCTGACAAGCTTTTCAAATGTGGAGATTTTCTCCCGGGGGAGGATTTAAAATGTTCACCGAATTATTCCGCGGATAAACGATGATCCTTAACATTTAATCACCAGAGCGACAGTTTGCTTACTGTCCTAAGCCAAGACAGACACTGCATTGTAAATGGCTTCGTACATGTGAGACATATATTATTGCATTGCATACACGCTATCAGCGTCCCTTTATATTTGAAATGATCCGGAGCAATTCGGATTTATAGAAGGTCTGTGTCCTGGATGCGCTTTTACGCATTGTTTACGCACAGCGCAGGGCTACATTAGGTGAAGGAAAATCTATCTCTCTCTCTGTGGGATGCAAAGGAAATGAGCGTCGAAAGCCAATAATTGGTGGCTTCCGTTCGAGACGCGGTGAAATGTGCAGGAAAGACACAACTGGGCGGACACAGGCCAACATGGGCTATCTATCACACGCTGGAGATCCACCACATGCGACTAACTAGTCATGGCCAACAAGTCAAGTCAAAATATTCACCCACACACAAAAATCTTCAGGGGGTTTGCAATTTGAGACGGTACAGTCACAGAAAACAGATGGACACTTTACTGATCTTGCTCTGCTGTAGGGAATAGCAACTCTATTCCTTGCATCCATATCGTGCACATAGTTTGTTTTTAAAGCTTTGAACCTGTAACTTTTTTCCAAAATATTATAAAACATATATGCATATGATAATTATTTTATTTGTGGATTTATTTATTGAAATAAAACTAATACATTCGACAGATGTGCATGTTCGATGGTTGCTGTGTACAGGCTTTATTTCTTCTGAATATAATTCAAACTGCAGACATTTTCCAATTAATGGTATGTTATGTATTGCATTCTTTTTTTTATTATAGGCTTAATGTTTCTGATCATATTTTGAAATTATCAAGGTGTTTGTGTTTGCACTTGGTGGACCTTATACGTGTAGGCTGTTGTATTTCACACCAACCTGCCTTTCTGCAGACTGTGAAGCAGGGGCGCCCCCGGCTGGTGGAAGGTTAATACTGCAGCCTGCGAGAGAAATGAACAAAGCATGTAAGAAAAACAATAGCTTCAGACTTTAATCAGATCACGTTGCTAGTTTCTTGAAGAAAAAAACAAACAAAACAAATTAGCGCATTTTGTAGGCTACATAAATGTTATCAAGAAATGAATAACTAAATCCCACTGGATAAGGGAATTATATGATGTCATTAGATGTTATTAACAGTGATTGAATTGAGTAAGTAGTGTATAAGTATATTTACAAAGCTGCAGTACACACTTCTGTCTCCAAAGATGTCCAGTTGTTACAATACAGAGAAATTGTGACCGTTAAAGTGATAAATTTCGCGGTGGCGATGTATGGAGAACCATTATAGAGTGTCTTTTAGTATTTTGTTCAGCTGTATACCTGGTCAGCACAGTCCAGGATGTAAAGAAATATTATTATGGTCGATTTGGATATGTCACACACTGTGATTTCAGCTAAAGCGTAAAACGGAACAAAAAAGTCAGAGGTATATTTTCTCCTCGGGACATTTTCGCGGGCGGACCAGTCGGTCACTGCAGAACAAGCACTTGCCCTTAAACTTGTCTGCTGTGGAACTGACCCCTTTATTACACATATTATTACTTGTTAACGGATATTTACACCACTATGTCCCTTGCTGCAGAGGCTTTCGCGTCGCAGATGGCAGGTAATGCGTTGACTTTGTCCAGGGCTTATGTTTTTGATAATTAAGATAGCTTTAACCAGCTAGCACAAGCTAATGCTTACAGTCACCCAGCCATTTCTATCATTAAGCGGTTACATGTAACATGACATTTGACGCAGCAGGGCTGTTGGTTGTAGCTGTAACGATGGCTCTTCTTGTTCGGCTTCATCTATTTTGTTTTAGCGACGGCAAGCTTAGCTAGCCTTGCTCGCATACATAGCTGTCACGCCGGCTAACGTTCGGTGTAGGATGGTTCCCTACGTGTTACAGGAACTTTAGGTTTAAACTGCATATAAAACTGTTTATTCGAGTAATGTTAATGGTACAAACCCAATGAGATGACAGAAAATTATCGCGGGAACAGTTCGGGTGGACTCACGTTGATGACAGTAGTTTGTCGAGTTTAAAAACACGACTTACTCTAACGATGTGCAGTGAAACTATAATAATTTTCAACACGACTGGTTGGAGCCAAGATGGCGAATAACGTCTTCCTCGCTGAGCCTGGAGTGCTGCTTTGAGCTGCTTTGCTCATTGCTGCCGCGGGTGGGCGGAAGCTGTACTGCAACTGCAATGATCTCGAACCATGGTTGGTTGTAATTTAACTTCCAAACATCGGCTGCAGTCGTGAGCCGATTCCTACAAAACAGCACTCAATTTAGGTACCGAAGATAAGACGCGCCATCTTGGATCTAACAGCTGTTTAGTTGCTTTTAATAAAATGTAACCACACTCCTTCTGTTTAAATAATGTATTTTTACTTTTTTTTTCAGGGATGTCATTGATGTGACCTCCCTGAACGATTGCTGGGAAGTTAAATCGCATTATGAAGTGTATTTAAAACAGTATTTGTCCGATTAGCGCCTTTATTAAAGGGCATATACCGAAACCAAGGCTAAGCTAAAAATGGGGGTATACAGTAGCGACTGTACCTCTATGGGGGGCGTGTCTGTCAGTGTACGGCTTGAATTTAATTCACGTCACATAGATTTTGTTTTGATTAAACCGCACAGTTAAAATAGAAGAGTTTTAACCTTTCAAACGCCACGAATAGAACAATTTAATAATCGACCTTATTACCTTTTAATTGTGCTTATGTGTTTGACATTGACAGCTGCAGAGCCATGGCCTGAATCTGCAACCTTGTACCAACCCCTAAAGGGTGAGTCACTGTGTGACTGAAAGAGAACAAAATATGTATTTCCATTATAGAGATGTAGCTAATAGCATAAGTGTGAACATAAAATGTATTTATTTGTTTTCTTTTAAACAGAGGATCAGATTCTGCTGTCAGACTGTGCCTCATCTCTGGCTGTTCAGGTAAAATTATTTTTGTGTTCTCAACAAATGCAAATGTGTATCATTTTTGTCTTTGCATGCAGGATGCATCATTATCATTCTGCACACTTCTTTGCTATTGTATTTAAAAGTTTAATCAGCCTTTTTACTTTGGTGCATATCAACCTTGTCCTGTTTATCTCCTGTACAGGCCTACCTTAGGATGTGTGGTCTACCTGTGCAAGTGGTTTGCAAAGCAAATGCAGAATACATGTCTCCCTCTGGTTAGTACACGTGCTGTGACAGGGCTGAATTTTCACAAATGACAAAAAAACCCCTAATATTTACAGTATCTTTAAAGTCAGAGCAGATGGAACATTTTCAGAACGATCATCATTTATCCACGTGTAACCAACAGTTGAAACAGAACTTTCCTCTTTCCCTGTTTTAAAATGTAATTAAATTTTTATTCACTGTACATTGTACCCTCCTTTACACTGAGTCTGAATATATAATTATATATCTGTACTATAGCTGGTTAAAAAATCAGCATGATCATTTTACTCTTCGTCTTTGTGGCCTGGTCTGATTCAGTTTGTGTTCTTTTAAAAGTGACTACAATATTTTGAACGGTCCACGTTTCTCTCCCTCTCTCTGTAGGTAAGATTCCCTTTATCCATGTGGGCAACCAGGTGGTGTCAGAATTAGGACCTATAGTGCAATTCACCAAAGCTAAGGTGAGTAACACATGTATCAAAGACATTTTGTCACCTTTTGTTTTAATTTTTGCAGTTTAAGGAATATTATTCATATTAGGAGATCACCTGTTCTGTCAAATGTGTTAGAAAAATAAGTTAATTAATTTCAAATAAGGAGAAAGTTGATCTTCTTTCCGTGTGTCTTGGGGTTTTCAGGGTAATTCTCTGAGCGATGGGCTAGATGATGTTCAGAGAGCAGAAATGAAAGCGTATATGGAGCTGGTCAACAACATGCTGCTTACTGCTGAGGTACACACACAGGGCAACATAAAGCTGAAACAATGACTTTTAAGCAGTTTTTCCTGATAACATTGTCTCATTAAAGTATTCCTCTGGTCTACAGTTGTACATCCAGTGGTGTGATGACGCTACAGCTGCTGAGGTGTGTATACTTGGCTTCAGGTTAAAGAAAAAATGTGTGTCAGACAGGGGTATTCATTACCTCGTTATCTCATGTCTGTGTTTGTGTAGATCTCACGTCCCAGGTATAGCAGTCCTTACTCGTGGCCTCTCAGTAACATCTTGGCCTATCAGAAGCAGTGGGAGGTCCGCAGGAAGATGAAAGCCATTGGCTGGGGAGGGAAAAGCCTGGAGCAGGTTAGAAAACACCTGAATGCATCCATGATGCTGTACATGCTTTCAAAATGTTGATGATGCTAAATGTAGGCATGATTTTATATACATATAAAAATGATTGGTTCTTGTGTTTCAGGTTTATGAGGATGTGAGTCAGTGCTGTCAGGCTCTTTCCCAGCGGCTGGGAACACAACCGTACTTCTTTAACAAACAGTACGTATCTCTGTGTCTGTCTGACGGATGTCTGTCTGAGGTGTCTTGATTTTATCTGGATGTCATAGCATAAATAACAACACTAAGTCCCTGTACATATTAAAGGGGTCCATGCCAGAAAGGACAGAAGTGTTTGGAAGACAGCTGTTTCTCTAGCACCATCCTGTGGTTTAATAGTGTAATGACCTCCAACAGACAGAGGAACTTCACCCTGTGCCTCCTGAGAATATTATTATGTATTAAAGGAACAGTTCACATGCAAAATGTATTTGTGTTTATCATGTAGGTTTTTTTGGTGTGAGTTGCCAAATGCTTTGAATGAATCAGAAACAATGTACATTTTACCCAAGATAATGCACAGATGTTGTTGTTGTTGTGAGCTGTTTCATGTAGGAAGTCTTTTCTTTCTAGTTTAATTCCTACATAAAATAGCTCCCAACAAGGTCTATGGATTATCAGGTAAAAAAGTTGTGATCATTGAAAAATTGAAAAACAATGAATGAATGAATTGAAAAATAGCTGCGATAAATTGCTCAAACCATTCAACCATCTGTGATTCATTATAAATAGAACGAAGAGCCAGCATGTCTATTAAAACAACACATGTAGACCTGAGACTTACCACATTATTACAGCTACAGTAAATTCCATTGATTCCAGCAGTGGCAAACAAACTGTGTGTCTGTGTGTTGTAGACCTACAGAACTGGATGCGCTGGTGTTTGGACATCTCTTCACCATCCTGACCACCAGACTGACCAGCACTGAGCTGGCAGAGAGGATCAAGAGCTACAGCAACCTGCTGTCCTTCTGCAGATGCATCGAGCAGACTTACTTTGAAGACAAGAGCTCCTGAAGAAGCCAAACCTCTCTGTATTATCTCGTCTTGTACATTCGCCCCTTCCTCCTTCTTTCATTCCCTCTCTGTAGCACTGAGAAGCTAAACACTGCTTATATCCACATACCTGCCCCCTTGTGATTCCTGCTTTTCTTTTCTTCGCTTTGCTTCATGCTTGTTTGTTGTTGCATGCTGCTGAAGTGCAGAGGAGCCAGTTAATTTAAAGATTAAGATGTGTCCACTGCAAATAGATTAATGTTCTTAACTGGACCCTAAAATCACAGTAAAGGTCAATATTAAAGGTATAGCCAACACGTGTATCAAACGGATTAAATACAGACACACTGTTTTAGTTTCACTGCTCCAGGAAGCAGACCGTGGAGCCTTTATATTCCCTGAAATATGGGAAGTAAATTAGAGTTCTTCTGATAGTGATTCAGCTCCTCACAGATCCCAGAAGGAGGTCAGAAGTCAGGGTGAGCTGCAGATGATCTGAAGTTTTCAGTGTCCGACTCAAGCACTCTTCAGCAAAGTGGATGCTTCCCAACACATGCTGAAAAATATTTATACGCTCTTATTGTTTGTCTTTGTTTGCTTTTTGTTACAAAGTCTGCATACGTCATCGCACATTTACAGATTTCTACAAACTCTGAGAGGTCGGATTGTACAGCTGCCTTCCTCAAGGCAGGACTCCACTCGAACTGACTGTTCAGAAGCTTTTAGGAAGGCGCTGCTGCTTTTCTTCTGTACATAAAAACAAAACACATGAACATAATGATGAAGGATGTGACTTAATCATTAGTTTTTCCACTTTTGTTTTCTTTGTGTGTTGAAGTGCCTACAGAATAAAAGTCATGAAATTCAACCTCTGAGGTGTTTTTTTAAATATATGAAGCTTTGATTTGAGGATGCTTTTGATGTTTGCATAATTAAAAGAATTCCACAAATTTCAAGGTGACAGATTTATCCAGTGCTTGTTTTTTTCTACCTGCATAATCCTTTATTTATGAATGATAATAGAAATGCAAAAAGCAACGCAGCCTCTTTTTAAAGGAACAACAAATCCAAAAAAGCAATGTTTTTTTTAATCTTAACACTTTGACACTGAAACATTCTCACCATCTGATGTATACTACTTGTCAGAAAATGCTACAAAATAAAGAGAAAAATATGAAAAAAAAGTTTTAATACTAAAAAAAAGAGTAACACAAAATCAGTCTATGAGAAAATCTCTTGAAATCTATTTTTTGGCCTTATTTGCAGTTCACACACTCGCCAGTTTCTGCCTCCAGGCCTCAGACAAGCTCAATGATAATGTCTGATTGCCCTCTACTTGAGCAGTGTGTGTGTGTGTGTTTCCTGTGAGGCCAGAGTGTGACCTCTGAACTTCCAGGAGCCGTGGCATCATGAGTGATGT
>JAOWBC010000318.1:916063-935229 GCA_028566105.1 Hypoplectrus providencianus
TTTAAAATGTTTACTTCCTGTTTATTGTTTGGTCAGACATTGACGTGTGAACTTGTGTAATTAGGGGTTAGACTTCACTATTTATTTTTTTTATTTTTTGCAGTTGGAAGTAGGAAATGTCTTGGAAGTAAACAAATCTCAGTCACAATCCAACTGAAAGTTTATTCCAAACAAGTTACAAAAATAAAACGCATCACTTCCTGTGCGGTTTGTTTAAGGTGAATATTCGGGCAATTGAGATATATTAGCAGTTTAAATCAGTGACAGAGCAGAAAAACAGACATTTGTAAGAAAGTGCTGATGAATCAAAGCCTCGTTTGTTTTATAGTGAGCTGACAAACAGGTGTAATAGACCCTGAGTCTGTGGAGATTTATGAAGACGGCATCGATGATGGATGCAAAGCGTCTCGACAGAGTGATCGGGGCATGTGCACAGATTCACTTGCCCTTGCTTTGCGATAAATAAGGTTTGTGTTTTGTGGGGAGCATCCCCCCCTCGCCCCCCCCTCTCTTTGTTGTTGGTTTAATGAATAATGCAGCGACGGATGTGGAAATAATGCCTGCGGTTGTGAGCTCAATATTCTCTTTGATACCTTCGCCCCCTGCTCCTTTTTTTCAGGGGAAAAAGAGACACTTGTCATGTTGGATGAGAGGCACGTCAGAGATAGTTGGCCAAACAAGAGGGGATCTGGGATGAGAAGTGCTGAGGAAGAAAGGCAAAGAGAACTTAAAGATAAAGAGGGACGGAGGCGGAGTGACAGATGGAAATAAAAAAAAACTTATATCTCGACTTAGATACGGGGAGGTGGCGAGGGGTGAATGAGGCAGACAGACGGGAGGCGAGTGAGTGAGACAGGCAGCTGAGGTGGAATGAGAGTGACAGAGCGAGACAGAAAGAGGTTAAAGAAGAGAGATGCCGAAGAGGAGAATTGTGGGAAAAGCAGCAGAAGAATAGGAGTGGTAATGAGGAGAGTTTATCAGCTCTTTAGGTGCCGTCTGCTTATCAAACACCGCCAAACACTCAACCTATTAACTATTAATACACTCCTTCACTATCACGCCTTTTCCCCTCCGTTTTTTCCTTCATCTCTCCCTTCCTCTGTCTCTTTCCCTCTGGGTCTCTGTGTCTCTCTCTCTGCCTCTCTTTCTCTTTATCAAACACCCCCCCAACACAGGCCAGATTAACTATTTAATGCACTTGTCATTATCTGCCAGGGCCCAAAGCAATTTACCGCGCTCCCCATTCACTGACGCATTTTCTCACAAGAAGTCTGGTTTGACACACGGAAAAGAAATTTTTCTCAGTCGTTTTTCTACAAAGAAAGGGCTTCTTCTTTTTTCTTCTCCCCTCTAAGTCTGATATCTCCTGAGCTTATTAAACTGCAGAGCATGTGTTGTAAAAGATTAATCTGTGGTTTCCCAGGCAAACTTAAATTAGTCCCGCTCGCCCTCGACTAAAAGGCATGGCTAATGCTGCCCGTCCGCCGAGAGAGAAAGAGGTTCATATCGGGACCGCGGCTCGGGGCCTAATCTAATGTCAAATGTATCCTTCTTCTCCTCATCTGTCTCCTCTCTTGATTTCCTCAGCAACGACTTCTCCCATTTCCTCCTCTTCCTCCTCCCCTCATTTGTTGACAGCCCTCCTTATTTCTTTCTCTTTTCCTTTAATTCTCTCTCTTCCTTCCTCTCTTTCTCATTTTTACGGCCACAGAGTGAGCAAGAAAAAACAAAACTTTGTTTCTTTTACCCCACTTTTTTTTAAAATCTTGTTTCTGTCTTTATATGAACTTTAAAACCGTATTTAATGCCTCTGTTACGCTGTCATGTATTCCTGTGACCTTGTCTCACACAATTATCTTTAAAGTTACACTTTAAAATGATTACTGGGCCGGTGTAACTTGAATTCGGGGAGTTATGACTAATCAGACTGAACTCTGCTGCTGACAGCCAGCAGATAAAATCACAGAGAGGATACCGCCTGCTGTTCTCATTAAGATTATTTGTTTAGTTCTGCTTTGATAAAGCAAGGCGCAATAAGACTCGTTCTCCTGGGATGGCTTATGATGCTGTTCAAAACAAAGTCCACCTGTTGGCCGATGTTTTTTCTCTCCGTACTTTGTTGTTCAAGATGTGCTCCTTTATGAATTTTAAGACAAAAATATATAAATAAGTGGGTGCTGGTGAAGTGGTTTTGGCTTTTAAGTCTTTGTGCGTAACGTTCAAGGATCTGAAGGTTTGTTCTGCATTATCTTCAAGATATTTTTTTATAATATTTATGGTAGTAGATTGTTTATAACTGCCCATAGCTGACATTTACAAGCGTTTTAGGATCTATTAAAATTACTGAATAAAAATCTATTTATTTACAATAAAATACGAGAACTTCACTGTAAAAAAATAAAGTGAGTGGGTATTAAATGTAAAAACATATTAGTGTAATTTAGACAGATGTCTTTTATGTCCATATCTTTCTGACAATATGGTATTTTACTGTTGATTTCACATGAAAATTTCATCATCTTACAGTAAAACTCCTTGATTTACGGTGATTAAAAGTGATTTGACAGTGTATATTTTCAGCGCATTTTTAGACCAATACAAATCATTTTTACAAACAGAAAACCACTTTCTGATCTGACACCACTCTAACTACCAAAAACACAAGCAAATATGGAAACGACCCCGCCAACATGAGCTACCAAAGCTAACGGTGCTAACGTCCTAGCATAGCTAACAGGTCTTTGCTCCCATGTCAGGGTTCACAAATTGAAATGTTTGGTGTCAGCACAGGATATTGTGGTTGGTTTCAGGCTAAAGCTCCTGTTTTGGGTCAGAAACCCATGCAGACCACCATCCAGGATGCAAACGTGTTCGTGTTCCTGCTGACTGTATTTTCTTCCATCTTTGCTGCAGACAGAAAGCCCCAAACCTCCTGCAGCTGCGAGCGCTCTTAGTCACTTCAACAAAAACAGATGCAGGGCTTTTTGGAATGATTCAGTTTTTTAAGACTCTTATCCTCTCATTCTCGTCGTCGCCCTCTTACTTCCTCTCCTCCAAACGTTTGCCCTCTTTTCTCTCTCTCTTCTCGATTGTTTATTTCTTCGTCATCTGCCAGGTCCAACTTTCCTTCCCTTTCCTCTCTTTTTTTCGCCCCCATCACTTTGTTTTCTCACACTCATTTCCACTTCCCCTCTTGTATTTACTGAATCTCTCTTCCTGTTTCTTGCGCTCCCCTCTCTTTTCTTCTCCTCTGTTTGTCTCTGACTGAGTAGATTCATCTGAGGTTTTGGAGCTGCAGGCGAACGTCTCAGACACCTTAAACCATCCGCTCCTCATTTACTCGCCTCGTTCCCGCTCTGTTTTCGAGTCTCAATCCCTCGTTAGCGTTCCACTTTCTTCACTTGTTTTTTGCCCCCAATTTTTTTTTTCTGTTTAGGTTTTGTGGCCTAATTTTCTCTCATGTTTTTAAAGATAGTTTGTGCTCAACTATGGCTGTCTTTAGTTTATACCAATCATTTCTTCAACAGATGCTATGCTTTTTTATTTAGCATACATGAATGCATTCAGTCTCATGTTCAGTTTTGTTAACCTTCCGCCTCTTTTGTCTTAAATTGGCAAATCTTTTCAACATTGTGTACAGATGCTCATGAATGTGCTGTCAAAGATCATTTGCACCTCGATAAAGCTGCACGGAATAATTATGTGCAAAAAATAAACTTTCCTCTGCTTCTCTTTTCAGTCATTGTGATCCTGTTTGTGATGAGGAAACGCTATCAGAAGGACTCTCTGGCCAGCATGAAGAACAGCGGAGAGATCCACGAGCAGCTGGTCACATATGACGAGGAGGGAGGAGGAGAGATGGACACGAATGGGTACGTAGATTAAAAATAATAATAATACAATAACAAAAAAACTCATTATTATTCAACATTATTCAGTAACCTTTGAATATGTCTACACAGTTTATCAGAACCCTCTTTCCATTGGTCACTATTTCTTTATTTTATTCAAGATAATTAACCTTTAAAACCAAACAGCAAACAATAATTTAAATTTAAAATATCTCTTATTTTCTCCTGAACCTAAAAAAGATCCAGTGATGACTAAGAACTCACTAAAGTTAATTTGAGTTGTTGTTTTTTTTACACATGATTTAAAATGTATTAACAGAACTTCTTGGTTGATTTAAATATTCTTTCACATGTTTATTTCTATTTAAAATTGCATTTTTTTTATTTCTTTTTTTATTTTTACAAAATAAGAGAACAAAACTTCTTTTTTTAAATTAATGTTTCTCTGTATTGATGTTTTACTTTTATTATTTTTTACTTTTCATATTTTGCAGAAAGAAAAACTTACACTCTTATAAAACCTCCCCATTTGCAATATTTATTTTCTGTCAATCTGATGACCCAGTTTGCCCAAAAGAAAATATTAAAGTTTAATCTGATCTGAATCTAATCTTATCCATATTTTAACAGTATTAAGACCATATAATCCCCATACACTATCCATAATAAGTGCACCGTACTGTTTGCTGTCAAAAGGGGTAAAGAAATGAACGTGTTGCATAAGATAGAAAGGAGTGAAGAAAGGATAAAACAAGCTTATTAAAATTATAACAGGCTTTAATGTTCTCATACTATTAAAACTTGCTAAATTAAAGTCTTACTGAATTACTTTTATTCTTATTTCTGTGTTGTTGTTTTTTTTTCCCATGATCCCATTCTGCGATGATGGATTCACAAGTTGTTAATAAATTTTCCTCTTTTGTTTTCAGCTACGATGTTTCGATCCTCACTTCGGCTTGCCACGACGGCTCCCTGCTGCGCCACCCGGACCGCCACCCCCACCCCCACCCCCACCCCTCTCTGTACGCCATGGTGCAGAAACAGCAGCACCACCACGCGCCACCCACCGCCTGCAAGGGCGACATGGCCGTGATGATCGAGGTGAAGAAGGACGAGGCGGATCACGACAGGGACGGCTTCCCGTACGACACGCTGCACATCTACGGCTACGAAGGCCCCGAGTCGTTAGCCGGCAGCCTCAGCTCTCTGGAGAGTTCCTCCACCGGCTCGAACTTGGATTACGACTTCCTGAACGACTGGGGGCCGAGGTTCAGGACCCTGGCCGAGCTGTACGGTGTGGATGCACCGGACTACTACCATCAATACTGATGGCCTGCTAAGAAGCATAAAAGATGCCAAAATACACCCACCCACACACACACACACGTTGAAAAAACAGCCATAAGAATACGCTCACACATAGCCAGAAGCATGCAGGAATAAACACATTCACACACACAACCGAACTGTTCGGCCATCCACCTAGTTTCTTTCCAAGAGGTTCATCAATCTCCAGTAAGCTCAATCAAGATGAAAAAAAAAAAATACGAGCTCCTCCTTTGATGACGTGGTGCCCTCTGCCTCCTCCACCAGGAAGACTTTTAAAGTAAGACCAGGACACGCCGCCATAACAGGAAGTGAGAAGTAACTGCTCCACAGATCTGATTGTTGGTGACAGAGTGAGATCCAGACTGAGAGGATGTGTTTGTCACAGTGTTGTTTGGTTTCACATCATAACCTTTTCATTCCACCTGAGGAGATCTGCCATCAGAGGAAACACCACGGTGGGCTCATTTTATCATTAATTTGTTTATCGGGTCACTGCTGGCCAGCGATGTTACTCAGTTTATTTACATACTTATGCATTTAATTCACGTCTCAGCTTCTTTATCGGCCTATTCTCACAGTCAGATACTCACATTTGGTCAATTTAAACGTCAGTAACTAAATATAAAGAACTAAAAGGTCCTTTTAAGAGTTAGCTTCAAATTCACCTGTAAATTAACTTCACTTTCTACCTGCATCCAGTAATTACATACTGAAGTTATTTTCTTTAACCCCATTCGATTTCACCTCCATATTAGTTTTATTGAATAAATGTAACAGTTCCCTGTCAATACATACTTTTATTTTGAAAAGACTCTAATATAGAACATAACATATCCAAAACTGGCACTAAAATCGATCAGAGTGTCAGAACCTGATGAATAATGAGCATGTTAAGCATTCATGCTGAACCATTTTGCATCCCCATGTTGCCACCAGTCATTGTATTAATATCAAATATTTGTACCCTGTGTATTTAAAAATCAGTCCCTTTTATGCACCTTAATTTGTCTGGATATACATCTACAATTATATATGTTATTTCTTCATATATAAATGAAGAAATTACTACATTTGGACAATTAAACATGGAGACAAAACTTACATTTTACACAAAGAACATACTTTAAATGTATGCATTGTCTTCTTCATTTAGTATCTTCATCTAGATGAGAGCTAATTTGGGTTTCCTGACTGATTTCTGAATTTTAATACAACTGGAAGTGTTAAATAAGCTTCTTTAGATCCAACTGGGGATGCAAAATGGTTCCTGTCAGAACGACTCAGTGCTGATGGGAGATCTTGCCAAACTTTTCCTGTCTTAGTTTTTGTGTTGACGGCCTGTAATCACTTCCAACTTTGATGTTAAAAAAAAAAAATTGACAAAAGGGCCAAAAACACGCCAAGAGCAGGGTGATTTTATTTCTGATCTGAAGCTGATGATTTGATTTGTAAATATGAGAGCTTGAGGGGTTTATTGTTTGAGGTGAAAAACTCAACGCCGCAGGAGTTTTAACTCAAAGAGGTTTGAAGTGTTTGATCACAGCGAGATGCCAGCTGGGTTTGCTTTATCTGAAATACTAAAAAGGGTCGTCTTTAAGGAAAGTTCAGGTCTCGTAAATCAGCGGTGTGTGATGTCCAGTGGGCTGTTTTGTGCTCTGCATCATAATTATTGTTTTATTACATCTTCCGCTAAATGGCAGAAATTCTTGAAATTACAGGGTGTTTACGTTCAGATAAACTGCACCAAAAGTTCTTGGTATTTAGCAGAAACCTTCAAAAATCCTTCTTCCTCTTCTTGTTTGCCGAACCAACCATCCGATAAGAACGTGGAGTCATTTTCTAAGTGAGTCATTTTGTCCATTTTCCCCGTTATCTTCTGGTCTGAGGAGAGGAAAGACAACCGACAGGCGGGCTGAGAGGAAATGGCACCGCTGCTGCTCCGACAGAATTACAGCATGTTCCCAGGTTTTTATTTGACAGAACCTATCATCACAGTTATTGTTGAGATGAAAGCCCAATTCTCAGAGGTCTACTCGAACAAAAGTCATTCAGACAACTCAGGAAACAGTGAGCCAGCTAAAGCAGCCGGCCGGGTCGCGGGGATGGCTCCGAGGTGTCGTGAATAACTTTAACCTCTCATCCTTTTTGGCTTCCGTGAGGTCAGACACTCTCTGATTTACCATTTTGACAATATTTAGATGTGTTTTTAGCAGATTTGCACATTCAAATAGCAAATCTGGAACCCTGAAATGTTCCTTTACTGTTATTGGTGCCAGTTTACAGAAAGGCTTTTGATATTCAGTCTTTATTAATATAAGAAATCTACTTATTTTGCCTGTTATAAGACTTAAATTACTAACATTTTATTATGCTTTCCACATAACAAACACATGGGTCGACATGGAAATGTGTCACATGGACATTTGCAAATCTGCAGCCACCAGCAGCTCATCAAACGTCTCCATTTCCTCCTCAGATCAGCATTCATACAGTTAGAAAAGATCAAATCATCCTCGTGACTCGTGAGGATAAATATCAGAAATGCAGCATCAGGTTTCAGGTGTTAAGGAGTGTATTGACCTTAAATGATTACTTGGCAAATGATCATAGTAAAGGCAGAATAGTAAAGTCTGACATTTTTCATATAAATAAACACTCCTTGGCACCATAACCTTCCTCCATATATGACTTTATGAGGAGTAAAGCTGCAGCTAATGATAATTTATTCTGGTTGTTATTGATCCAGAAATCTTCAAGATGACCCCATACAGCCTAAGATGCTACTTTTTTTGGTTTGAGCATAAATTAATAATAATAATAAAAAAAATCTACTATGCATGTAAGAAAAAAAACAGTAAAACTAATTTTAGAACTGGAGCCAGCAAAAATATTTGGCAACTATGCTTATCAGGCATCCTAAAATAGTAAAACAGAATAGTTTCCAATTATGTTAACAATCACTGAATACTTGATTAATTTCCCTTACATGTATCTATTAGTAATTCAGCTTAAGGTGAAGATCCTTTGGCTGGTGGGTGTGTAGTTTGTCCTCTGATAATTTAGAGGATTCGCTGTTTATATCAGCAGCAGCTGCTCCAATGACCTGTTTGACCCGTGGCTGTCTAAAAAAAAAGGCTGAGCACTCAGACCTTAACTGTTCACCAGCGGCTAAGCAGCATTTGAACAATAACTGTAGACATTTTAGTTTATTGTATAAAGTGGCGATAAATCAAGGCTATTGCTGTTTGAATGGCTTTTATTAAAGGTCATTCATTGTCACGATTCATAGCGTATAAATCAGATTGCTGCACTGTTAGTGACCCATTTCTATTAAAGTTCACTTGAATTTGTAACATTTCAGTTCATTGTTCGGCTGAAGCCACGTGTCCTCATGACAATCCCTCTGTTTTTTTTAAAAAAAAGGTAATTTCACTCCAGTTTAGAGAATAGAGTTTATTTATTCTCCTGTTTATTCTGTTTTGTTTGGACTTGAAGTTGTTTCTTTAAAGCTCCGACCTGATAAACGCGGGATACAATAGCTGGAAGCCCTCTCAGCGCTTTCCTGTCGGATTCATACCCACTAAGAGCAGCCGGTTCCTCCAGCTCACTCTCAGCCGGCCTCTCGTTCCTTGTTTGCCTCGGCGTATCTCGACCGCGCTGTCTCTCCCTCTCCGTCCTCTAATCAGCTAAACCAAACAGTGGAGTCGACTTCCTGTCCATCTGGGAGGTTGCTCCCGCCCCTTCCTGTCTCTGTTATCTCTCCCGCGAGGCAACACATTGTGCTGGCTTCCCGTTGGCCCCGGCCTGGGAAACAACCTTGGAGAGGAAAAAAGGCCGCGCGGCAAGGAGAAACACGGGGACGCGGCGAGAAACGAGACAGAAAGATGAACAGAACAATGCGGGGCAGTGATGAGTTTTCCAGCTGAGCAGAAACACTTCAGAGCACAAGTTGCGTGTGATGAAACGCTGAGACACGAGTGGCGTTAACATCCTGTTATCCTCGCATCTTTCTGAAGCAACATCCAGAAATCAATAAAGATTACCCACAGATGAATCTATAAATGTATAATAGGCAACTCCTCACTTTGTTGATTCTGTGCAGCAGAGAAAGAAAAATCTTTTTTTCATCATCTTTTCTACATTTTTTAAAAGTTTGCACGGATGATTAAAAACAAATCAGAAGGAGACCTTTGTTTTTTGTAAAAATAAACAGAAATCTTAGTCTTGTGTCAGCTCTTATAACTGTACTCTCCAACAAATTTCCAAAGTCCTATCAAAGTTTGAGGTAATTTTAAAGTCACATTGGAAATTCACTTTCTGGCTCTCAGAGGTCAAAAACTGGAGCTTCACCTTGTGAATCTTCTTTTCCACACTAAAGGAACTATTATTTTGTTCCCTGTCAGGCCTGTGGCTCATAAAAACAACATGCAAGATGTTTCTTTTTTTTTTTTTTTTTTGCATTTGTTTGTATGTTATCAACACTTACAAAAATTACAGCTTCTATTTTTGCAAACTGGAGATGTCAACAACAAAATGTGTGGTTGAAATCAGCACCTGTAGCAGGCAGCGAGATGGAGAGGCGCTACATTATCTGCTTTCCAAACAGCTATAAGTGTTGGTGTACTTAGGGTGAGAAAATCTGAGACATCTGGAGAGGAAGATGGGCAATTTTGCAAACAATTTTGGCCAGCAGTGCTTTTCATTTTTAAATTCTGTTCCAAAACTAACAAAAAAAGGAACATACAACATACATTTCCACACCTCAGAGAGTTTTTAAAGGAATGCATCCAGCATTACAATCATCCAAAATATGCAGCATGTGGCCAGACAAATGACAAAACTCTGTGCTGGCAACGTCTTTACTGAGACATTTTGGACATATGTTCCTGAAAGCATTTGGCTTCCTCTGGCTGGTATTTTCATTAATTAATATGTAGTAAATTATAGTTATTAGATATTGCAAAACATGACCAAATTCATCAGTATTCATGGGTTATTTTTGGCAAAATCTACCATGTTACATGATTTGATTTTGTTGATTTAAGATCGTTAATATCCTTAAAAAAAAAAAGTGCCATTTTTTATTTTAACATATTGTCCCTGAGTGTTTGTGTGAGAGAATCTGCCTGAAAACACTTTGGATCCAGACGGTGAAAATAAATCTCTCAGGTTGGAATCGGGGCACAAAATACTGCAAGTTTTATTCGCCTTCATGTCAAGAAAACAAAAAAGCTTAATACGTAGGAATATACTAGCTTCAGAAAACAAACCTTTAAGTGATTTAGCTTTATTTCACCTGTGTATCCATGTGTTATTGAAGGAGTGTACTTTGAGTGAAATGTATATAGAAAAAAAACGTGCCTAATAGTGATTTTCTGGCCTCACCTCGTTTTATTTTTAGCCTACGTTACTGTATTTAGAAGACGTTAAACTTGACACAATCTGTTTTTATTGCTGTAAAATATTAACGATATACAACTCTTTTTTCTACAAATGGAGGAAAGTGAGCGGCCGCCTGAGTGAACATGTGATATTCTGTTTGTGTGTCCACTTGTGTGTTTGTGTGTGTGCTTGTGATTGTGATTGTACCCATGTACATACACACAATTGAGTGTCTAACCAATTAAAAAAAAACAAAAAACACACAGAAATACATTTTGTGTAAATACAGTAAGGGTCTTCAAGGGAGAAACATGTGCCTTTATACTTTTGAGAAGAAAAAAATACTGTAATTCATTGTTTTTGATGGCAAACACAATGTTTTATATATTGTTTTTATGGTGTATAGCAACTACTTTTTATTACCTGACATTTTTGTAAGTGTAGAATAAAAATAAACACTCAAATATGCTTTTTTTTGTCCTGTGTTTGGCTTTTAATGTTTATATGATATTTTGGTGCTTTGCAAAGAACAGAGTGTGGGTTTGTTGTTTCAATGGATCAAACCAGATAAATAATACCCAAAAAGTTTGGCTTGTTTGAAGTTTTGATTCTATTTCATTTTTATTTTGTGCTAGTTTGAGTTTTTAGTTTAGTTTTTGAGGAAAATAAACCTTCAGAGACATCAGTGGCCATTTATTTCTTTGGACCGCTGTAGTTACACTAGTTATCCAATGGAAACATCTTTTGCGATACTATAAAATGTCGATTTGACTGGAAAGAGCAGGTAAAAAAAATCTAGACGTTACTGTAATTTATTATAAAAAAATGTCTTTTATGTAAAGTTCTTGCTGGGTTTTGGATTTCAAGGTCGAAACAATGACATCATGTGTCTTTATGACAACAATCATCCTTCATTCCCATAAAAGGAGAAAGAGGACTTTGCTGGTAATAACCCCCAAAATCGGGTCAGGTATCTGATTTATAGCAGATTTTCACCGAGTAAATATAAAGTCAGAGTGCTGACATGGATCTGAGGAGCATAATCATGTATATATTACAGCCAGTTTTTTACACAGTCGGTGTTTTTATATCTCGGATTCCATGTGGTGACGATCAGCTCTGCTCCTTTGTGTAAAATGATCCAATATGTCAAATGTTACACGTCTGGAGGCGGTGTGAGGGAAAGCTCTGATCTCCTGCACCTTGATCTCTGACATGTGATCAGACGTGAGGCGGAGGATATCCTCTGTTTTGCTCTTTTTCAAACCAAGTGTAAATTCACCACAGGTTCATGCAGTTTTATTATTGCGGGGGGGGGGACTGAGGGGTCAGACCTCCATTTATGAATGTGATCACATCCATATGAGACATGGGAGGGAAATGCCAAAGTGACGTATATATCTTGGTCTGTCCCCCTGCTGGGACTACACATTTAAAAATCAACGTCGGAGATTTAGTGGTTTGGATCCGGCTGACAAATCTCAGTCTAAAACAGGACCAGGTGTCCACACACCTCCAGGCTGTGTTTGATGTAAATATTGCTATGTGAAGCTGCAGATATGCACATTTATGTCAGGAAGCTCAATTCCCAACAAGTCTTAATACCTAAACGTCAAAATTTTTTTTGCTGCGTTACAAACCGACCTGTACGGCCTCTCACTCAGGCCGCCCTGTGGATGAAATATTATAATTTTTGGGGTAAGAACAGTCTCTACAGTTCAGGCCACATCTCAGCATCACGACCACTCATGTGTGGATCATTGTCGATTTAGATGGCCTTTATATTTTTTATGATATTTCCCTTTTTGTTTCACATTTCTTATATAAATGCCCTGTTGGGTTTGTTGTTTAAAGAAGTACAGGGTGTCCATAAAGTCTCTTTAAAACCTAAAAGAAATGTTTAACAAAAGCAAATAAACAGATGATTCAAACTGAGGTGTGGATGTTGAAGTTTGTGCCTCCTTTATCCAATGGATCAGTGATCTTTAGCTTTAGGTCAGTGATGTCCCGTATCTTTGTTCCAGACACCAGATCTTTAACAGAAGCCCAGAGAAAGAAGGAGCCCATTCTGTTTAATAAACCAGGAGACACATTGAGCCTTCTCTGGAGGAGGAGGAGACATTTTTAGAGGGGTTCATAGATGCCTTTGTAATCTTTATTTTATCTTTACTTTGTTTGTTAAGAGACTTCATGGACACCGCGTATCACAGGAAAAAGGGACAACAGTGCAGATCCTCAACAGGAAGTAAAAACATGAAGGACAGGTGCCACAACTAAAAGGGAATAAAATGCTACCTGCTACTAAAAGCTAAGACTAATGTTTTCTATTTGACATGAAGCATAAAGATCTTATAGGTACCAAGACAACACAGCTGTCTGCCACAGTTTCGACATATTTCTACAGACAGATTTAGAGGTGTTGTTGTGCACCAGGATCGTCAGCAGGCAGGTGGATCAGAACAACACGTTTGGTTAGCAAGTTTCATTTAATTATCTTGTGTGTGAGCTCGTTATCTCGTCACTGGGTTCCTGAGAAACATCTGCTCCAATGCTGTTATGTTCGATTGGCTTTAGAAGATGAGACGAACATAATCTACCTCGCCTGATGTTTGAATTAGATTATAGGGAGGTTGTTAAACTTTGCACGGTCAGTATAGTTATAGTATCTCACATAGTTGAGTGAAAGTGGGACTTTAAAAGCTTAAAATATCAAGAAGCCAACCTTCTGTTTATCAGTTCTGCCCTTTGGAAGGTTTGTGTTTTGAATAGACGAGCCTATATGAACACACACACAAAGGGTATAAAAATAAATGCCATGTAAATGTGCTGAATGAAACAAAGGAAAGTGGCATACATTTCCACAGCCAGCATGAAAACCAACACAACCCCTAAAGATCCCCGAATCCACTCCTATATATATATTTTTCCTCATATTTCCTTCATGATCACACTCTCTAATCAGGAATAGGGAGTGCTTTTTAAAAAGCTTTCACTGAGTCTTGTGAGCTGCACAGACGCCAAATTCGCTGTGTCATCAGTTATTCAGGCGAGGAGGATGGCTGGAAGAAGTGACGGATGTCTGCAGGAAAGAGTGGGACTGAGAGGAAAGAGGGACGGTGTTCGGGAAAGGAGAGAGGCAAACTTCCATCTCGTCTTCTCGCTCAAGCTCAAGCTCAACTCTGGTCGACTCTGCGGTGACGTTGGGGCAGGACCAGCTGGCGGCAACATGCTAAAGATTGTGTTATGGTCAAAGTACAAAACCAGACTATTAAAGTGAGGGATGCTTTATCCCTGAATACGATTTCATGGAGACTGAGAACGGATAATCCTTTGAAGCCTGATCAAAGCAGGTCTGCATCTTGAAGTGGGCTGTATATGTGTTTACATGCAGAAAGGAGTTTTTACGGGTAGCTGTTTACATGACGGCAGCATGTAATCCAGTTAGAGGAGACTCTGCGTCCTGTCGTGATGTTTGTGTCTGTGAGCGTGAAAAACAGCTCAGATGGATTTGACAGAGAAGCACAAATACCTGTGCAGTTTGCAAAAAACACCACATCATGTGTTTGGTGTCATGAAATATGCACTTTTTTTGGGAGGATTTCTTTCTGCACCGTGGTGTTCTCTCATGTGCTTTTGTCTAGGTCACATCATGAGAGTTAAACACTCTTTTTTCATTATTATCAGGGCTGTAAAGAGTCCTAAAATATGGTAAAAATATGGAAACTTTAAATCATTTTCAGTCAAATACAAGAGAAGTTGCTTTTGTGCAATTTTACTTGAATAAAAATAAAACATAAATTCAGTTAAATCAGACTATAGTCAGTAAAAATGTTGCAATGAGTAACATTTCCAATAAAAATATGCCTTAATTCATAAATAATTTATGACTGATAAACTTTTAAACTTCTATTAGCCAAACATTTCAGTTAAATTACGTCCTTTTGGTGGTTCAATACTGACGCAGGTTATGCACCAAAAATAATGTTCAAACCCTCACAACTCAAAATCTTTAGAATTAATACAATCACCATATTCGGACTATGATAAATGTAACTTTGTACTTGAATTGATTCAAAAGCCATAAAAAAAGGTTAAGTATGTAATGCATCCCCTTTTTTTCTTCATCTGTAAAGAAAATGCCGAAGGAAATATAAATCAAAAACTATTTTGCACACCACATGCTACATAAAGAGTGAAATATCAAATTCAAGACACTGTTCTCTGTAAAAACGTGAAGCACATTTGTCTCGTGACACCCGGAACAATGTTTGGGATGTTTGGAAACTTTGGAGTCTAAACAAGAAGCACAAAAAAAAAAAAAAAAAGAAAGAGAGAAACTAGGTTGCACAAACCGATTGAAGACTTAAAGACAGGACTCAAAGAGTCTCTCTGTCCAGCTGAACGAGGAATGTCTTCCATTGTCAGAGATAAACTGCTGTTGTTTCTGAAACCTGCCAACTTGTCTCCTTGCCCACATCTGTCGATAACATCTCATAAATAAAAACCGCCTCTATTGTTATTGCAGGAGGAGAAAAACTGTTTTCTTTAGGGTCGTCTGTGCAAATATTTCACTGCGGTGAAACAAAAACATCTCCCGACTAAACACTGTGGCACAGACAGGTTCTGGTCTCACGTGGGGCATCAGGATTTGCCTTTGGGTGTCTTTTGTTTCATGTCCTCAGTCGGTCCGTGAAGCAGATGTGTTTTTGTCTTTGTCAGGGGCAGAAATAAAGCTGTGGCATGCAGCTAAAGAAGGTAGGGCATTGCATTCCCAGATTTAGGGGTTCAGTTGCCTACGTGTCAGTCACGCTCGAGCAGGATTACTCAAATACACCAGCCCCCCTCCCCTCCCCTCCCGTATGGATGCCCACTGGAAACAGGCCTGGTCCTCATTCCTGGTTTGAGCAGCACTGCAGTCAACCATCACAAAAGCAGAGCTGCATCAAACATCCCACTGACACACTGACAAACAAACCTGGCTTCAAAACAACCGCGACAAACACACGAGCTGCTGCAGACGCCGCCGAGGTCCAACATCTCACAGCGAGTTTAAAGGAACGTCGATGAAAAAAAAAACGCTGTGGCGACTAATCAGCTGGGACACGTTGGCGCTCTGTGCTCCAACACGGCTGTAATGTAAAGTTAAACTCATAGACAGAACCTGATTTCAACAATGGCTGCCACTGACTGACATCCTGTCTGTGAACGGTAAACACTCCCCAACAACAGCAGGATATCCCCTTTCCAGCCCCTCATCCTCTTTGTCTGGCCCTTTTTGAGTGGACAGAAACATCTATACATCCAGAGTAAAGACACCTGGGTTTTATTCATGTTAAATAATGCCAAAAATGTGGCTAAATGATATGGTTTCCTGTTTATAACATGAAGAAGTTTGGTTTTCTATGTTCTCAGGCTAAGTTTAAGAAGATTTGGGGCCTTTAATAGAAAACTGGGACCATATTATACTGCTAAGTTGTAGTTTTTTTTACTTGCAAAGGCCTCCTGGACTCTATGAACCTTTTTCTTGAAACATATGGTCCACATTTTTTCACTTTCAGTGAATCACTGGTGGCTGTCCGTCTGATATTTGTTTAGTCCGTTTATTCTTTTTACTTATTTTTCTCTAGTTGGTTCCTTGAATTGTGTGTGCCTATACATATATGTACCAAAAACTTTGCATTAAAAAAACAAATCTAATCTAAGAATCATGTGTTTGAAATTAAACTAAATAAATTTAATGCCATCTTTGAAACTCATTTTGTGCATGACAATGAGGCATCCCATCATTTATTAACCATCAGATAGAAAAACAGCACAACCTTCTAAAAACAGGCTGATGAGTAAATTCTGGCGGTGCTCTGTCGCCACACAGTGGTGAAGAGGAGAAATTACACCCTGCCTCAGTTCAGTGCTCATTTTGAGCTCATTTTGTGGTGAATAATAATAATAATAATACGCTCTGTTTTCATGGATACAAATGGAAAGAAAAAATCTGATTATCTTTGCTGTAGTTTGGTATTTCAATTAAGGAGGGAAAGATTATCACTGGTAATAGAATGGTCTGAAATATCAAAGTTAAGATGATGGAAACCAAACAAACCGAAACTGAAAATTGAAATCAGTTCAAGCATTGAATGTATAAACTCATTTCCTGTTCTAAAATGATCTACATAAAGGCCAGAAGTCTGTGTGTGCAAAAGCCGAAACACACCTTAGTTCAGAAGTCAAAGTTAAAGTTTAGTCTGCAGACATATTTTAGCATGAAAACAGCAACTTGTTAGGATTCCTTCAATTTAACATTGTTTGTAGCAGTAACAATATCTGCATTATTTAAGAAAATAAACATACTAGATTAAAAAACGATATTCCAAAATATTGTTGAATGTACTTTAAAAGAGGTTTTGTATGTAATTTACAGTATTTGCGGTTTCCACCCGGATATGTTAACTTGCATTAATGTTAAAAATCTAGAGTCTATATAAATCTTTTGGTATGAAACTGATGGTTTAAGTAACTTTGTCTCTAGAAATAAATTAAGTAATGTTACTGCATAACAATGTCTTTAAATGATGACTTTAAATGATACATTTGTGTTGAGTCAGTTCTCATGAACTGACAATGTTATAAGGGTTTCAGCCACATTTTAACAAACTACTTTGGAGATCTTGGTCTTTTCATTTAAAATAGATTTAGACGAAAACCACTTCATTCCAGGTGTTTTGTCGATATTCAGCAGCGACTGAAAAGAAAGAAAGAAAAAACATTTGTGCTGCCAGTACCAGGCTGAAGGGTCTAAACTTGTTATTCAAAGTTATGTGTGAGGTCATTGGTCTGGGTGTAAAAGTTGTGAGAAATCATGTGGTTAGACTCTTTGAAAAAGTCCCAGGATGTGCTGGTACTGTGTCCTGGGTCTGATTATTTGGGAGAGAAGTCATCTACGGATCATTTAAAACACTTCGTCGTATGTCACGACTTGCTTCACATGAAGAAACAAAACAATAAAAAGCATTTATACAGGCAGCAAAATACAACTCAAAGTTTCAGACTGTCCTCAGCTGGCATCTTGCTGACAAAGTAATCGTGGGGACTTTGACCCAGGAGAACAGGGTTCATGTCCCACAGGAGAAGCCACCGGTTTTTAGGTCCCTTTCTCATTTTTTTCTGAAATGTATCAACTGTTTAGACCGTCTTTAAATACACCTAATCAGATGGTTGCAGCTGTAAACCTAGGTCAGTGGTTTAGGAGCCAATTCACCTTTATTACAGATGCAAACCATATGTGTATGTGTAACGATGTGTGTGCTATTTTTAGAACGCTCTGCTCTGCAATGGAGCCCTGAAACGCTCATATGGGTCATTTTGAGAAACGCTTATATCTGTCGTTATGGTTTGTACTGACTCTTATTTCATTTTATTTGGAGATCTTGTTGTTTATCAACTATGTAAAATTACACATCAAATCTGAATTTAAATTGAATCTAAATGTTTAGAAAATAAACAAACTTGATGAGCTGCTTCTATCGCTTTATTCTGACCATCTGTCGATGAAACTCCGCCTAGTTTTATGTAACAAAAATTTGGGCTACCTTAGCTAGCTAGTGCAGTGCTTCCACTTCAGTTCAAGGTTAGGAATACAATACATGCAGCATGGCTTATTTGCATAGGAAATTTGACTCATTTAATATGTAAATTTAAATTAACTTTTTTTTTTGTATTTCATATAAACACATTCCTTACGATTAAATAACATGTTGTATTTGGATTACTGTCTCAAATGTGAAGAAAATGTGGAAAAAAAATAGGAATATCACCAAACAATCTAGAAAACTGTAAATTGATTTGTACATTGAATATTTATAGAAATAATAAAATAAGTACATTGAAAACAACTGAGAATGTAAATCTGGCCGCTGCACATTATTCTGAACGGGATTTTGTGGTGCTGTTATTGAGGTAGGTGGCTGAATTTCTGGGACTAAATCAAATCCTCACATAATCCTGAGGGGTTTGTGGCGGTTTAAACAGTGAAAGCTTTTCTAACGTGCAGATCCAGATCCAGATCCAGATCCCCGCACCCTCCGCTCTCAGCAGGCGGCTCGTGTTTTGGGGGAGGCATTTCCTGGCTGGGTGGCTGTCTGTCTCTCCATCGCGCCTGGACGATGCGCCTCTCCTCCCGAGCATGACACACTTACTGGGGCTGCAGAGCCGAGCCACGGGACCAGCCACGGGACAGAGACACGGAGAGGACGACACCGTCACACCGAGACGCCGAGGCGAGGATGCGGGGGAGCGAAGCGAGCTGAGCCGGTGCTTGTAATGCTACAGATGGAGGAGTGTTGATAGGGGGGAGAAGGAGAAGAATAATATATAAAAAGAAAGCTCTGCGGGTTGGAGGACGGTGGCAGTGAGGAGGAGGAGGAGGTGGAGGAGGAGGGTGGTGTGAGGACGGGACCGCTCCGAGGAAGAGGAGGGCGCCTCTCCGCTGCTTCGTGTTGATCGTCGTGCATCACTAAATCTCCGGTATCACCGAGAGTTTAACGAAGCGCTATTCTGAGGAGGTGGGCCAAGTCCCGAGAGAGAGAGAGAGAGAGAGAGAGAGAGAGA
>JAOWBC010000318.1:1030264-1042492 GCA_028566105.1 Hypoplectrus providencianus
CCGCCTCTGGCCCAGAGCCGGCTGAGATAGGCACAGCCTCCCCGTGACCCGGGATTACCTGGATGAAGCGGTTCGGATAATGGATGGATGGATGGATGGATGTTAAAAAAAATAAGTCCTGCAGGAAGTGTAAACAACTCAAATGTCTTTTGTGCAGAATAACAAAGTTACAATGACATAAAGTCATATATATATATATATATATATATATGACTTTTTTTTTAAAACATAAGTTAACTGTCCCTGATAATTTAGCTATTAAAAATTGGAATAAAGTGGAATTTATGCAGACAATTTTTACCACCTTTACTTACAGCCATCCCTCTCCTGTCCTCTCCCCTCAGCTCTGTGTAAACAACCTCTCTTCTCCTCTCTGCTCCTTTTTCGACACAATGTTGTTGTTTTTTATATATATATATATATATATTATATTATTATTTATATTTAATTGCTCAATGGTCCTGAATTATTATTACATTAAGTCAACGTCATATTGCTCTTTTTACCGTAAAACTTTGAATTGAATGTAAAAACAAATGCAAAGAAAAAAAGCTTTACTCTATTAAACATATATATATATATTATATTATATTTTAATACATATATTTACTGTATATTATCCATATTTTTTAAAAAATCTGTAAAATAACTTTATTATTTACTTACTTATTAGTGTCGCTGCCAGACTTTTTAGTGGTCACATGAATTTTTTGTAGATTTTAGACTAAACTGTCAGTCAGGACTTGTTCCTGTTCGTTTAACAAAAACAGGACACAACAAAAACCACATCTGTTTGTTTATATATTTTTAACGCTAACTTGTACGAATCTCTTTAAGTTTTCAAAGAGGCCGCGGGCGGATATCCGTCTCCTTCTGTCTACCACCTCTGATACATAAAACATCCCAGTTATTTTCATCTGGAATAATCCTCCATCATCTCTCAGCGTGTTTGCTTCTCGTCAGGCCGTTTACAGAGCGACGGCAGCCACAAAGTGATTCTGAAGAGGTTTGACTGTTGGTCCCCGCGGTGAAGCGCCTGAGAGCCACTCCTGAGGTTTCTTTACACGCCGCCGAGTACTTCCTGTGGTCGAGGCGAGAGGAAGCAAAGCGTAATGTCTGTTAACTCGTTCAGCGTGGAGAGTGCCGCCTGTCTGAGCCCCGACACCGCTCAGATCACTCACAAAGAGCGTAAGGAGATGAGTTCAGGGCCGCAACACACACACACACACACACACACACACACTTTTGGAAACTAATTCCATGAAGTCAAGTTTTAATGTCACGAGGTTTTTCTGTTAGTTTTTTAAAGGTCAGCGAAGCAAATTACACAGAACCGTTGATTCGGTAATAAAGTGAACTTGACTTGTCACACTGCGCTGCGTTTGTTGCTTTTATACCCTCGACACACACACACAGAAACACACACAGATGGGAATATGGTACACATGTAAGACACACACACACACACACACACACACAGCCCCAGGTGTTGAACATGTTGAGATTTGACGCTATTTTAGTCATTGAACATGATGGTCCCAGCTGTCAGAGAGCCTTCTGGAGACACACACACACACACACACACACACAGTCCCAAAGCATCTGATCAACCCATGAACAGTGTGTGTGTGTGTGTGTGTGTGTGTGTGTGACCTCATCCTTGCTTTCCCTTTTTTTTCACTTGGAAAAGTGATTAAAATATTCTGTGAATGAGCTCGCCGCTCTTTTTTGTCTTCCTTGTGTTTCTCGCTTTATTATTTCACACACGGGGGAAATTACTGGAAGGTGGCGGTAAAAGGTATCGATTCACACATTTGTCTGCTGATAATGGAGTTTTTATGAAAGCGAGTCATTTTTCAGGTGATTCTTTTTTCCTCCGCGAGTAAAGAAAGAAGCAAAAAAGAAGTGACGACAAGAAGACACACAGATATCAGGTCTACTGATTTATTTCCATTTTTCAGAGTAATTTGTTTTTCTCAATGGATTTACTAGATCTATTATATTAGCAGGGATAATATCTGAGGATATGAGTCTGCTGGAAATTAGATTACACAAAGAAATGTAGCCAAATATTAGTTTATCAGGATCTCAAGACATTTCTTAGACAAAACCGGGAGGCTTTTTTTCTCTCAGGGACTTTTTAAAGCCATTCATCGATTACCAGGACTTTTAAAGAAACAATGTACGACAGCTTAACAGGAGGACAAACCGAGTGAGTTCATTTACGAGCTAAAATAGCATCAGAGTACATGATACAAAAACTGTGCCTCATTCAACTGAGGTTTCTCTACAAAAATACATCTAATAACGGCGTATTTTCCTCTGCTAATTTACACAGTTTTATCACAAGAATAAATAAAACCTACGTTCAGAGAGAACATACGGTGTGAGGCCCCTCGTCGTGCAGAGCTACAGGGAGATAACACGAGTGCTGCCACGCCAGCTAAATATCTTTTTTTTTTTTTCTTCTTCTTGCACTCTGTAAGTAGAAGAAGTCACAAGTTTTATATCGCTACCTGTTCATGAACACCTCGGAAAGCAAAAAAAACAAAAAAAGCTGCACCCTTGACATGACCAACATACTGGGATCATGTGGGAGAGACGTGCAGAGCTGTAAACAGTGTGTGTGTGTGTTACTGTGTGTGTGTGTGTGTGCAGGATCGTGGGATCAATGCGGCCATTTTTTTTAAATTTTTTATTATACCCAAGCCTGAAAAGTGAAAACAGTGATCCGCCCACAAAATCGGCTCCTTGACGTCTAATTTTCATGCATATTTTTGTTTGTTTTTGTTTGTTTGTCATCGCCGCCCGCTCCAGAATCTTCTATTGTCAGTGAGACGGGTAGGCGCTGCCAGTTATGCCCCAAAGCCATCGCAGCCAGATGTTCGACTTCAGACGGAGAGAGAGAGAGAGAGGGAACGTATGAGAAAAACAATGTGTTATACGTGTGGGAGTTTCTCTGCACTTCCCTTATCATTACCCCTGCCATTCACATCTCCAAGAGAGAGAGACAGGGAGGGAGAGAAGAGCCAATTTCGAGACATTTCTGCCTCATTTAATGACACAAAGTGAGACAAAAAAAGGAGAGTTTGAAGTAAAGAAAGGAAGGACGGATCCACATTGGTGGCTTTGTCTTAACCCTTAGCTTTAAAGGAGAAATCCACCCTGAGGGGCTGGAACCACTTTGAACTTCCTGCATTTGAATGCAACTGAATTGAAGATGTCACAAAAAAAAAAAAAAAAAATCACCTGTCAAACCTGCAGCAAGCAACCAATAAACGGCAACAAGGGGACGGTTGTTTTGTGATTACCTGACAGTCAAAGCCTCACGTCTGCAGCCCAGGTGTGTCACCCGATGATCTCTGTGTGTGTGTGTGTGTGTGTGCCCTTTTGTTTTCCCTTCACATGAGTCACGAAATGTAAAGTTATCCGGCACTTTTGGGATATTTTTAGTGCGGCTGCAGTGAGGAGAGATGGCAGAAAATCAACAGTCTAAAACGTCAGGAGAAAAAGGTCAGACGGCGGAGTCAGTCCCTCAAAATCAAAGAGCAAAGGCTTTATTTCAAACTTAACATTTCCCTCTGACGTCTGACTCTCACACCGGAGGAGAAATACACTTCGGAGGAGGCGGAGACGCCATTTATACGGCGAGCGGCGGCCGCAGACCCGCGCGCCGCATCCAGCCTCCACCAGTACGGAGTTTTTTCTCTGCTTTTTCTTTCCTGCGCCGCTGAAAATCACACAGCTTTGCCCCAATGGATGTCAATCAAACCGCCACTTTAAAATGCCACTGCCGATTTCACTTCCCAAAGAGAAAACAAAAAGCTGCTCCCAAAGATTTCAGTTATTTTTCTGAAACTCTTTTTTTTTTTTTTTTTGTTCTAACAAAAATCATCAAATAGTGTTTTGCAGCAGCTTCTCAGCTCCCTTTATGCAGAGCAGCTGGCATCTTTCAGTTAACTGATATTTAATTCATTTAATAACTTTATTAGGATTGAGACACTTTGTGACAAAACTGTTGTTGTGTCTTAGTTTAAATGACGAAAGTTTCCAGCCAGAAAAGAAGAAGATATGTTTAAATTAATACTATCTTTGGACAGGAAGCCCCAGGATCTTGCTTTAACCTTTCAAAATAATAACACCTTATGTGGAAACAGCTTATAGCAATCTGTCCAGGTCAAATTCATTCAGAAATTAAATACTATCAGGGAATTATTAAATATTTTAACAGAAATAGGCACTATAAGCAGTTTCCACTGTATGAGGAGATTTTCTGACCCAGGAAGAAAACAGAGGCCGGCTAAGATCATCGTGCAGGTCATCAGCCCACATCTGTCAACATCTGTCTCTGAAATCATTCAGGGAAAAGTAGAAAATCTCAGAGGGGAAAGAATCCTGCGTTTATTTTCACAGACAGATTAGAAATATCTCAGGATGGATTTGTCCTTTAAAGCCACAAACCAAGGTTTAAAAATCCCGACATGCTTTAAAAATCGAGCAAATCACAGGTTTAAAATGCAAAACAGAAGTGATTCGTGCCGAGGGAAGCGAGCCCAGCTGTGCATCTCCACTGGCTGCACACCTGAGGCTCATTTCCAGCAGGATTGCAACTGATGAACATAATTAGCCGTCATTTTTTTTTTCCCCTGATGTGTGAATCAGAGCTTTGAGTGTTTGGTCGGGGGTGATGAGGTTGCCGGAGGTTTGGCTTTAAGAAGAGACCGGATTTACTCTCCCACTCAAGTCATTATCCCTCGCTTTTCCTCCTGCAGGTAATGACGCGTGCACGCTGAAAACTTTCCCTCAGAAAACAGGTGGAATGGACCTTTAATGCGTCTGTTCTTTGGGCCTTTTTTAAAACAGCACCTGTAAGGGCAGCACTGCAGGATGCGGCGGCGGGTACAGAGGCGGGTGGGGGCTCTGCATGGGATGAAACGCCGTCGCCAAGGGATACGGAGCGGGTGCATCCAGGAAAGAGATGGGGGAAGAGGAGTAGAAAGAAGGATGGAGAGCAGGAGGAGGAGGAGGGGGCAGCGGCGGAGGTGGTGGAGGAGCAGGGGCTGGGTTGAGAGCGAGGGGAGAGAGGTGAGGGGAGAAAGAGGGCAGGAGGTGAGGGTACGAATGCACGGGGAGGTGCGACGGAGGCGGGAGGAGGGAGAGGTGGTGCTGGATGATGGTGTGGCGGAAGGAGAAGGAGGAGGAGGAGGAGAGGGAGGGCTGGAGGAGGAGAGGAGCGTGCAGGGGGATGCACTGAGGAGGGAGCGTGCGAGCGAACCGAGGCCTCTTCTCCGCGTAGACGTGCTCGAAATCCAGCTCCTTCCTCTTCTCCCTGTCCTCCTTCTCCTTCCTCCTCACCCACTCCTTCTCCCACTCCTCCTGCTTCTCCTTCACCCTCTTCCTCTCCATCTGCCTCTCCTCCTCCTCCTCCTCCTCCTCCTTCCTCTTCTTCTCCGAGCTCATTAGTGCATCTCTCTCACCCGCAGCATCGGCACAGTGATTACAATCAGTGACATGATTACTGTTAAGATAATCACGCTGACCGCCGTCGATATCATCACCGCCGTCTGCGCCGCGCCGATCGATACCGCTGCAGGTTTTACAATCAATCGAGAGGCTTCCTTTGTGCTGCATGAGACTCTGCGGTTTGGTTTCATCCCCCTCGCTGAGCCCACTTTTGTTATAATCACACGTGTCGTTGGTTTTACAGTCACAGCGGTCGTTACACTGGGCGGTTTGCCCACAGAAGTCTTCGCCCGCGGATGTTTTCTCACCGTTTTCCTGCTTGTTTTCACATTGACAGTGCGTATCGTCGCTGCTACAGGTGCTAGCTAAGTGAGGTTCAGCCTCGTGGTTCTCGTCTTGTTTTCCCTCCCCGCTGAGGTCACGTGGTGCGTCACTGGAAGGTTTCTCCGGCCCTCCCTCTCCTCCTGAGGCCTCGGAGGCAGATTCACCCGAGCCGTCTTTGCCGTCATCGGAGCGGCAGTTCAGTTTGTTAGCCGCGTCGCTGCTAAATGTCCCCTCGCTGTCATTTGTCTCGTGAGACAGTCTGTGTTTTGTCCTGCAGAGTGAGTGGCACTCAGTGTTTTTCTCACCCTCTGAGCTGCACACACAGCTCGTGACAAGTGTCCCAGTCCGGTTGGTGGGATTTGTGTCCACGCTGAGGTCAGCAGTCGACCCCACGACGCTGAAACCTCTCCTCGTTTGTCTCCGTCCCCGTCTCCGTCTCTTCCTCGGCGTTTCCCCGGCCTCGGGCGTCTCCGTCTTCCTCTTTCCGGCGGTCGCCGCTGTCTTCGACGTCTCCTCCTTTGAAAGCGCGGCGCCGCGGAGGGTCACGTCTGATCCGACGCTCGGCGGCGTGTCTGTGTGTTGTGCGGAGCAGCGTGGGGCCGGGACAGACGCGGGAAGGCTGTGTCCTGCAGGTACTGTTTGTCTTTGACTGCACGCTGTTTCTCTAAAGGGAGCTGGGACGGGGCTAATCGCTGGATCGCACGCTGTTTCCCTCGGAGGTGTAGGAACAAGACAGATTTCTTGCCCGCACGCTGCTTCTCGACAGGGAAAAGAAACACGTCTAATCACTAGGTTACACGCGTTTTCTTTAGCATCCGGAGCCGCTCTTATCTCCGTCTTCCTCGGATTCCTCTGCTCCTCGTCTCGCTGCCCTTCCTGCCTCCCCGCTTGTGTGTTTTTGTGCATCTCCCCCGTCTCTCTGTCATTCTGAGCAGGGTCGGGCGTAATTGCGGGACAGCGTGGCGTCTCTATAACAGACCCAGGGACGGGGCTAATCACTGCGTTACATGCTGCACCCCTACAGAGGAGCTTTCTGAGCCCCTGGCCCCACCCGGAGGCTGATTGCTGGGATTGATGCTGGCTGGCCTCCCTTTTCACCTGCACACACAGCTGGTTACACCGATTACACCGATTCACGGGAAGATTACTTAATAGCTCTCCTCTCTTCTCGTCATTTCTGCCTGCCCTCTCTCGCTCCGTCTGATCTCCTCTTATCCTTCTCTCCTCTCCCCTCATCCTCTTTTCTCTCCCTCCTACCAGCCGATGCGCCGCAAGATTACTTAATAGCCCTTTTTCTCTCCTCTCCTCTTTTTCGGTGCCCTCTCTTTTCAACCTCTCGTCTCCTCTCCCTTCAAACATCTGATTCTCAGAAACGCCACTTATTATCCTCCGTCCCCGCTCCGAGTCCTTTCTCTCCGTCCCTTCTCCTCTTTTCCTCCTGCCCCTCTTCCTCATGCCTCTCCTCACCCCTCCCCTCCTCTTCCTCCTCCTCCTCCTGCCTGTTTTCTGAAGGCCCGGCGTCGGAGCGAGGTGGCATTCTGCGGAAACGGGAACGAATTTTAAAGCGCTTTCATCGCGGCAGCCGCAGCCGTCCGGAACTGCGTCCCCGCCGCTACAATGGGCTACAACTTCCATAGGATTTCCTGCCTGTCCTCCTTCATCCTCCTCTTCCCTTTCATCTATCTTCACCTCCCGTCCTCCCTCCGTAGCTTCCTGCCTCTGTTGGCAGTTGGGTTGTTTGATCACAGGCGGCTTTATTCTCTCCCTCCCTTCCTCCAGCCCTCCTTTCTTTTCCTCGCCCCCTTCTTTGGCCCTGTTATGGGCTCTGAAGTCGTACAGCAGAGGGTTGATGCTGAAGGAGATGGAGGGCGACGTCTTGGTGTAGCTCACCATCTCCGACGGCCACAGGAGAACCCTGCTGCCGTCCCGGCTCAGGACGCGGCAGAACGGCTCTTTGGGGCGATTTGGAGGCGAGGAAGCGGATTCTTTAGCCCCGTTTGACGGAGCGGAGTTTGTTTCTTTGGGCTGTGTTTGGATTGAAGACTCTTTGGTCTCATTTAAGACACCAGAAATTGATTTTGGAGGCTGATTTGTTGCGGGACAAGGCAGATCTTTCAAGTCTTGGGCAGGGTGTGACTCATCGTCACGCGTCTCAGCCTCGCTGTCTCTGCATGCTGAGTCTTTAAGCGCGCTCACGCTGTCAGAAAGCTGTCCCGGCGTCCCGCGGCTTAAATAAAGATGAGCTCCAGTCCCACTTTCACTGCCGACTTGGGCTCCAGTCCCATCGTCATTACATAAGGAGTGCTGGGCTCCATTCCCACTGATAACAGAGTCCTCAACTGTGATCATATTGCGATTACATAAAGAAACCTGGGCTCCAGTCCCAGAAGGTCCTCCAGCTCCCGTCTCAGTAGACGTATTGGCTCCCGCCTCAGATTGCTGGATTGCAGCTTTAACGTCCACGCCGCACTGGTTTCCAGTGTCCCAGTGACCCACGCCGACCACGTCCACGTCTGCAGATCCTTGAGATTTGAGCTGCTGATCTGCCGCTTTCTCCCCCAGATCTTTGCCCCTCTCTTGGGCCGCCACGCCTTCCTGCTTCCCCGCCAGGCCCGAGCCTCGCCCGGCCTGGACGAAGACGGCGGCCGATTGGTGGAGGAGGACGCAGCTTCGTTTGGGCAGCGAGAAGGACACGGGGCGGACTCTGCCGCGGACGGACTGGACGTCTGCTCTGCTGCCGGCGATGCTGACGTCAGCTGTGTTGGCGTCCGCGGCGGTTGAGGCGGTTTTCTCCTCCTTGGGACTGGAGCCATTAATGGTGGAGTTGGTGGCAGCTGATTGGACGTTATTGGGCGTAATGGGGTGACTTAGACAACTATGAGCCCAGGGGACGTTGTTAAAGTTGCTGTTTTTGGTGGAGGCGCTGATGTCGCTGCTCATGATGCTGCCGTTGCTGTACTCCGTTCGGGTGTTGTCCAGGATGCAGGACTCGGTCGTGGCGCCGTTGGAGTCGTACGGCCACCGCGCGTTGCTCAGCAGCCTGGTTTCCAGCGCCGGGTCCAGGGGAAGGAAGGGCTGGATGAGCGGGGTTTGAGGCTCTAGATGGAGCGAGAGGAGAACGGATTAGAGCGGCTGACAGTGGCTACATTTACATGCAAAACATAACAGGATTATGAGCCTAACCTGACTGGAGAGAAAAGGAGGAGGAAGGGAAACATGTAGAAGAATAGCGTTCCTTTTTAAGACTTCCCATACAGTAAGCTCCTTATGCATTTATTCAGCGTTCTGGCTCTTCACCATTACTCTTTTGTTGCTTTTAACACATCTGAATGTGATTAATGGGTGTAGGATGGACTTAAGGGAAAAACATAAGCGCAGAGATGAATGTTTGGCTCACTTGGAGATCGAGGGGGGAAAAAAATATGGTTTTATTCCAACATGTAGTCTCTATTTGTGTGTTTCTCGCTTTGCACAACATGCTGCCAGACATTCATCTGTCTATACATCAGCGTGGCAGATGATTCAGGCAAATTATTTCCTGAGTTAAGGTTTTTAAGATGACTCATAACTTTAAAAGTAATCCATAATGTGCCTTCCACTCGCACCAGAAACCTCCTTTGTCAAACATTCGGGTTTCAGAAGGGAAAATGAATTATTACTCCTCCAACACTTAATGTATTTTCACACTCGGCTCTCCGAGAGGGTCGACTTTAAAATGCGGTTTTCGAACTTTTTTCGACTTTCAAAAATCACAAAAGAAAACTTCACTGAATGAGCAACTGATACACATTGAGAGACGACAGGGTGACATTTGATTGTTTCTTTGAAAACCACGGGAAAGCTGCCGCCGTATTTCACGTTCACGCTTTCTTTTTGATTATAAAAAATGAATCTTGCACCCTAAAATCCCCTTGAGATGGACTGAAGGGAGCTGATATCACCTCCCCGAAGCTAAATAAAGAAAGAGTGACGCATTTAACTGGAAAATATCACTCCACACTCTTTGTTAATGTTGCTGAAAGTGGTTCAGAGAGGCTTTGATTTAACTTCATGGTCATTTTGAAGGCTGCAGTTTGTAGTGCTGTTGAATTATTGTGCTTCACTGAGGGAATCTACCATCAAAAACATAAATAAGAGGACAGAATACTGGCTGCTTTAATTTAAGTTAAGTTGCAGTCGGGATTTCGCAGCGTTGATGACCTAGACACTGTTCTTTAAACATATATATACTTTGCTTTTTAAGGTTTTTATGCAAACAGAAGAAGAGCGACAATATTGCAATGAATAAGTACACCAATTAAATTGACAATTTGGAAAAATATGAATAGAATTGCTAGTATAACACGAGTATAATCAATATAACAGCAGGTTTTAACTAAGAGAAACAAAACAGACAAATGTATAAATAAATGCATGACCAATTAAATACAACAGGGTGCACTGAAAGACAAGTAAAAGATTAAAAGAGGAAGAAAAAAAACAGTCAAAATGGGACATAGAGGCTGATTACAGTATAAATGATGCACTTTAGGACAAAGACTTAAATTTTAAGAGTTTAAGCTTTTTTATTTTTCATGTCTCTATCTGCCACAGAAGCTGAGAAATGAATGATTTAGGCTATGTAGACTTTCTGTGCTGTTTTTCCTAAAACTCTGAACATTTTGGGAGTTTTTAAAGGGAGTTTTTTTATAGATGGACTCGGGTCTAAATGGGTTAATTGAAAGTAATGTATCTCAAGCTTTTCCTCGAGCTTGCCGCGTGTGTTTTGTGGAGTGTGTTGGCAGTTTTCTCTCCAGCGGAGCAGCGTGGAGTGACTCAACGAAAAACCGATAGCTTCCTTTATTCTGCGGCTCCATATCCGCGTAAAGGTCAGCGCTGTCAAGGCGGTTTGTAAATGGTCAATGGCAGGAAAGTGTGTGACAAAGTTCACCCAAGTTAAAATCAATGGATTCCTCTCTGGCTGTGTGACGGAGCCCCCGGAGCAATTTCCATCGAGTGTATAATTGTTCCACTTGTTATGTTGCGTAGCACTTCTGCCTGTAACCGTCTAACCTCTCGCTTTTCTGTCTTCCACAAACATTTCAGAGCTGTTCATGTCTTTTTTTTTTTTTAAAGTGCAAAGCCTCACAGCAGCAGCCCACACTCTGGTTTAATTCCTCGATATCAAGACTGATTTCTCCATCACCGAAACCAAACACGCGCTCATAAAGTATTAAAGCAGACGACTGCACGGCTTTTATGCAGAAAAGAAAGTTCTTACTTGTTCCCAGCGAGCCGCCGCCGCTCGCGTGCAAGGCGCTCCAGTCCTGCACGAAGTCCGGACCGCTCTGGCTCGAGGGTTCGACTGCAACTGTGGTGGACCTGAACATGGGACCAGAACCAGGAGCGCTGAGGAGAGAGGAGACAAGGAAGATGAGGGAAGGAACGAGGAAGCAGTGGGTATTAAAAGGGAGCAAATAGAGAGGAATAAAGGAGGAGACAAGGAGAGGAAACAAGGACACATGAAGAGGATGAGAGAGGATGAAAAGAGGAATAGAAAGTGATGCAGGGACATGAGGAAAGGAAGACAATGAAGTGAAAGAAGACGAGAAGAAAGGAGGAAAATGATGAAGAGAAAAAAAGAAGAAGAGGAGGGGATGAAAGGAAAGTAAACAAAGAAAATGAGAGGAAAGGAGACAAGTGATGAGAATGACAGAAGAGGAAAGGTGAATGGAAAGGGATGAAGGGAAAAAATGGGAGAAGAGGAGAGGAGGAAAGGTAGGCAATGAAATGAGAAATAAAGGAAAAGAAAATGTGATTGGACAGTTATGAAGGAAGAAATGAGAATGAGATGAGAAGATGAGGATGAGAGGAGAAAATAAGAGAAGGAGATGAAAGGGAGGCAACAAAAGGAGACAAGACATGTGGAGAAAGAAGGAAAAGAAAAGGTGATTAAAGAGTCACGAAGAAAGGAAATAAGTGAAAAGGGAAAGAGAGTGGGAAAGAAAATGTATTAAAAAAAGAGAGGAAAAGAGAAATGGAGAGAGGACAAGAGGAAATAGGGGAACAAGTGAAGGAAGAAAGAGTAAGAGAGGAAAGGAGGAAAGATTAGTAGAAAGGAGAAGTAAACAAATGGAAAGGAGAAGAAACAAGGAGACAAGAGATGAAGAGCAAAGAAAGGAAAAATGGAAAACGATGAAGGAAGAAAATGGATAAAAAAGGAGAAGAAAGGAAACATGAAAAGGAGAGGAAAGGTAAACAACAAAAGGAGAAAAAATGAAAAGAAAAGGTGATTAAAGAGTCATGAAGGAAGAAAGAGGAGGAGAGGAGGGAAGGGAATAAGTGAAAGGGGAATTGGAAATGTATAAAAAGGAGAAAAGAGACAAGAAAAGAAAAAAGATGGACAGAAGAAATGAGGAGACAAGGAAAGGAGAGGAAACAAGGAGATAAATAGAACGTGAC
>JAOWBC010000318.1:1448698-1459640 GCA_028566105.1 Hypoplectrus providencianus
ATAGATAGATAGATAGATAGATAGATAGATAGATAGATAGATAGATAGATTTGTTTTGAACCCCCTCCTGTTTTGTTTATCATCCTTCACCCCTCACACTGGCCTGCATGTGACACGGGTTATTTGGGTCAGTCGATATCCACGCTGGCACACAGCCACACGCTTGATTAGGCAGGTTGGTCAGCTGTGTTGCGCAACTGGAAGTCAACTCGGTGGCGATGGGCTGGATGCAGTTTAGGGACTAAAAGGCCCCCCCCCGCTATGATCAACACTTAAAGATGGCACTGCCAGCGCTGAGGGGCTTCACGCTCCATTACCTTCAGAGAAAGTGATTTAGGAGGTCAAAAAGTGTCCCGGCTCTGCAGGACCGTGGCTGTGAGCTGAGTCGGGGGGCCAAATTTGAATGAGTGTTGAGTGATTGCTCATGATCGCATGGGACTGCTGATAGATAAATAGCTGTGTGCTACTTTTTGAGGGTTTTTTTTTTTTTTTGTGGCAGTTGTGATAGGGAGGGTCATAGAGCTGAAGGGGAGGGAGGGTGAGGATGATGGTTCCTGCTCCATGCAACAGTATGGGAGGAGCTGGGGCAACTAATCCTGTCACCCCTTTACAGCACAGATTAGAAAACCCATGGGGTATGTCCATTTCACATTAACTGTAGCTCCAGGGTTTTTTCTCTAATGTAGCGGTCCACCCAAACAAAGACCCCTCAGGAATTTACTGGAGGTTTTTATGGCTAGTCCATGAATTACAGAAAAACTCATCAGTAGCAGCATAAATCACAAGATAGATAGATAGATAGATAGATAGATAGATAGATAGATAGATAGATAGATAGATAGATAGATAGATAGATAGATTACAAGGAACAGGAGAACTCCGGGTCAGCCAGCCAAGTGCAGGCTGGTTGAGTGGGGTTGCATGTTTTTATCATCAGAAAAAGTTCCACCAGAATCACCAAACCAACCTTGTAATGTCTGATAGATCCCCCAGTGAATGCGCAGGCAGTTCTTCTCCTTCTTCATGCCCCGTTTACACCGGCAGTTGTACAGCGGGCTCTGTTTCAGCGCGTCCATGGCGCTCCGGCACTCGTCCTTGGCCTCCAGGCCGGCCACCATGCTGAAGTTGCTCTCCTTGCCGCCGGCGACACACTGCCTCATCGTGCGGTACTTGGTGCTGCACGCCTGCTCCTTCAGGCACTGCTCACTGGCCCTCACACAGTCCAGCCGGGTGGCCCCAGCACGCAGGCTCTCCTCGGCGTAAGACAACACATCTGGAAGGAGAAAGTTGCGTTTAGAATGAGTGCAAACGTGGAGGATAATAATGATAATAATGACCTTTTCTCTGTAGCAATGATTAAACTAGTAGAAACTGCTCTCAGGGCTGCAAAACCACAAACATGCTGTTGGGTTTTAGGCTGTGAGTGAGCACATGGAAATACGCATGTTTCATATAATAACTGTTTGATACTACTTGACACTGTCGCGATCCACGCAGCCACTTTGATTTCAGTCAGTTTTATCACAGCGATGTCTGACAGCCTGCAGCTTTGCTTTCATATTCACGGTGGTTTGACGAGGCACCGACAGCTCGTGATTGACTTTTGTTATTTTGGAGCAGTTTGGACCACAGTAGCCCTCCACACTTTGGCCGGACTCCCCGGAGAGCAGCCGCTGCCTCCGCCGGGCTCTACCTCATTAACGGAGCTCAGCATTTAACCACCAAATATGTGAGATGATTTAGTAGGAAACGGGCAGCTGGTAGTGGGGATAAAATCACGTGAAACTTACCAAAAAGAGGCAGGATGAGATACAACGCTGGGAGTATCATCGTCTTTCTCTCCATGTGAAACATAAACCCTTATCAAAACGAAATCTGCGAACTAAAAGCGACTTAATAGTAGTTTAATTCCCAGGGTACTTCCACTGTATTGAAATCCATTGAAAAGACGTAGCAGTGTGCGCTCCGCTGTACAAACCCGATCCAACTCGGAATAATTTCCCCTCCAAAAGAAAAGAAAAAAAGAAAGTGTCCAGTCCAGATTCCGCACAGTTTTTTTCTCTCTGACTCTGAGCCGGCAATTCAAGAGATGAAGTGATTGTTTCTTTGCTTTTCTCCCGTGCGGGTGGTCTTCTCACCGCCGGGAGACAAAGACAAGGGATCAGAGCAGCGGTGGAAGCGAAACGGGCGAGTGTCCTCCAACTCCAGCCAGTGGGAAGCTTGCGTCTGTGCGTCTGAGCGCACACAGCCAACTGGAGCCCCACTGCTGTCTAGCGCATTCAGCAGGAGGAGAGTGCCAGCTTCCCCCCTCGCACTCTAGTACAGTAATGTTATAAGAAATGTGCAAAGGTGAACCTTCCTATCGCAGCAAACTCACTCCCTTATTATGGCAACATTGCAATGAAGGGGAGAAAATAAATAATTCGCTTTTGAGCTCACTTAGCTCACTAATGAGCACTGGAGACATACGTCCCCAAATGGTGCACAGTAACACAGTGATGATCATTTTTGAACAGTCACTGCTGAGTTGCACGCATTATTAATCTCTTGGGGGTTGTTAGACTTAGTGTGTTTACTTTTAATAAAGTTTCGAGCTCGCATAGCCAAAAAAAAGGCAAAAAAAAAAAAAGTCGATTAAAACGCTATAACCCCTGTGGGCACGTGGATGCATTTAGGTTTGTTTTGAATATGAAAGCAGCGCGATTAGTTTTTGATGCGTGGGCTGGTTTCACATTTCAGTGTTCCTGCTGATAGGAGAGGGCAAAGGGCCTTTTTCTGATTAATAGCTGCAGCAACATATGGAGTGGCTCATATGGCAAATTGAAATCTACTTTTAAAGAGTGCCACTTGAGTGACAAAATGAATGGACATACTTCAGCGACGCAATATGCACTGCACATACCCAGGCCACTCATGACATTTGAAGCATGTGTGGGGCTCCTCCCTGCGTGCTGTTAATCCCATTTACACAATGTATGTTGCCTATGTTATGCAACATTAACTGCCACCTGTGACGAGACTATTCATGGTGACGACACACTAAAGTGGGGAGTATATTACAAAATAAAGCCTCCTAAATAATATGTTCCTTGATACTTGTCAGCTAAAGCAGCCTGACAGCTCTGCACTGAGGGAAACCTGCCCTCAGTCCACACAGATGAGAGTGGACACTGTGTGACTGTCGCCATCTGTTGGTGGTTTTAAAGTAAAGGTCAATGTTAAAAAGCAATCTTTACAGCACTTTGACACAATAATACATGTTTCACATTGGATATTTCATGATGGGGATTTAAGAAATACAAGCAGCATCTGATTTGAAAACCTCTGTATGATCAATATTTTTTCAAATGACTTGAAATTTAACAAACAGGGCATGATTATAATTACATGGATGATACATCATGCATCACTTGTTACTCTTCCTATGGCTCATTGATTGCCTATATGGTCTATTCAGAGGCTAATCCACTTGGCTAAATACATAGGACCAGACTATGTCAATGAGCCCCTCTCTGCATTAAAGACTGAGAGGAATCAATCAAGGATGCTGGCGTCCACCACTGTAAATCAACCCACACACACACACAGACACACACATGCAGAGAGGGAGTCAAAGGGAGAGAGAGGCAGCAGGTTCATTGAGAGATGGGATGAAATAGCTTATTTAAACGCCAGTGACTACTGAAAAAGAAGCCATGATTAGGTAGGTACGATGAATCAATCCTGCAAGGAACAGACACTTTTTCAAAATGACTTTCAATTTTGTTAAATAGATATACCACAGGCCAATGTCCACCGCTATTTTTATAGAGAACATGACAGGAAAAGAGACAGAAAATGGGTACAAATGAACGACAGGCTCAGGCTACTATCTGGGATAATTGTCTGCTTACAATTTGATGACTGTGCTGTTCTTAACTCTCCAAAGGGAGCCTTGCCAGTCAGAGAAGGCTCAGTCTAGTGATTTATGAAAAGCCTCAATCAATATGTGATATTAATTTTGCAAATGAATGTCAGAATGATGTAGTCCTCGGGTCATTTAACGTTTCACACGGAAATGCGTTTCATGGCACCGGATCAGAGGCTTTCTTTCCTGTCCCAGTGGTAAAACGAGAAAATTGGTCAAAGTCAGGAATTGTGTGACAAATGTAGGCAGTGAGTCCCAATGGATTACTGTCGAGAAAGCTGACTGTGCCGATACAGCACTTCGCCCAACACTCAATTGAGTGGGGACTGATCAATTACAGTGCACTATATAGGGGGCCACAGCTCTTTAACGCTTCTTGCAACAGCAGATGAGTTACATGACTCAAAACGTTAATTCTATAACTTATATGACACATTAATAGCAGGTTATAGCGTGACATGTCCCTGTAGGACAACTGAATCAAGTTAGCTATAACACTAGCAAGCAAACAAATGTAAACATAGCTAGCAACATCCGGGGTCTTTATTTTAAGCTAGGTTAGCGATGTTGACAAGTTATTTTTCTTTCGACAGTTATATTTTTGTTTTATAACATTTCGACTCTTGTAGTAGTCACCACACAGAATAAATAACTGTAGCTCACCTTTATCAACATTTTTAGAGGCAGTCGCAGTAAGTAAAAACAACAAAACAACCGGTGTCAGCCGTGTGGCGTCACTCTTTTGACTGCTGCGTCATAAGCTAGCTAACGTTTGCTAGTCTTGCCAAGCAGTTGTTTTTTCGACAGTTATGTTTTACTTTTTTTTTTTTTACATTTAATTTTAAGACTTTCGAAGCAGTTAATACACAGACTAAATAACCGCGGTCGACCTATTTATCATCAATTTCAGTCATACTTGCAGGGAATTAACCAACCAACCGGTGTCAGCAGTTGGACGTCACTTTTAGCTGCGTCATTCGCTAGCTAACGTTAGCTACTCTGCTAAGTAACGTACCGTTAGTTACAGGATACTAGCTACTTGTTAGCTTTATACACAGCAGCATTTGTTTATAGGCGAGTGATTAATACTGGATGAAAATGAGTTTAGACTCACTCTTTAAACAAATCCTTCTGACTGAACAACATTTAACAGAACAGACCCAAAGAGAAAAAGAAGGTAACTTATACTTTGTTGTTAATTAACATGTAAACTAGCAAAACAAACTGTAGCTAATAGAGTAAACAACTAGCTACCCTGATTATAATTGCTGTATTGATTCTGATTCAATCCATCTAACATTCTCTTTAAAATGAATGTAAAAAAGTTTAAATAATTTGTCTTTGTTTCAGTCAAGGTAGCTATCATCAGATGCAATGAAAAGATCAGGAGTGCCACAGAAAAGATTGAAATAACTAATGAGGAGCTTGACAAAAAGGTAAGACTATGATTTAGTTTTGTTTATTATGTTTTGCTTTATTTATTGCTTATGTGTGAGTTTTAAGGACATGTTGTGGCTAAAGGTCTAACCCATACCTGTATATATGATTTCAATCTATGGTACAAACACGATACAGTGCAAGTATTTCTACACAGAAGTCTCACCATGGTTTATATTAGAGCAAATTGTATTTGATCTTGCTAACTAAGGGCATTATTCATAATGTTAATAATCTTAAAACAGTTTGGAATTTGAGACAAAATAAAAACTAATGTAATTACATAAACATATTGGTGAGTTGGTGTGCTGCGGGTTGGATTTGAACCCTGCTCTCTGCAATATTAATTATTTTTCTGTGTTTGTTTCAATTAACTCAGTTCCTGTAGCTCATTCTCTTCCAGATGGCTGATTTTTTTTTTTTTTTTAGCCCTTTTTTAATATAAATTAGGCTACTGCTCTTCCTAAATTGGATAGCTGGTTTAGCATTAAATTCCAGCAGATATGCCTTTACTTCAGAAATATTGAAGTTCTTTAAGTTTGATGTCCAGCTGGGTGTTTTGATAATTAAGCTCCACTGGCACAGCAGCTTAATTTGAAGGGGGAGAACTCCAGATACAGTAAATGTTGGTGTGCCATTCTTGCATAACACTGTACTGTATTAGTTAGTTTTTCACTTTGTCTGGAGAGAAATATGGCATTTTAATCCACGGTCATTAATATACATATAAAACTACATTGATAGTTTTTAATGTAATGGAAACATATAGTTTTCTTTGTTGCAGAGACAAAATAAACCAGTAAAAGTAATCATTGCTCTACCTTGAGGCAGCATGCACTGGCACGAGTGCATATCGGCATATTGATGAGCTGATTTGCTTTATGATTTAAAACACTTAATCTCCCCCATTCATTTCATCAACAGTGCAAATTGTAAGTGCCACTGCAAAATCAATGTCTAATTTCCTCCGGATAACATTAGAGAAACCTTTTAGCATGTGTGAGATATGATGTCGGAGACAGGCTTGTGGAGCTCAAAGACATACTGCTAACTTCCTCCTGCGTTTGTAAAAGTTGACATCCGATCAAAAGGGCAAATTACTCGGTCTAATTAGAAAAGTTGCTGAAACAATGGCGCGTCTGTGTGAGCATTGCCTCCCTGGGAACACACAGCGCGGATACCTTTTCTGACCCCTCAGAGCGGAGTATTGAAACTGTTTACATCATACAGATACGCAGGGTGTGTTTACAGCACAGTGTGTTTACAGCTCTCATGATGTAACGTCTTACAGTTTATGAGAGCTGTCTTAAGATAATTACAGTGTTTAGAAAACTTGGAAGCTGATTGTGCTCGCTGACAGCGCACGGTGCTCCTGCCACTGCCGTATAAGAAACAATAAACTCACCTCCTTCTTGACAGCTAGAGTAACAGACTGAAAATCTGTAGTGGAAGTTGAGCCCGAGGCTTCTTTAAAAAAAAAAAAAGCGTCCTCCATGAATTTACCCTCCTACATAATTTGGTATTTTCTCTTTTTTTTTCTGGGTGCAGCATATAATCACACAGGATGAAGAGACAACGGGGAGTAAACAAGAAAAGTTTGAAAAGGAATGACAGAGTGTGTGACTGAGTCTATTTACATATAAAACCTTGAATTAAAACTGTCAAGTCTGTATACCATTCCCCAGCAAGGAGCAAGAATATCACCTTATATGCTTTACAAAGCAATTATTGTGCAAGCTTTCACATACTTTCTCCTTCACTAACTTACACACAGAGTATCAGTGATAGATATCCTTCTCAGTACATCTGTCTGTCAGATTGTGTGTGTGTTGCCTGCCCACACATCTATCTGCGCTCCAGGCTCAGCAGTTGTCTGCGATGAGGCTGCAGCATGACCTGATAAAGAAATGTGAAGACCAGATGTTGAAGCAAATTGAGGAGCTGCACTGCCAGAAGAGCGAACTCAGGGAACGTCTAGTGGGTTGAAGCTCAAATCAATACTCCCATCTTGTATAATATGAATATAATCGGGAAACCATGTAAATGCTTAGAAAGTTACCAACATGCAAGACTAATACCTTTTTAAATGATCACTTAATTTACAATGAATCAATTCATATTAAGTTAATAAAACTTGTTCTCAGACATGGTAGCAGTAGTTGAGGTCGTCTGAGCATCACAAGCAGCTGTATTTGTATTATTGTTGGACGCGTTCACCATGTCCCTCCTTTTCATACCAGGCCAAGATAAAGCAGGGGTCTAAAGAAGAAGAGGAAAACTTCCTTCAAGAGATCTCAAGGTTCAACAGTGACTTCAGTCTTCGGGGGAACAGAGACGTAGTGTTCGAGAGCCAGACACACACTGAGATCCTGGAGCTGCAGAGGGAGGTGGAATCGTTATACAAAGGTCATAAAAGACTGTCGATTGTACTGCTGTCACAGTAGAAACATGTTACGTAATGCAGATGTGGCCCTGACTGCTCAGTTGTATTATTTATTTGCTGGTGTATTATACAGTACAAGTGGATGGAAAAGTGGAAGATGGATGAATATAATCAAGGTCGTGGTCTCTGACATGTTGAAATAATTTTGCTGACAGAAAATAAGTAGTTTTATGTTGTTTTTACAGCTAGAATTCATTTTAAATGGATGGATAGGGGTCATAGAATATAGTAGAACTGATAGCAGAAATTAGTTATTAGATTCATTACTGAATAAAGTGAAATATTAAAATGATGTTGCATTGTTTACAGAATAAAAGAAGAGGTATATTTGAGGAATATGTTTTAAAAAGACAAAAATATAACAGAATTTTTACATGTTTTTAACTATTTTTTCCATCTGAATACTGAAAAGGCTCAGACAAATGATGAAAATACACCCGTATGAAGTTAAATAGTTAATTTTAATGCTTTTAATGAAGAGGTTTTGAGTTGAAAGCTCTATTATGATACATTTTCTCAGATGTTTCCATGCTGGTGTACCAGGTACCTGCTGAGTTTATCTAATCTCTGTTATGAATGGACAGAATGGACACACACGTTAAATATTCAGAGCTTATTTTTGTTGATTAAAGTCCAGTCGGAGCAGGACTTGGTTTTATATGCCCTACCACACCAGGACAAAGCTCCTGAGTGGTTAAGTCCCTCATTTTATGATGATATTTAAATTCTGTGCAGCTCACAGTCTGACTTCCTCTGCTGCACTAATGAGACTCTAGTCGAGAACATACCACCATTCATGTGTGGTAATATAATTAGTTATAAAAGTAAAATATCAAAAGAGTTTTGAGAACATGTCTCACCAAAGCAAAGTTAAGTTATTTTTTCAAAGACATGATAAAAAGCAATGCATCTGCAGCAGGGATTTAACCTTTTAATTACATTTAAACTGCAAGTATTGCTTAGAAATTGCATTGTTTTTTTTTATTTTAGCAACCTTTAATGACAAATTACAGTCTGATGTGGTTTGAGCTGTTTTTTTAGTTCTACAGGGTCGAGGCTTTAACCAACAGGGACCAATGTCTCTACATTATGTATTGTAACTGGGCTCGAGGGAGCAGTGTTTTCTGATAGTTTGCACACTTAAAGTGAATTACAAAATGCCTACATTGCATTCCCTTGAAATAAAAAAGTTTTTCTTTCGCTGCGCAGTAAAAATTCAGTGTAGAGTTGAGCCCTCCTGGTGATTTTCACTCCCTGTAAAAATGTAGGATTCATCTTTTCTCCCTCTATACTCAGAGATGGAGCTGATGAGCTGCAGGAACCGTCACATGAGCTCCATCCAGGAGGAGAAGAGAGCGCTGTGGCTCAAACTGCAGGGCCTTGAGGATGTCCAGAAAGGTGAATATAAAAACATTTATTTTATGTTAGATAATGTGGCTCTGAGTGAGGGAACAAATTAAAACTGCCACTCTTTTCACACCACCACACGACCGCTGGCAGGTTTCTTTTTTACATGCTTTACAAGCTCCTTTGTTGTTTCTTTCACACGTTTTTTTTTCTTCTGTTTGACACAAATCAAAACCAGAGTGATAACTGCAGCAAAGTCAGTTTATTTTGGAAAAGCAGCCCCAGTGCTGAGGCAGCTGTGCAGGATCTTGAGCCCAGATGTTGAACATAAAGCATGTTTCTGGCTTCAGGAGCGGGTTGGAGGGCAGGTCACTGACTGTGTGAATTTTTCTTTTATTTCTTTGATTTTATCTGTGTTAAAGCAGCATTACTCACACGTTTAGAGTTTCCATTCTCTGCTGGAAGCTTTAAACTCCTCAGGATATCTCCAGGTTTTGGTGGTTGTGGAGATTTTGTTCAGTCCAAACTGTTTCCTGCCGTCTGAGCCGACTCAGCGAGTGTTTAAGCAGTGCATCCAGGTCTGCCATGTTTGGGGAAAGTCATTTTGTGTTTGATTTATTATTCTTGACTGCAGACCTGGATCAGCAGTTGAGTGAAGCCGAAGCAATGACAGAAACTCTGAGAGCCGAGAGCCTGTTTGTCAGTCAGAAACCTCTCACCGACAGCACCTGTCTGAGGTGAGTTTCATCAACTGTCTGGATGTGGAGAGGGTTTTTTTTTATCTGTGGACACACAGAGAGTCTATACTACTTTATTCACTTGCAGTTACATTATGTCAGACAAAAAAAAAAAAATCCTTATGAGACACAAACGAGTAAACAGTAAATGCTGCAGGGAAATTAAAGCAAACAAAATAGAACAAAACAGAGTGTAAACACAACAGTGAGCTTTTTTAGCAGCTCATATAAAATGCACATTCTCAGAGGCTTCCTGATATTTTCAATATTCCTCGCTGAGCTGCGATGTTTAATTAGCTGAGCGTTTTGTCAGTCGGCTCGGTGTGTAAAGTGCAGTCACTGCCCTCTCCTCACCAGGCCTCTGTGCCTTTTCTGCAGCATTACTCTTCAGGATTCATCTCAGTTGTAGCAGTTTTTTTTTAGTCGCTGTTATCATGCAAATGCACTTAGAAAAGGACAAGAAGAGAATCAAAGTGTTAACAGCACAATCCGGCGCAGCGTTCTGCAGGCTCATTAGATGGAAGGTGTTATTTACGCAGAGCAGAAGTGAATCACACTGTGAGAAGTGCTGAATGGACCAGCGAGCTCGGCTCTCGCCTCTGTTTCTCTCTCTGCATCCTGCTGGCTGCTCTCCAAATCTACAAGTGTAAATAACAGAGCATTAAGACCATTTGGCTTAATTAAGGCTTTGATCTGCTGTGTATTTCATTCAGTCAACAAGTGGGGAAAAAACAGAGGCTAATGTGATTGATGCAGGGAGGTTTGTAAGGGAAATGAATGAGGGGCGAAGAATTACACATTTACACTGAATGCATACGCAGCCAGTTACCAACAAAGGAGAGCAGGTCGATATTTTCCAGTCGCACAGTGGAAATCAAACATTTATATTCAAAGAAAGCAAAGGAGCAAACTAAACGGCCGTACTTCGAACTGAATATTACAGTTTATGTCCTGCAAATGTTAAAACTAAAACATTTCAGCTGGTAGGAAACTTTAATTTAGGTTCATGTTGTATCTTTAAACAGCCAAAACATTTTCCACATTGAGGTGTGACAAGTTAAGGAACATATT
>JAOWBC010000318.1:1696370-1706732 GCA_028566105.1 Hypoplectrus providencianus
ATACAGAATACTCTCATCCCATTGGTCGAGGTGCTGTTCCGCTGTTGCTATGGAGACAGCGGAAGACTACAAGCTTTCTGTTTATTGTTTTATATTAATTAATACAGTTTGAAGTTAAACAGGACAAGAAAAACTTACTTTATTCAGTTAATTTAGTTATTTTGTAATAAAGTGAATTACTGGATAATAAATGCGTATTTTTGGGTGACACAAACACGTGGAAAACAAATTAATTAAATTCAGGTTTGAGTCAAATAGTTCACTTCCAGTAAAGTTAGAAAAGTGAAAGGAACTTTTCTCAACACTGGATTAGAGTGAAGTTTCTTTTCCTTTCCTCAGTTTATATATCAGCGCTTTGACTTCCATCTCCCTTTCATTCACACCTCTTCAAGTCTCACATTTTCCTCCTCCTCCTCCTCCTCCTCCTCCTCCGCTTACTGAACCAGGATCTCCTTGTGTAACCTTTTAAGAAAAAGCCCTTTTTTTTGGTCATCCCTGCGGGTAATTAAGTGGGCGGGCTACCCATGTCAGCGAACAGACCCTGACTGTGTTTCCCCTTCATTAGTAAAACGGTGACACGAGGAGAAACCATGGCAACCACCGCAGAACAGCCGCGGCGGCTGTGTGACACGAGCGGGAAGAGAGAAGCATCCCCAGTGTGTGTGTGTGTGTGTGTGTGTGTGTGGGCCGATTTTCTCCTGTTAATTAGCCCACACATGTAATTGATCAATAGCTTTGATGGCTGTTAATAAGGAGTCAGGAGTATCATGATTATATATGATTTTTAGTTAAGTAACAAAAGAAAACGCAATATAATAAAATTAATGCTGATTTGATAGTTATTTAAAGCTACAGCGCTTTTTACTGGATGTCAGCGTGTTCCCTTTAAAGTGTCAGCTTTAAAGTGTTTGTAATATGTTTTTTTAATTAAATTGTAAAGAGATATTATGGGTATTTTCCCCAAATTGGATTTTTGGCATTTTTCACTTTTTTTTTTTTTTTTTACATTTTGTCTCTTTTTGTAACTTTATGTCTTTATTTTTGTAATTTCACTTTTGTTTTATTGTCATTCCAAGCCTTTTGCAGTATTTTTTTTAATTATTATTATTGTTATATCTTGATGATCTAGATGATTAAATCACAATATTACTCAAAATTTAAAATTTAATAATTGAGTCAAAACTGTTGAAAAAGATCTTCCCATTTTATTTATTTATTTTTTTTTTACTTCTTTTTTTCTCCTTCAGTCTGAACAGAACAAACATGAAACATAAAAAGTTTTTTTTTAATTTATTTTTACAAAAGTATAGATAATTAATAAGAATATCTGTATTTTATTGGAGGTCGAAGTATTGCAATACATTGGCATATCCATATTTTTCCACACCTTTAGGCAAGAATAATAAAAACAAAAAAATAATGATCCATTTGTCAGTTTCCGTACCTGCTGTGAGAAGCTGGTAATTATTAATGATTAATTATTAAATATTAACCCCTCCCACTGATAACACACGCTCTCTGTAGGTTACTGTGGATTAAACCAAGCAGACTGTGACTGAATGGCTGTTTAATTCCTGTCGTTTCCCTCTGAGTGGAACATCTGGTGCAAACTGTTTCCTTTCACTCTCACACTGAAGTCTTTACCTATATGCAGCCATATGCTCCTCTGATGATTATCATATATACAGTATATATATATAGAATGATATACTGTGCTGGAAAACATGAAGAGACCCCTGCAAAATGATCCTTTTCCCTGGAAAAGGAAGGACAACATGGAAAATGTAATACAAATACGGTTATTTAGAGCATTCATTCGCAGAAAAAGATAAAATAAAAGAAGTTAAGATGCTTTCACACATTGAATAATGTAAAGAAAAGAATAATTTTAAAGAAGTTTTCACATCAGAAATCAATATTTGTTGAAATAACCCTGATTTTCAATCATAGCTTTCATGCATTTGGAGATTTAGAGTGGTTGTATACATATATATGCACCCCATTAAGTTTTATTCATTTAACTGAACCTCTTCATATGAAGCCTTAACATGCTGCAACCACAAATGTTGTGTAAAAAAAAAAAAAAATGGCGAAAAAACAAGGACCCCACAGACCTCATTTACTTTTTTAATAGAATCCCTAATCAGAGATAAAAAGAATAATGGAGGCTTCAGGCAGCTTGAGTGTTTGGAGGGCTTAATGAGATAACAGAGGATCTATGCACAAACAACACCAATTTTCGGAGGAGAGGAAACGACGGCGATGGGGAAGGGGGGGCGTGCAAAACAAACAAATAAAATGAGGCCAAAGGAAATTCATTGTGAGGTTGATTTGTTTGCATAATCAACAATAAGCCAGGTTTGAGGACGTGTGCTGCCTCGGACTGGTTTAGCATTCAGAGACGTTTCATGAGTCACTTACTCTACATGCAGAGCAGACGCCACACTAAAGCCTCTCACTGCAACACAGGTGTAAATACAAAGGGAGAGCTCATTCTGCTTCACCTTCAAAAGACAGTTTAAAGTGTCCACACACCACCCAGAGACTAACAGGAATGTAAAGGCTGTCCGTGAAGTCTCTTTCCAACTGAAAACATGTATCACAAAAGCAAATTAGCAAATAAATCTGTGTCAATGATCCCAAACTGAGGAGTAGATGTTGAAGTCTGCGCCTCCTTTACTCCTCCTCTACATGGACTCCATCAATGGTCCAATGGCATCAGTGATCTTTATATGTCCCGTATCTTTGTTTCATGTTCCTGTTTGTTCAACCAACAGGGGACCTGAAATACACAAAAGAGGACCACTGAGGACACACAGCTAATCTGATCTCTAAAACTGATTTAAGAATAATTAAAAAAAAAAATTATTGAGACACAAAAAGAGACATTATAGGTATTTTCCACTAATTGTTCTTTTGGTACTTTTTCATTTTCTTTAAATTTACATTTAAATTTATTTTTTTTAATTTGAATTTGAAATTTAAATTCAAAACTCCCTTTTTGTAATTTTGCCTTTTTTTTTTTAATTTCACATCCTTTATTTGTCATTCCAAGCCTTCTTTCCTGTCTTTTCATTCCATTTTATTTTATTTTATTTTGTGTAATTTCATGTCTCTTTCATGTCTCTTTCATTTCACTCCAAGACTTTATTATTGTTTATCTTTTTCTTTTTTTTAATTAATGTTCTCGTCACTTCTGTGTGTGAATGTGACAAGAAAGGGACCAAACTGTAGGAAAATAAAGATGGATGAGGTAAAGAAGAGGAGGGGAGCCTATTTAGTCTCAAGAAACCATGATTTAAATCGTAAACAGACTGGACACCCTGTATTATGGACTAATTAATTCACATCAGTGAAACTAAACTAACAGATTAACACACTTTTGGTTGCAATCTTCTTGAAACTAAGCTGCTAATGGTGTTGGACCCATGGAGAAATATCAGCCGACGTTCAGTTCACACAGCTATTCTGAGCGTCTTTCAGCTCATTAGTTGGTTTTTACAGCCTGTTACTTTGTTGTTTGGTTCGGTCTCTCTGCTGTCATCAAGCAGCAGGAACATGTTCTCAGTGATAAGGCTCTCAAAAATTGACTTTACACAGACAGGGGCTCGGCGGTGAACACAGCCGTGCTAAAGAGACGGATAAAAAAAAACTAAAGAAAGAGAAGGGAGATTGTAAAAAAGAGCAGCAAAGAAAGTCACATGCTGTTGTATATCTGCTTAATGTGAAAATAAGCATTTATGTACTGTTTTTTTAAATCTTATTCTGCTGTAAAATGAACTAATTAATCCATCGTTACCAATATATTGTTACATCTGAATCCTAATTATCCCACGTCTCTCTCTATGATTGATTGTTGAGATTTTTTAATGCGATTCAGTTAAATTCTATGGTAATGTAACCCTAGATTCACCAACCTGAGCTGAAAAGGGACAAACTTTGTCCCGTATTACTGTGAGAGTCAGAAATAGTCAGAAAATTACTTCTGGAAAATGAAAAACAGGGAACTTTATATGAAAATTTAAAGTATACATGTTCCCAGGCACTGTCCTGCTCAGCTGACAGCACACAGAATACTCTCATCCTATTGGTCGAGCTGCTGTTCTGCTGTTGCTATGGAGAAGATAGCAGAAGACAACAAGCTTTCTCTTTATTGTTTTATATTAATTTATACAGTTTAAAGTTAAAAAGGACAGGTTTCTATTTAAGAAAAACGTATTTTATTCACTTCATTTTGTTATAAGTAAATTACTGGATGATAATTTCTTTTCCATGTGTTCATGTCACTCAAAATTATGCATTTAATTAAAGTCAGGTTTGAGTCAAATAGTTCACTTCCAGTAAATTATTTCAATCACCAAAAAAGGAGCAAAAAAACTAGGATGAGTGAGGGCAATCGGCTCTGCCAATGACGCATCCCTTATTTATTTTTTAGGGAGTTGACAACCCTACGTGACGCTTACATTTTTTCTGTGCGGAGTCGTTAGTGTTAATAACTGGTGATTTAAAAGCTGCTTCCTTGGTCGCGAGTTGTAATTTTGGAGATGTTTCTGTGTTTCTCCCTCCTAATCTACTCAACTTTGTGCACACAGTCAGACTGTCCTGACTGGAAGCTGTTACAAATTGGTAAAGAAGCCAAGAGAAGAAGAGGATTACAGATTTGTTATTTTATTTGCTCGGTGGAACAAGAGACGGAGCACAGCATTAAACTGTTTGGAATTCATCCGGGCTGTGTGATCATGTTCTTAAGACATTTGGTAAGCCTGCATATCCTAAAAACAAGAGAGGGGACACGCTGCACAATGAAACCCCGCAGATCGGAGTTATTTAAATGGCACCAGACTAGTTTTATCTGAGGACGTCTCGGCCTCGCAGTCAGTTAAGTGAGACGTCCTGAGACAGTTTGGCTTTGGCTCCTTCGATCGCTCACACGACAACACGACCAGGGAAACTATCGAACATGTGTGATAGTGATCAGGAGCTCACAGACGAGACCCGAACCGCTGGATGGCAATTAAAGCAGGCGGAGCCGACTTTAATACAAAAACAACAAGATCTCCATCGTAAACTTCAGAAAACACACATAAAGACTCAGGGTTCAGAGCAGAGGTTTCTGAAAATATCACACACTATTTATTATTTATTATACATACATGTACAGTACAGTACACAGGCTTTATGCTACAAAACCACTAACCTAGGTTGAGGGTAAAACACTTCCTGGTTCGGTGTTATAAAACACAGTTTAAACCGTTAATAAATGTACTAAAATGCCAAAAGTTATGTAGGAAAAAAAAAGGTGATTGATCAACTGTGAGCCATACTGTTACATAAACAGTGCTCTATGGTGTCAGGCTAACTGTTAGCCGCTAACGTTAGCCAGTCGCTTCATGTCTTAGAGCTATCTTTACTGAATGAACTTCAGAGAAGTCTATGATATTAGGCTAACCATTAGACGCTAATGTTAGCTTGTCCAACAGATAAGAAGTTGGACTATAGTTTTACTCTAGTCATATTAATGAGCATGTTATGGTTTCAGTTAATTAAGTAGTTAATGTGATATTTTGATAGCATGTTAGCCATTAGCCGATTTGGGACACAGTGACGTTAGCTACTTTGGCTGAAAGCTAATGGTGCAGCTCACATGTGTATGACTGGCTAACGTTAGCGGCTAACGGTTAGCCTGACACCATAAAGCTTCTCCTGCTTCTGCTGTAAGTTTACTTTTGTCAATCTTTTGCGTTTGTGCTGCAGCTATTAGCATTCATGCTTTTTTTTTTTTTTTTGCAAAGCGATTTTGAGTTTCCCGGCCACCGTAACAAACAGACAAAACGGATTTAACATTCAACAAGTGCATCACAAGCAATCAATGCGCATTTCCACATTTACACTGACCAATTAGCCGAGCTATGGAGTGAACCTCTTCATTTATTTTCCTCATTGATTGATGCATGACACCGAAGCCTGTGGGAATAGATTTTCACAGAAATCTGATGAAAGCTTTAATAAGTCTTTGTGTGCTGACAGCTGTCTCGCCCTGCTAACGAGGTTCACGATGGGGAAGGGGGCCCCGGAGGTTTGAGCTGAGTCTCCCAGGCAACCCTTCCTCTCCTGTCCACCATCTTTCATTAGACTGACAGATCATCTTTGGTTGGTAGTAATCTCTACCTGGGTTATCAAATTCAAAGCAAGGTGCACGAAACACAAACTCACCTCCTGATCTGCTCTGGTGGAGCTGCTAGCTGATCAGGTGGAGCATTCACACCTCCAGGAACCTGCAATAATTGCATTATTTACACCTGTTCTTTCCCCTCAGTAGCAGCTCACTATGAGTACTGCTGGAAGAAGAAAAGAAAACAACCCATTCACCGTGACCTTTGACCCCGCTGCTGTCCATCTTGGAGTCGATGTGTGCAGGCTGCCCCGAGGGGCTGATCATTAGGTCTCCAGGGTGAGAGGAGGACAAAACCACGGGGCTGCATTTGCATTGATTCAGCAGAAATGTCCATTCAATGGAAATAGAGCTTCCCTTAGTAGTAATAAGAAGAAAAAACAGGGCTTAGAAGTTTTAAGATATTGATTTTATAATTATCAAAGTGGAAATTTGCCACATTGGTGTGCTGGTTCCTGATTCGTCTGAATTTTTTTGTTATTTTTATTTTTTTCATCTGTATTTATATTCTTTCATTCAAATTTCCCCCATGTGCAATATTATTTATCCTATTATTATTATTATTATTATTATTATTATTATTATTATTATTTATACTTCAATTCAGTACTCGTGTGCTTGGTTGTGCACTTGTTAGTCATTTGTCCGTGCTTTGTGTATATGTTGTATGTTGTTGGACTTTCTGTCTTAATTTTTCTTGTTGTTGTGTCTCTTGCCTTTTTCATTTATTTATTTTTTGTTCTCTGTAATGTATTTCCACACTTCCACGTTTCTGATCCTGTTTTTTATGCTGCTTTCGTAACTGAATTCCCCCATTGTAGGATCAATAATATATAATCTAATCTAAAAGAAGTTACTGGACTACAGAAGGAAAACAAGCATTTCCTCGTTCATTTAGTAGGAAATAAAGGACAGACCAGGCTGCAGCACTAGGGGGAGCACTGACAGTCACTTTCCCTGCCTCCATAAATCTTGTGCGTTAATCCTCTGAGCTCTGTCAGACCTGAGCAGTGTGTGTACATGTGAAGGTGTGTATCAGGGACCCGTAGGTCTGTCCCCTGCAGACCCCGGGGGCCTGACCCCGCCTGACCCCGCAGACACTTTAATGTAAGACGGATGACGTCCAGACGGAGATAAAACATTGGACTGCAAACGCATAAAACATGCCAGGAACTATTTTTTCTCGTCGTGTCCTCGGTTACGAAGGCGTCTGATACCTTCAGCCTGCAGGCGAACAAAGCATCTCGAAATGGACATAATCGTGAACAAACAGACATTTTAGGAGCTTTATTCCCCATTATGTCGTATTTATAACCACAGAACTTCACTGGCTTTAAATAGACATTTCTGGCATTTCTGCAGGCAGTTTATAAGAATAAATAATCATAAGAATTATCTTAGTACAAACAAATCTGAATATATACAATTCATTTCTCTATTTACTAAAATATACATCTCACTTTCAATTTGTCGGTCTTTTTAGTTTCGCTCTAATTGTGAGCGGGATTTTTTTTTTTTTTCCAAACTCGGAAGTATTTATTGATTATTAAAAAAAATTGAATTAGCAGCATTTGATTTCACATATTATTATTATTATTATTATTATTATTATTATTATTATTATTATTATTATTATTATTATTATTATTGTTACTGTTATTATTATTATTTTATTAATCTATTTATTTAATACTTTGATTCAAATATGAATAAAAAAAAATCTGCTATTTGTATTTTGATACAAAGATGGAAAAATAACCAAAGCATGAGGCTGCATGAAATGTTGAAGGAGTTAGTTAGTTAGTTAGTTAGTTAGTTAGTTAGTTAGTTAAATAATATTTGTAAACATAATATGTGAGGTAGTTGCATGTGTTGAATGAGTCTGAGATCATTTCAGTCTCAGAGCTCCTGCAGGGCCTGATTAACCGACGTCCCGCTCTCATGCTCACATTACCGCCTCAGACAAACGACTACAACTTTGACCTTTTGGAACGCGGCTGATTTGTTGTTTGTTGTCTTCTTCTGATTGGAGGAAATACTTTTGTTTGCCCTTTAATTAAAAAGCGAGTTGCAGCCTGAGAGGCAGTGTAATAATGGGGACAAGCAATATTATCAAACCAAATATCAGCAGAGAGCGTGCAGGCATCAGCAGGTCCTCTGCAGGTTTCTGTGCAGGTTAATGAAGCTGCAGCTGCTCTGAGGGAGTTATTGCATCTTGCATGTGCTGCATGCAAATATGCACGCTTTAAAAAAAAAGAAGAAAAAAAAAGATAATAAGTGAGACTATCCAAATTTGGCCCACAGTGTAATTATATTTGGCAGGCAAGTACCAATACCATTATTATGCAGCTTATTCACCTCTAATACTACAAATCCCATGATGCTCTGCTGTTTTTTTGGCGCGTCAATCAGGACAGGACCCAGAAACGCCGTCTCCTCTGTGACAGTCGTCATAGCAACCTCAAGCTACAACTATCAGCGGGATGCGTCTTCCCCAAATATGGCGAAATGATATGAAAACAGGAGCTTTTTAGTTTATTTATGTAAAAGACGGAAATGTTTGTTTTGTGTTTAAAGCCAACGTGGTTTTAAATAAGAAGTTTAACTTTAGACGCCACTTTGAAAGGAAAAAAAAAAAAAAAGTTCAGCTGCTGTAAAGGCTGGTTACACTGAGAGTTCATGAGAAAGTGCAGCATGAAAGTTTTTGTGAGCCTTTGATGGTTATTTTTTATTTGAAATTTAATTTAAAAAAAAAAAACTAGTATACGACTATACTTGTTGTATCTTCTGTCTTTTGTTTGTTGTTTTTAAATGTGCTATATAAATAAGTAAATAAATTGGATTGAATGTCTGAACTAGTTAGTTAAATACTGTATGTTAGTAAGTGTTGCTTTGTCTATAATCAATGTTAAAGCAAAACTTGTTTGGGTCCATTTTAAAAGCTTATTTTACGCTTTAAATTTTGTCCCACTTTGTATTTGAGTTGTTGACCCTGATTTTACACTTGTAATAAACAGGAAGTGCTCTCCCAGTGAGCATCATAAAATAAAAGCATCCATGATATCTGTAATAATATGTGTATATAATCTAACACTGGACGTTTTCATGCTATTTAATAGGATTATTCTGTTTGATGGTAAACAGCAGATGGCGTACTGAAAGTATTTACAACTACTAATGACAGCGAATCTTAAAATAAAACCGGTCTAAATATAAACGCCACATGTGGCAGACGGAGAGCGGGATTATAAAACAGAAACATTAACATAATAATATGTGCTTTCAATGTTACACAGGCCACAAAAGCTTTATTTCCTCTGCAGATTTATTCCTGTGTTATTATTATTATCGTGTTAAATTGAATATCTGTTTGGGCTGAACAGTTTCCTCTGTAATCTCTTTTTAATTTTCAAATTAAATCTGAATTTTTCACGCTCAAACGGCGGCGTTTATTATGTAGCGACATGTTGAACGCAGGTTTCTGCAGATGGAACAATCTGCACGTGGTTTTTATACTAAATGATTTTTGTGCAAAGGCATAAAGTGTCAGTCACCATGCACACACACACACACACACTTTATTACACATAAGGACAATTAATTAATGCACGGGCCATGATATATTTTAATTAAGCACAGTTAAGGTTTTTCTGCAGTTAATTATAAAGTGTTCTACTTTAAAGTTAACCCTCCTGTTATGTTGTTTCACAGCAGAAACATTCAGGTGTTATTTGACCTGTGGGAATGTTTAATTACCCCCAAAAATCCCAATAAATATTGAGATATATCTATTTATCTCATTACTAAAAACGCTCTGCAAAGATGTTTATTTACTTTTCCTTTTTTTTTTTTTTTTTAGCAAGTTTATATGTACATAGTCTTATTTTCATATTATTGTATTCTATATTTATTTTTAATTTTATTCTATTTTTATTTCTATCTTATTCTATTTCATTTACATATATACATATATTATTATTATTATTATTATTATTATTATTATTATTATTATTATTACTTTTGCTGGTATCTGAGTGGAAAGCAAAGTAAGAATTTCATTATGCAGGGTGTTTCTTACTGTGCAAATGACAATAAACACTAAAACAAAGTTATTTTGTTGTTCCTTAACATGCATTTTGCAGGAAAGCTTAAAGTTTAAACACTTTGATATGTAAACAAAAGAAAATGAT
>JAOWBC010000318.1:1709363-1721103 GCA_028566105.1 Hypoplectrus providencianus
CCTGCAGGCAGACGGCTATCTGCAGGACTTTAATGTGTGTGTGTGACGTCTGATGCTATCACCACACACTCACACACTGATAAGGTCACAGTGCAGCAGAGGAGCCGTGTGCTTTTTTAAAATAAGCATCTCTAACCCTCCTGTTATGTTGTGGGTCAAATCGACTCATTTTGAATTAAAAAATATAATGATAATAATGTTTGACACTGTTTGATTATCAAAAGTGTCAGAAAACAAAAAAAATCCCAATAAAAAAGGTTCATATCTTATTTTAAAATTTCCATTTAAATCAAAATTTAGTGCAGTATTGTTCTTTTCCTCTCACAAATTCTGGTTAAATGAGGATTATTCACTTGTATTTTAACATTGTAATAAATAATAATAATGTAAAAAGTAAATTGTAATAAATTATATCGTGAGATAAATTCCTTGAATGTGTTGAATCTAATTAAGGAAAAACTATTTATCTATAATACAGCTGCACTTCCCAAAAAAATCAACATACAACTCAATTAAGATTTTTTTTTATTTTATTTTAAAAATTAAACATATTTAAATAAAAAAAATTACATACAGCATACAGTATTATATAGATTTATTATTTACTTATATAAAACACAGCTTGTTGTCATAAATATTTCCACATATTTGTTAAATTCTGACCCAGTTCCACTGTATCTAGATTAAATGGTATTGAATGCATTTAATTTAAGTTTGAAAATCCACATTTCATTCCTAAAATGCTGTTTATTAAATATATATTCTTTAATGCATTCACCAAACAGAAAAGCTAATTCATAACATGTGAAAGGCCACTTGGCAGTATGTCATAAAATAATAATAATAATAATAATAATAATAATAATAATAATAATAATAATAATAATAATAATAATAATAAATAAAGCATAAGCTAAATTCCATAAATGTGTTAAACTTATTCAAGCGCATAGAAATTATAATAAAAATAAAATTTATAATTAAAAATATATAATCAAAATTAGAAAAATTAAATTAAATTAAACGGTAATAAATGCATTTAATTTAAAATTTTTCTTTGATTTGAAAATCCATATTTCGCTCCTAAAATTTCTCTTTATTGAACACATTTTTTTTATTTTTTTTATTGCATGCTCCAAACAGAAAACCCATCACACATAAAGGCCACTCGGCGGTGACCCCGGCGCTGATTGTGCTCCTGTTTTCGGCGCCTCTCTCCCGGCGCTGGCGAGGGGGGCGGGGCCAGGTGACGGACGGCTCCTGCATTGTTCCTCTGCTGTGATCCGTCTGGGGCTCAGGCTCCTGGTTGCAGCGCTCTCCTCCTCCCTCCTCCTCCTCCTCCTCCTCCTCCTCCTCCCTCCCACTCTCATTATCTTTATCTGTACACACACCTCCACTCCTCTTCTCCTCTTTTTACTTTTCTGTATGCATCCTGCATCTTCACTCACTCCCCTCCCTGCTAACGGAGGTGGGCAAGCTTCCCAGTGCTGGTGCATCTAGCAGGTGCAGCCTCCCTCTCTCTCTCTCTCTCTCCTCCCTCCCTCCCTCCCTCCCTCTCTCTCTCTCTCTCCTCTCCCTCGCTCCACCAGTGTGCACACTCCACTCCGTCTGTGCCTGCATTTTTTCTCCCCCCTCTCATTCGCTCTCTGTCTCTCGGCGGCGGCGGCTCAGGGAGGCAGCTGCATGTGCGTCTGCAGAGCGATCGCCACAGGTAAAGACAGCTGCATCGTCGCATGTTGCCAACCCCGCTGCAGGGGGGGTTGGGTGGTGCTGCTGCTGCTGCTGCAAGTTCTCATCCCACATTTTTTTTTTTTAAATCATCTCCAAGAAAGCATCCTGGAAGGGAAAGGACAAGAGGAGCAGAGGATCCCAGCAACCAGACCAACAAATCACAAGCTGACTGGGAAGAGAAAAACCCAGAGAGACAGCAGAGAGACCCAGTGGGATATTTTTAAACCTTCCTTCTTTTTTTCTTTTTTTTTTTTAGCTTTCTGCTCTTTCTGTTTCAGTTATTCTCATCCACTTCTCGTCCTCTCTGTGGAGGAATGTTCCCTGCTAACAGAGGAGAGGAGGCTTTGTGAGCGCTTGCTGCAGTATTAACGGGCAGTGCACGGAGACAGCGCGGCGCTGAGCGGACAGCTTGGGGGAAATCTGATCCACAGCCGGCTGGAGAAGGAGCAGGAGCAGGATCACGCGTCGCAGTTGCAGATTTATCCGCCCTGTGATACCACTGCGCGACAACACCCCTTATTCTTCTTCTTCTTTTTTTTTTTTTTTTACCCCCTCCCTCTCCTTTCTCTCCGTCCTTATCTGAAGTGTTGCTTTCTGACTGGATGCTAATTGGATTCTACTGCTTCATTTTCAGCCTCACTGGAATTTAGAGCGCCCGTAAAGGAACTGGATCCAAAGAGGGGAAAATAAAACAAAAAACTACAATCATATTTGCAAAGAAACGGGTGAGACGAAGACAATCCAACCCAAGGAGGGTGTTCGACAGACGCCCAGACGATAGATCTCGCTCTCTTTCAGTTATGAAAGACACAGATTTGGGGAGCTGAGGGACGCTGACTCGGCTAAAGCTGTTGGAACGGGCTGCATTGGTGTTTCTTTTTTTTTTTTTTTTCGGTCTTGCACAGGGTGGGGAGGCAACCAGACCCACCCTGCAAGTTTCACTCCCCTGATTAGACGCCACTGTCCCGCTCTGGACCGTGCTCGGAGGGGACATATTTGCATGCTGAGTAGAAAGAGCTGTGGGTTTTTTTGCTGCAGTGACATCTGAACACAGATTCCTCACATGCTCAGATGTAAAGCGGCTCCTTCCCGCCCTCCTCCTCTCCTTCCTGCCCGTCTCTTTCCCCGGCAGGGCATCGCTGCTCCCTCCTCTCCTCTGGCTTTCCCCGCTGAGGACGTTCTTGAAGTTCAGCGTTACTTCAGTTGGACATCGGGAGTTGGACAGGACTAAGACACGGACTAATCGGACGATTATCCGTCTCTGGGTGTCTCTGAGTGTGAGTGTGTGTGTGTTTGTGGTTGCGTGTCTGCATGCATCTTCCGCACCCCTCCCCTCCTCTCCATCCTTGGATTACATATTTGTGTGCGTGTTTTTGAACATTCGGTCCCCCGTGAGGTCCTTTTTCTACCTGTGTGTGTCTCCTCGTTGTCTGGCTTTGTTGGGAACCTTTTGCCATGTGCTGCCCACAGGGTTAACCCTCAATGAGCCATAAAGGACGGCAGGGAAGGATGAGCGAGTGTTCAGGGGCAGCCGTTTCCGGGGCCGTGATCCTGGAGGAGCCTGAGGGTTCGGGGGCTGCAGGGGGCCGCGCTGAGGGCCAGGCCCAGGATCAGGGGCCCCTTCGCTGTGCAGTGTGGCCCCGCCAGCAGACATGGCTGTGTGTGGTCCCCTTGCTGATCGGATTCATCGGCCTTGGGTTGAGCCTGATGCTCCTGAAGTGGATCGTTGTTGGCACCGTGCGGGATTACGTGCCGACGGACCTGGTGGATGCTAACCGGATAGGCCAGGATCCGATCTTCCTCTCTAAGCCGAGCGGGATTCCCAAGAGTCCCGATACCACCACCACCACAACTACCCCCACAGTGGACGGCGGGAACCCCACACCTAGAACCGTAACGATCGCGAAAGGTAGAACTCGCTCCACCGCTACGACCACCACCGTTAACCCCAGAGGGGGCGGAGCCTCTGGCAGCCAAGTCACCCCTCGGATTCCTGTACATCGTAACGGACGCGGACCTTCGGGTTTTACTACAACTACCGCGGCACCACGGACGACCTTCGTAATTGGAGCGGCGACGTCCAGCCCCTCGCCGTCCAATCCGACCGTACTCCACGACTCCACGCAGATGTGGACCCTGGAGCATACGACGACTGAGACGGTCTCCACGACGATCACCACGCGGACGCACGGCCACCGCAAAACACGTAAGTCACTCCGCTGAAACCAGCTCGCCTCTTGTTTTTGCGGTTTTTGGATATTTTGGGCTTCCAGCGTCAATAAAGGATGACAACACTGGTGATCTCTGATCAATAGCATCGATAGCTGTCGTAAGACTATCCGAACGCTTTCAGGATTCAATAATCGATGCTTCTGCTGTGGTTTGGGCTCATTTTTGGTGCATCATGTGTCAAAGGTGGTTAAGGTACGAGTTAATTGAGGGTGGCCTACAAATGCTTGTATGACACTTGGCGATTGTTCAATAAGCTGATATTTGCTGTTGGATTGGTGCAAAGGTCAGTGATGCTATTTTTTGTGGTTGCTAAATGATTAGCAGTGCTTTTTCTGTAATTAGGAAGAGTAAAATCAAATCGCAGTGACTTAAATGAGTGGAAATTCAATATAAGTGTTTTATTTTGACTTGCTAGAACCTCCAAGCTTCAAAGTTTGGGGGTATTGATGAGTTGTTGGGTTCCTGATCACGTGGTGGCCCCACCACGCTAACGGCTGCTGTGAAACGCTGATTATTCGTTGCCTCTGGACTGACTGGAAAAGAAAAGTGTTGTAATTTATCTGTTAATGGGTGCTGACTCTTCTGCTCAGCATGTCTGTCCTTGACTCAAGTCACGCTATGCACACATGCTATTGATTGATGCTCCAGGGATTTTCTTGCAGTAATCAATTGCACACAAACACACACACACACACATACTGTACACACACACACACACACAGCTTCCACCATGATAAATCTCAGTGCTCTCAAAATGGTGTCACATTGTGATCTGGACTTCCCTCGCCTTGTGATGTCCGTTCCTCTGATCCACTTTAAACAATCTCTGCTCTTTTTCCATTTCTGCAGCTGGAAATAAAAAAAAAAAAAAGAAAAAGAAAAGCTCCCAAGTATGCATCATTACATTAACGTGTTCATCTCTTCTTGTAGCATCACACATGGATCCACATTGCAATGATATCATAGCACTTAATGTCAAGATCCGAGCCAATTAGCTGTGAAACACGCACCTGCTATATGTTCTGAATTCATTTACACTGACCTAAATGACTCTAATGGCATTTAAACTTGAGCTCTGTTGCCATTCTCTCATTATATAATCTGTTGTAATGTGTGATGTACACAACGGCTGCCATTTATTTCATTATTTATCATGACATGAAAGCGGCCGTATATTAAATCATTGATGGACCAAATCATCCCGTTCCACCTGCTGGGGCTCGTCTTGCTCGACTGCAGAGGTGTGGCTGCTTCTTTTGTGTCCCCGATAATGAAAACGTCCACAGATTACACCAGAGACCAACCAGGGAATGGTTCCCTCTGATAATTAGAAACACAAGGGGGAAAAACTGAGTATCATTTCATTACCGGGAGGAAAAATTGGGGGGGCCATTCATCACAATCTCTCCATTTATTAATTAACCATTAAAAAAAAAAAAGAAAAGAGCGTCATTTCTCCAGAAAACCATTAAGCCCTGCTGATAGATATCCAGGGGAAAATGTCAGTCCTTCTCCAGCTTCGCCTGAGAAAGTTCTTCCACTACAGAAAGGCCGAGCGGTTCGATAATCCTAAACACCCTTCACCCTCCCACATGCTGCTTTGGTTTGAAAAGGCCATCATTTTCACATTAACTATCCATTATGTGTGGATGTGTTATCTGGTATTGGCCTGAGCTCAGAAACTAAAATACGATTCTTTTAAGTGTAGTAGGACTTCAGTCCCCAACCTTTTTTTTGTTTAAGATGTGGCGGATAAACACAACAAAGAAATGAAACGACCACCATGAAAATATATATCTTATTATACATATAATATTAAAACCTTAACCTTCCTATTATGTTCATGTCTCAGGAACAGCAATCCATTTGATTTACCTCCCAAAAATCCCAATGAAGATTGTTTGTATTTCATTATTAACTCCATTTTTAACAATTCCAATCAATATTTAGTGCATTTTTGTCATTTATTTTGAAAAATGTATGTTAAAACCATTTTAATGTAATTTGACTGACATAAAAATAGTTTTCCATTGCATTGTTTTTTTGTTTTGTTTGTTTTTTATTAAATTAACCATTTCACTTCACTTATAAAGCCAAGCAGAAGCTTCTCATAGGGAAAAATATCAATTTCTTTTAGATTTGTTAACTTTAAATGGTTCAATTTGACCCACAGCATAACAAGAGGTTAAAGCTGTATTGATGCTTGTTTCTCTGCAAACACCTGAAGTGAGTTTCTTACATCCAGTTTATTCTGTGTGTTTGTTTTACTACATTTTGGCAGGTTTTTGGGTTAAATCAAGCAGTAACCATCACGTGAATGTGGTGATTTTTCAAAATAAAACATCTGTCAGACTCTGATAATCAATTAAACTGAAACAATGTTGAGAGACGTAGATTTTATCTGGTGTCTGCTTCGGCCTTTTGGGGAAGAAAAGTGGAATTTACTCCTGTTGTAAATTGTTAATATTTCCGATAACACTTCCTTAATCTTTCTCAACATCTTTGAGCGCTGAAAATGCTCCGCCGGCTCTTATTTTCTATTCAGAAGATAAACCGAGCGTTTACCTCGCGGTGCGGTGCAGCTCTTGGTGGTATTTGGTGACATTCGAGCTTGTCTAACTGTCAAAAAGTCAAGATCTGACAAGTAGAGGACGATACAAAAGTGGAGATGTCTTACTCCGAGCAAATGTCACTTTGAAAACATGATTGACGTCTCTAAATCCGTTGGACCTCACACGGTCTGAAGCTTTCCGCTCGCCGTAAGCTGCAGAGCGAGGCAGAGATCAGGCAGAGATGACGGCGTTACAGGCAGCCAGGTGACCTCTGCACCGCGGGGCGAAATGTCAGGTGATGCTTCAGCGATAATGTCAGCCGGATCAAGCGAGCTGGAAATCGGATGGGCGCCATTATTCGTCATCGCTTTTAAGATTACAAGTAATGCAGTGATGCTTTGTGAAATGAGCAGGAAAAAATGGAAGACTGAAGGTTGAAAATGGCAAATTGGAAAACAACAACGGGTTTTTTTTAGCAGGTTAATAAACCCAACCAGCCATTTTCCATCCAAATACAACCATTCATTGGATTTCGTGTTGTTTTTAACTCCAGATAAACACGAAGAATTCAATCTATGTTCATCTAAAATGGAAATGGGATTTTTTTTAGGTATTTTTACAGGGTGGCAGCAGTATTTCAGACTTTTTTTTTTTTAGCGATTAGCAAGTTTTAGGGGTTTTTATCCAAAAAAGCAGCAGGTTTGGTTGGCGGTGAGTCTGAATCCTGGACAGACGGCGTCACTGGAGCCATTAAAACCAGAATCCAGTAAATTAACTGTTACTGCACCAACAACACGCCAAAGTTTATCAGCTACACGGACTGAAAAGCCTAAAAATGCAAAATGGAAACACATTTCTGGAAAGCTAACTTAACATGGCTAATTTAAGCTAACTTGTGTTAGAAAATGCAACGGTTGTCTTTTAAAAGGGTCATTAAACTGTTTGTCCAATTGTTTTGTAATGGAAATAGAAAAAATGTCTTGTTTTTGTTTTCTAATTTGCGTTTAGAAAGGTGAAGGTACACAGACTTGACACACCTGAGAAGATGCTCCATATGGAAGGCACGTTATTTTTATATATGTTGTGAGAAGGAATATAAACAGTTATTATGTCATATGTTATGAATATAAAAATTGAAAAAATTAAATAATGCCTTGTTTTCTCAATATTTATTCCCAAAACTGTAAGGAAAACCAGATAACGAGTATTTTTTTAAATCTGATTCCCTATTATGTGCACAAATGAAAAAAAAAAATAAAAAAATCGGACATATTTTTTGGGCAATTTTGGGCGTTTCTGCAAGTTGCGTGAATCAGAAAAAACCCTCGTTTTCCGTTTTTTCCTTTCAGTTTTGGGAATGAATATTGAGAAAACAAGGCATTATTTATTTATTTCAATTTGTTTTTATTTTGAATATCGAATGGACGGATGATACACGGATTATAAAGGCAGCCGGCGTTTTATTCGTTTTAGGGGTTTTCTGATTGCAGATGATTTCATTATTTTCATATCCGAGCTTCAGATGATTTCCTGGTGCAGTGTGAGGTCTTTGTCTCCACGCTGAGCCACTCAGTGGGATTAGGTTTCAGTCAGACAGTGGCCCTGAAACCTAAATCCAGATTAACAGGCCATCACCATGACGGTGGAGGCAACAGAATTACATTAGCCCACCTATCAGTCACACACACGGGCTTACAAGCAGCCGGACCGCTGATGGATGCTCGGCGGCGCCGCGTTTTCCATTAAATGATGCCAAGGCGACGTGTTTCAGGAAGTGTTTCATCCTGGCTTTGTTTCTGGATCCTTCAAGTACAAAAAAAAAGAAAAAAACAAAGTGGGATTATTGCTGCTGTTTGTGAATCTTTTGACTTTCACTCACTTTTTTTTGAGGATTTTTTCAGGAGAAGCAAACTGAGTCTTTGGGCGGAAATCTGCTCTTTTCTCCAGCCAAAACTCTTTATGAGGACGTTATTCTTTATGATCAGCGTATAGCTTAAAATCCTACAGAAAGCTGAGATGATTTGAGGCTGATATCAGCAAAATGCTCCGAGCCAACAGACACAGTGAATCTGGAATAAAAAAAGCATTGGGAACAGCAATCTGTGCATGTTAGAGCAGCTTTAAAACCTAAATTTATGATCAAACTAAATCGTCTTTTATCGAGTTTGAAGCCATAGTGGATCCTGTCTTTGACATTCATGCAATTTTCCTTTTAATCTCATTAGCATGAGGTAAATACAAGACAATGCAGCTGATCATGCAACAAATCATGTAAGAATATATTCAAAACAATTTAATATCTAAATGTGCAATGGTTGCTTAAGTGCTCCAATGTGAAATGGACCAATTTGGGTACATTCAGGCATTATTTTTGCAGGTATTCCCATTATTACAGTCATTAAATCTCTAATTGTTGATGATAATTAACCACACGTGTGTTTGATTGGAAACCTGATCTGGTTTGTCTTCGTTTCTCTGCAAATAAACCAAAAATGACCAGCTTTGGCCAGCGCTGAGGGCGTCCCCGCTCCTGGTTATGTTGCATTAATCATCTCATACGCAGAGATTTCAGGTTTTAAACCAGATTTTGGGTTTTAAACACGATTGTAGAGTTCACAATCTTTGCACTTGGATTAGTTCTGTGTGAGCTGCTTAGGAACAAGTTCCCTATGGGGTTTTCCATGCATGTGGTAGTGTGTGTGTGAGTGTATGTGTGTTAGCGTGTGTGTGTGTTCAGGGTGTGTGTGACCCAGCTGTGACCTCTTGTGTGAGTGAGGAGTGAAATCACTTCATCCTTGAAGTCTGATTGCTTCCTTGCAGCTAAAAGAGCTTTTTAGGACCAAATTACAGCTTCGGGTGGGGAAGCAATGTGTAAGAAACTGATATATATATATATATATTTTATATATATGTACCATATCTAAATGGTCGGGACTTGAATGATGCATTGCGCTCTGTGGTATCGTGTCAGGTTTTCTGTATAGATCTGAGATTGTCTGGCTGTATAACTGCAGGATCGGTGACCCCTCTTCAGAAGCCACTTTAAACTCATGATTATTTAATTCCCTTTGGAATAAAACATGCCTCTGTCCCATTTTTAAGACATTAAGCCTCTCAGTCTCTGTGTGGAGAAGTTCGGAGTTATAGTTGTTACAGCAGAAGAAGCAAGAGACGAATAAAGACGTCAGATAATTGGGTTTTATAATAATCTGACTGTAAGTCCATTGTTTAACCCTAAACCCTTTTATTTTTGTTTCTCAGGAACAGAAATGATGTTTGAAAGTGTCAGGAAACAGAAAATCCCAATATAATAGTTTACATCTCTTTATTAACTCCATAACTAACCATTTAAACCAATATTTAGTGGAATGGTTCTTTATTTTTCACTGTTTGTCATAAATAATGTATGTTAAAACTTTTTTTTTTGTACATTGGAAAGACTGGCATGTTAACTAGTTTCACATTGATTTAAAACAATATTTTCCATTTTTTTCTCTTTTGTTGTTGACAGTTTTATACAAAAAAAACTTGAAATTCTATCTATTTAATCTAAAACTTTAATCTAAAAAGCCTTTTATTTTTCAACTTTAAAACTGGTCAATTTGACCCAAAACACAACAGCATGGTCAAGAGCTTTATACTGATTAATTTGTTATTCTTCTCTTCCAGTTTTCAACCATTCCTAGTATCCTCGGCAAACCCAAATGCAGCATTTTATTATTTTAAATGAAATCCTAACAAAACAAAACCACCTGAAGAGTCTTTAAATCAAAATGTCTGGGGACCAGTCCCATTTCTCTCAGTGATAAATCCCCCTGCTTTCCTCATGTTCTGCTTCATTAGAGCGCCAAGATAACTTATAACCAATCAGATGAAATGTTCCTGAAAAGATCAAGGCTATTTTTTTTTATTTTTTTTTATTATTTACCACTAACGCAGCTGCGGACGCCGCCATGCCTGACCGCTACCCGAGTCCATCAACCAGCTGTCATGCTCAGAGTTTTAATTCGGCGAAGATGCTGTGAGAATAAAGCTTCACGTCACTTTGATTTATTCTGATGAAATGTCTTGCAGCAGGGAGAGTGATGAAACATTAATGACGCGAAAGAGAAACATGTTCAATATGTAGCGGAAAGTGTAAATAATTGAAGATGGCCCTTTGACGAATTATCCCACGCTGAGCTATTCCCCGTGCATGCATACTGCTGCAGTGAATGAAGGTGTTCTGGGGGTTTTCTGTCCCCTCTCACTGGGTAAAATGGTTTAAAGTGTTGGGAAAGAAAAGTCCAAAGCTGTTCTTTTTTAATTCCTTCATGACTGCCAAGGTTGAAATTGTCCTTGTGCCGTTTTTCCCTCCCATCTATCAGCCCGGTCCAGATGACGGCGAGGTACAAAGTGGTTAAACGCTGCCGCTAACTTCAGAGGGGCTTTTAATAATGAATTCAGCTTTAAGCCGCCTTGATTAGATGAGGCTGGCTTTATTTCATCGGAGCCAGTGGCGGGGAAGGTAGCGGCTGACAAGATGTAACAGGAGTTAATTCCTTTTCTGGGATTCACCTTCACCTGTTCGGCTCTCCAGAGGAAGCTGCCACCTGCTAGCTAACAGCTCCAGCGTCCCCGTCCTCGGAGGTGTTTGTCTCCGCTGCTCCAGGGAAATGAGGCAATAACTACTACTAAAAACAAGAGCATGGGAAGTAACAGTTAGGCAGCAGAGCCACCGGCGGCCAGGTGATACAGATCTGGAAATTATTAGGAAATGAGTCCATATTTTGCTTGACAGATGCATTAAAGCTGCGATTAAAAACAAATTTATTCCACCAAACACTGATTGTCTAAAGTCTTCTTAAGTTAAAAAAAAAAAACCAACAACTTTAAAATGATTATTAACTTGTTTTCTTTGCATTATTCATTTCTGAAAACATAAAAAAAGGAAAGAAAGGTTTGTTTGGACGAGTTGTCATTTTATGAAAATAAATAGGGTGATTGATACAGGTTGAAGAAATTCAAAGCCACAATACAACACAAAAGCTCACAACACAACACGAAACAACACAAAGAGCTCACAACACAACAGCAAAAGCTCTCAACACAACACAACACCAAAAAATCACAACACAACACCAAAAAATTACAACGCAACACAACACAAAAGGCTCACGACAAAACACTTAAATCACACAACACAACACGAAACAACACAAAGAGCTCACAACACAACACCAAAA
>JAOWBC010000318.1:1875396-1886611 GCA_028566105.1 Hypoplectrus providencianus
GTGTGTGTGTGTGTGTGTGTGTGTGTGTGTGTGTCCGTATTTCCTGACATCATTTGGTGCAAAAAAAAAAAAGTGTTTACAATCAAGGGAAAACTGTCATACAGTATCTCACAGTGTTTTCAGTAGCTTCCTAAAAATACTCCATGATAAGCTTCTGTTTGCAGTTTCATTAGATCTTTGACATTAAAGAATGTCAAACATTTGTTCAGCCATGTTATTCAACCTACAAAACTCCCACATGCCAGACTGGCTTGCAGCAAATAGCCTTATGTGTTTTATCTTTGCACAGCATTTCTTTAAACTTGTGAAGTTTGAATGTGTTGGCAGCAACAGAAAAGAAATATTGTCTGACTATAATCCAACTGAAGGGAACCTCAGACTTGTGCTATGGCCAAAGAAAGTTCTTGTTTCTTATTGGTTTGTCAGGTGTGTGTATATATTCTGACTGTTTATATCCTGGTCTGTACTTCAGCAACAGGACAGCTCATAAAGGAGGATTTATATGAATAATTTGTCATATTTAATGAAAAATGTCACTCTACAGTCCAACATGAGATAGATAATCTAAGGGGAAAAACCTGTTTGTGTGATCCACATACAAATATAGGGAAGAGATTTGGGTCCAGGTTGGAAAAATAACTTATTTTTCATTGTGCAGTTTGAGAAAAAAGTCAAAATGACAAAAAAACATTTAATTTTTGGTGTTCAGTTAAGTGAGAAAGAAAGAAAATAAGTTAGTAAGAGTGCAAGCTACAACCTGATTTTCATCAATGTCAATAATTTTCAATGAAATGAGCAATAACTACATAACACACATTTCACATCATGAGCTATAACTGGTAGTATGCTACCACAACTTTTGTGAGGGGGGAAATCTGCTTTTATAAGATAAATGTAATTTTTTTTTTTTCATGTGTGTGTTAAAAAAATAGGTATAACGTCTATCTAGTTAAGTATATGTAAGCTCCAACTTGTTTTTCTTTTACTTTATTTTATTGATTTCAGTGAATAGTGATTGCTTCCCCTCATAAAAATGTGTAATATTCCTTTAGATGCCTAGCGTGAAGGATCAGCCAATCAGAGACAAGAGCCCCGCCTCTCGATGAACTTGATTGACAGGTCATGACGTAATTGCGTGATCTGTGACCCTGCGCGTGTCAGGAAACAGCCGGAAGTAGCTTGACTTGTAGCTATCGCAGAGAAAATAGCAAACGAGCAGCCTAAAAGTTAAAAGAGTTGATAAAAGTTGTTGTAATAGAAGCTAACTAAGCAAAAGAGAAGTCGGACAAAGAAGAAACTCCCCGGAGCTCGGAAAAGTCCCGTTTTTCACCGGTGTTCATCTCGGTAAGCTAGCGAACTGAATCATGCTAATGTTGCTAACTGTGTGTGATGCTAGGTTACCTGCATGTTACTGACCGTTATTAATTGCTAATAGTGCTTTAAAAATACCATCTTACATACAAACTTTTAAGCTGCTGGCTGTTTGTTTTACTTATTTTAAGAACAATGAATGACATATTGTTGTTTATTAATATTCTTATTTTGAGAGTAGTAAAAAATAATTAAACCATGGTGAAGTACTTTGTTATTTGTAAGTGGTTGGATTTAACTTAGTACATGTACTTAAGTAATACTTAGTGGACTTGAGTACAATTTTGAGGCACTTGTACTTCACTTGAGTATTTCACTGTTTTTAGCACTATATTTTCTACTTCACTACATTTTCGTGGGTAATATTGTCGTTTCTATTTTATTTAGCTGACATTAGTTACTTTCAGGTTGAGATTTAACATAATAAACATGTACAATTTTTAATGATTATGCATGTTTAAACATTAAACCACAAAAATATAAATAGGTAGGTGAATATATAGGTACTTAAAATTGTCCAATTGTGATGACAGTAAAACACTGCTGACTTAAATGCGGCAGAAAAAAATTATGCAATTACATTCTTAGAATATATTTAACAATTTGAGTGGGGATATTCTGTGTACTTTAAGTACGTCGTGATGCTGTTACATTTGTAACTTTTGAGTAATGTTTGAATGCTGAGCTTTTACCTGCAAATTAATAATTTCTGCGTGTGTATTAATAATTTATCTTAAATAAGGGTTCTTTATACTTCTTCCACCGCTGTACAAAGCTGTTGTTTTGTGGTTGTTATTGAATTAGTAATGTGTGTAAAGTTCTGTGAGCAATTCAGATTTTGAGCTTGAGATTTAAAGTCCTGTTTGTAACAAACAGGTCAGGTCTTTTGGACAGAGTGAGAACTGGTTGGAAGACTATGGTGAGCCACCCAGTTTGTTCTTACTGGGACATGAAACCAAGTTATCGAGTACTCCACCTGGTGGTAGGGCTGCATCAGTCTTTAGGACTGCTACACACATCCATCCAATCCAAGAGTGCATCATTTTTTTATGAAGCTGTCTCAGCTGCAGAATTTACTCAGTGGTTGGTTACACTTCCTTTTAGTATCCGTAATTTCATTTACAAAAATCCACCACGACTGAATGAACACAGTAGTCTTTAACGCTGCTGTCAGTCATTCCAAATATGATTTAATATGAATCAAGATTTAATATATATGTATACAACATCTCCTCTGTCTTTTCGTGAATGTTCTCAGGCACATATTTCATTCACCAACATGTAGCTTAAGAAGAGCACAGGGCAACTTGTGCTGCAATAAAGACCTGATCCCTCATAAAAAGGTACAAATCTATATTTGTACTCAGCTTATCTCAGACAAAAGGTAGAAAGAAATTGTTCCTCCTAGAAAACAAACACTGTCCATGGGTCCACCTGTGAGTCTCCTTTGTCTGCTTCTCTTAACATGAGGTTACTCTCCCTCTGTAGGTATGCAAAAACAAATCACTTTTCAGATTGACACGTTAACAACGGTGTCAAGGGATTTCTTGGTGGCCACACACTAAATCCTATGAATATTAAATGAGGGAAGAGAGACAGAGAGAGAGAGAGAGAGAGAGAGAGAGAGAGAAATGAAAGCCAAGCAAGCAGGAGAATGATTTTTATGAGCTGGAAAACGTTGGATAGGTTGAATACGAATGATTGAAAAAAAAATTCAAGGCAAAAAGGTTGGACACAGAGCGAAAGGGATTGTCAAGGACGACTAAAGCAGTTGTGTAGCCAAGTGGATACATAATTTGGGTGCGGATCAGATATCACACTATGCATTTCACACCATTCCTCTTATATCTTAGCTGTTTTTTCTGTTTACCTCCGCCGCTGAAACAGCAGACACTCTAGCTCTGTGCGGATGAAATTCTCGGGGTGGGGATCACAGGCGGGAAATCTACCTGCAAGCTTTCCATTTCCGTTTGGCTGTCTCTCGCTCTGTGGGGAGGGCATCAGGGCCAAACAGAGCATTCGGAGCAGAGATAGATGGAAGTGCGGTGTGCCTCACATTGCCACCCATCCCTGACAACAAGATTAATCTTCACTCTTCAACCCTGATGAAAGTCCCTCGTCGGTTCCACCTCTTCCTCCTCTTTTCATCTCTCTCCTACTCTCTTTCTGCGGAGGGTAGTTGGAATGAAAATTAAAAGAGATTGTGAATACTTCTTTTTTTAATACTTTGTGCTAGGAATAGGTGAGCTTTAAAGGGGCACTGCACCAATTTCACACCGCAAAATCGGTTTACTCCTGTGAGGGATGCAGCCTGGACTGAACACTGAAGGTGTTGGATAATGTCTTGTGTGATTCTGATCCAAGCTTTCTGAAGTCTGAGTAATCTCAATTTGGATTTCACTGTATTTTCACTATTAGGCCCATAAAACACCTGCTGTGAGTTGTTTGAGCTCTGCAGCCTGAAGCCTGATTAATGGACGGGCTTCAGGGACTCAGTTAAACTACTGTCTGCATTTTGAAACTTGAAAACAAAAGCAATTCAGCAAAACTCTGTCAACACAAAGCAAAAGTATTAGAAGGTAACCACGTGGCCCATTTCCCAACTAAATCTAATCAGAAACGCATTAACAGAGCAGCTGTCACATTTTCCAGCCTGGAAAATCTGCAGCATATGACAGCGACAGCTCAGAGAATACATTTGTTCAGAAATGGGAAGGGTTCATGTGAGGAGAGCACTTGTCACGGCCCACTTAAAGTGACGCCTGCTCTAAGTTGATCCTTTTTGTTCCTTGCCAGACCACAGAGAGTCAAGTGAAAACTGTGGGTTGTCTTTGAAAGACATTAACCCAACATGTTCCTGCCTTTATTGTTACTCTAGACATTGAAATTTCAGCCTGAACCTGATGACTTGGGGTTTTTTTTTTTTTTTTTTTGCAAATATCTCTCCCCTCGTGGCATTTTCTACCTTCCTTCCATTTCTGCCTTCAGCACATGTGGATGTAAATTATACAGCAGCTCTGCAGCTCTTTGTCACTGTAGAAAGGGTTTGTACAACACGGTGTGTTTGCATGTGAGAAAGTATGTGTGTACATGTGTGTTGCATGTTTTTAGAGGAGCATATATTTATATACAGCACGTACTTCGTACTGCACGTGTTGTGTCTGTATTTGTGATGCATGCCTGGGACAGGCTTGTACTCTGAGGGCGTGGTGATGATGAGAGACCTTGAAAGAGCTCCTCAAGAGGCAAACACAATTTTCTCTTTGGGACTGCTCATACCAAGGGAGTGGTGGATGAAACAGAGACACACACACACATCTTTTCCCAGAGCTGGAGAGCAGCCCTGGTGGAGGATGCAGAGAGGAGTAAAACTTTTGAAAAATTTCAGGCTGGTTGTTTGCTCATGTTTGAAGAGTATCAGTGCGCCTGGCTGTTTTGCTCTTAAAACTTAAATCTCAATCCGTCGGCTCTCTAATCCGCTGCCCTCCCACAACCCATACCGCTTTCCCCCTCTCTTCTATTGTCCAAATCTGACTTCCCTTTAGGGACAGATCAAGTCCAAACTCATCTCTAAATGTCATGCTTGACATCACCGTGAGGGAGGGTCAAACCTTCTCTGCCAGACAGCAAATCAAATTTTATTCTGATGTGAACTCTAAGATGGAAGAAATTTTGTTCCAGTCATGGAAAATATAAAATACTGACACATAGAGGTTCACAACAATATTTAGTATATTTATGAATATATTTAGCTGCACAATCCTGCATTTTACGTGAGTCAGACTGAGGTTAGATAATCCATCATTTAGTTAGGGGTTTAATAGTTAAATGTGAAATTTTAATGGATACAGATTTCAAATATTCTTGCATTAGCTGTACTCTTTTTTCCATACTGTACAGTAATAAAACCATGTACAGTATGTACTATATGACAAATTTCACAGTATAAATCCTTTGCAGGATTAATGAAAGTATTTCCTGTTGATGATAAAATGGCACTATTGTTGAACACTAGCAAGCACAATGTGGATTGTCAGCCAAAAACATTTGGTGCAAACAGGGTTGCACAGGCTGATTTCCCATTTATTTAACACAGATAGACGCTGGAAAATCAAACCAGAAACAAGAACCAAACTTAGTCTAAGAAAAGTATTCACTGTTAATAATAAATGATTATTATTTTAGTTATGACGCTATGAATTATGAAATTACATCTATGATCAGATAAATATCAAAGTCCCTTTATCCAATATTGATGTCTACAACTAATATGGGAGTGTTGGCACAATCTAACAGCATTCCTGCTGTTTGGAGACATTTGGAAATAGTACTAAGTCAAGTTGAAACTTTCAGAAAAGCTTCATCTTTCAGTCGAGCTCATACTCAAGTAGTGAAATCTCCTGCAGCACGGTGCTGCTGGGGGGCTGTTTAATGTTAACCTGGAAGAAACACTGAACTTTCCTGCACACGGCTCGAGGCCAATGTTGCCTCAGTGAAACCCACTGCACACGATTTCCTCTGTAACTTTATTATCTTTGAAAACTCATTTAATATTGCGCTCACCTGCCCATTTCTTCTTGTTCTTTATCCATGAAGTAGGTAGATTTTCATTTCTTTTCTCAAGTGTTTTGACTTGTGCTTCCTCTTTGTGGTGGTAAAGGGCTCAGAGATCGATCAGCTCATAAAAGGGTTCCCTCTCGCCATGTTTTTATTGATGTGTTCCTATGAGGTTGCCAAGGGATTTGGGAGGCTCTTGTATCACCTTTGTTATGAGCTGTGTTTGTGTTGAAGTGTGTGCAGCAGACATACTGTATCAATAAGCACTGTATTCATCTGGAAAATCCCCTTCATTTCACAAAACTGCTGCCTCTGCAGTTCAATAAATCCAAAGGAGATCCACACTTTTCATTTGCAATTCAAAATGAATGTTTGTATCACTGCCCCTGTTAGAAAAATCGTTTCTGTGAGATAGATCGTGATTGTCAGAGATCAAAACACTGACAAGTGAAACATGACTCTTCTCCAATATGCATTGTTGGTTTTATGGTTCTGTCTTCCTACACAATGGTGACCATTAAGCTGTGTAATGATGACCACAGCTTCCAAATCAATTACTGAGTATAGTTTCCTGTCTACATAATGGATTGTATAGAGTGCTCTGGTTAATTTAAGAGGCTAAAACATGAATCACAGACTCGGATATTCACCAAAAGGGTTTTATTTGGTTTCAGTCCAAATTCAGCTCAGTTTGGAAGCAACATAATATGCTATTATCAGCTGCTTTCATCCTCATAGGTATGTGTTAGTCAGGGATTGCACCACTGTGTAGTTGATCCAGAGGGCCTTTATCATCCCATTAAACCAGCTGCTGTGAGGGTTGCAAAATGTGGTACACATCAGAAATATTTTCTGCAAAATATCCCCAGCCTCACTTAACTCTATGTACTCCATGGGCTCAAATGTATAGCTTCAATAGTCTTGTTGATCATAGCTGCTATAATATTTTTTAATCATTATACGGATGAAGTCAAGTCAGGTTTAAAAAAATAGGTAAATTTATAAGTCGTTGGAAGTTTTAGGTCATTAAAGTCATGATGTTTGTACCCGGATGTAACCACTCCTAGCAAAGCATTGATTGGCCATTTAATGGGCTTTTATCTGCCTCCATATGAACATTGACATGTCCAATAATAATGCACATTAAATGGTGTGGTAACATTCAAAATGATTGCATTTGTTTTTTATGTCCATAACTGTCATGAAATTATTCAAAACTTCCCTTTGCTGTCTGGAGCATCGGTCCCTTTGGTTCCAAAACATATGTTAGCCAGAAAGGAAGGAGTGGTGCTCTTGTTTTGGCCTGTTTTCCACTGCGAAATTACATATTTTGGTCTTCTCATGTGCTCATCATTGCCAGTAATCGGTGGAAAGAAAAAATCATGTCACTAATTCAAACAGTGTTACTCGCTGATTGTTTTATAATAGATTGTTGACAACATTGGGCCTTATTGTAATAATATATATCAGGTTTTGGTTACACAGGCAGCACTTGGACTTCAATTTATTGTGATTTTCAGCTCTTCATGGTTTTATTTATATTGCAAGCCTTATTCTGTCATTTATTCTGTAGGTAATTGTTTTGAATAATAATGTAGCCTTTATTTGCACCGCGCAAGAACACAATGAAGTAACGAAACAATATCTAACACAGCTGTCATTGTAAAAAAACGAACGCCTCACAGGAAAAAAAAAAGGCAAGAATAAATACACCAACCAAGCAAGAATTAATCTAAAGCATCAATGTATTAATCAGGAACATCAGTGTTACAACATGTACAAGTAAGATTAATCATGGCCTTAATGAGTTGTGAAAGTACTCAGGGACCAGGATGAAGATCTGCTGTAAATGGCTCCATGCAGCCTGGCTCAAAGCACACTTCCCAAGCCTAGTATTTAATGATATTGGCTGTTGGCTGTGTTTGGCCTATACGCTTGTGGAAACATGTTGAGTCGTATTTGAATTCTCGAGTCTTTAATTTGCTGTATTGCTTCTAGTCATTCTTGTTGCTGCCATTAACTTGATTGATGTAAGAAAGTGGTTAATTATTGCCTTTCACTCCTCTCTAGCTGAGTCAGTTTTTGAGAGAGCTGTGCCCAGATTTAGGAGACGTTTTGTGCAGAAGGTGGTATTTAAATATGAGCTCAAAGCCGTCTTGCAAATGACCTTGTCAAAGTAGAATGTGAATTAAAATTGACATTTCCACAGCTTTGGAAGTTTAACTTTACTTCTTCCGCTCATTCGTGGCCTCCGCTAGCAGCTAATTTGGATTTTTCATTTGCCTTTGACTAATGTAAAGGCAGGTTGGGTAGACTCTGGTCTGATGTGATCTTTCAAATACATTTTTATTTTAACAAGCCGAAAAATAACAGCCAAATTTTCTTAGCATTGGGCTCCCTTTTTATAGAGAATTTGGGGTTGTGGGCATTGGAAAGAGAGACAGCAAGTAGGTTCATATTAAACCTGGGAACCTTAAGATTAGTTTAAAATGCAGTTTAACTCTGTCTAATAAGTTGTTCTGGTCATAAATGTCTAATAGAAATAACTGATCAGTTTAGAACATTTTTACATGGTTTTCTGAAGCCAGTTTTACAGGACAAAAACTTTTTTTTTTTCGCCTTGTTAAAATAGCCCAACTACGTTATGTTATTTCATGAGCTTTCCCACTATGTATGATTGCATTGTTGATACCAATGGATTCCTCTGACTGACAGGCAGAAAAATGCAGAAATGTAAGTTATTGGAGTACCAGGGGGTTAAGTAGACTGTATAGGGGCATTTTTAGCTTAAAACACAAGAAAAACCAGTTGATTACATTCAAAACACTTACATGCATGCTGCTATTATCCATCAGTAGTTGAGGAAATAACCCCTTTCCATTGTTTTTTACTCCTTCAGTTCAGTCAGGATGAAATATCGCTTATTACTAAAGCACTTTTTCCATTTGATACTGATGTCATCTGCAGGAAATGTAATTTAGGTTTGATTATGACAGTTATCTTATGACGTCATAAATATCTGACATTTACAGCTACATACCAAGCACATACATACGATGAATCTAAAAGCACCACTGGGAAGTGGAGGGGTTGTTTAGAAACCAGGGTTGATGTGTCGACCCCAGACTAAACCTGCTGCAGCAAATTTAGCTGTGCACTCAGGGAGAACTGATGGAAAAACTGTGACTGCATCCAAAATGAATGCATTTTCTTGAGATAAGGCTCCATTTTCTGTTTTTCACATCTAATGGCACTTTTATGCCAATAATAGTTTCGTCCTGTAGTCGTGAGCATGTGAGTACAGTCTGTCTGTCTTCAAAGCTTTCTGGGATTTATTTACCTGCAATGCCAGTATTTACATATCTCTCTCCATCTCTGTGTCTCTGTGTCTTGTTAAGCACCTTTCATAACAACTGACTGCAGCTCAAAATGCTTCCAAAAAGCTAATGAGACCATTTAGACAGAATGAAATGGTAAAACAATGGCACACTGATACACAGTGTAGTTAAAAACAATGGCACACTGATACACAACATAGAAAAAAAACAAAAAGAAATGAAAGCGGCCATATATCCATAAAACCTTCTAGCAAAAAGCCAAAGTGAAAGTAGGTTATAATTCATATTTCAGCTCCTCTCTGATCCTCTAGCAGGCTGCTGGAGTACATCCAAATCTGATATTCTCTCGTTTAAACCACACAGCACCATTACACTCATTGAAGCATTAGCATTAATGTGGCATTTAGGCTCTGTGCTAATGCAATGTGTCTCGAGGACAATGCTTCACACACACACATACACACACACCAAGCGTACACACACACACACACCTGCCTACCACTGTGCAAGATACTGTTTTATCTAATCTCTCAAACTTCACCTTGTTGTGTGAATGTGAGTGCTGTCTCCATTTGAGGGATTGAGTCATACCTCTCACATTCATCTTCTCTCTGAATGAATTGACAGTGTTTCGTAAATAGTGAACCGGTGCAGGTGAAACTGTTTTATTCTCTTTGGAAAGTGTCTGCACTCATGCAAGCCTGCACTTCAGTTTTCCAGAAGAATCTCACCTGTAAAAATGTTCCATATTGTTTCCACAGTTTGGAAAAAAAAAAACAAAGCAGTATTTTAAAAAATATGCATTTGTTCTTGAGCAAAGCCTATTGTATCATTCAAATATGACAAGGAGCAGAAAGACGGGAACGAGATGAGAAGGTCACGCTGACGTTTAGAAAATGAATTCAGAAATTATGGCTCAGCAAATGTGCAGTAAATATTTTAGCTGTGCCCAGTGGGTAGAAACCTGCACTTGAACCTTTATTTTCCTTCATAATACTCAGAATATAAAAACGTAAAACAAAGCTCTAAATGAATCGCTGTAGGTGATTAATTAATGCAGTAAGTAAAGCTTTAGCGAACGTGTTTACTGGAAAGAATACTCTGACTGAATTAAATCTATATCTGGTTCGCCACTTCCATCAGTTTGAAGTGTGAATCTCGTTGGATGGAGTCGCTTTCCAGTTAACAGCCCTGCTGAAATGTGTCATGATGCTGGCTGACAGTAGGTAACTGCTCAGCTCATCTCTCCTCCATTCAGCCCTCACAGGGGATCGTCAGCCAGTCGTTGGCTCCAGACCCCCGTCAGGTGGTGTGACTCATCCATTTCATCATCAAATTAGATGGGTGCTTGGCTGTGAGCGGGTGCTTCTCATCATGACAGGGCACGGTTTAACGGGTAGTAGTAGATAGCCTTGTTTTTCTCTGCCTCCCTTTTATTTTTTTTATTTTTTATTTTTCTCCGCTCCCTGCCTTTCACTCCTACTTCCTCTCTGCATGTAATCAGCGGTCTGCGTGCAATGGCTTTGCTTCAAAACAAAGTTTGGTCCTCGCTAAGTTGTTTATAACTTTTAACAAATTTCCCACATTAGAAACACTTTTAGAGCTGCTTCAATTAGTCTCTTGAGCCCATAATGCTGTTTGTACCACCTGTAATTGTAATTTTAGCACGTCTAAACTTGCTAAATCAGAAAAATAAAGATCTCAAACCTGCACGACTTAACAGGTGGTGTGTCAGTACCACCCATTGCAGTCCAAATGTACGTATCGTTGCTTCCTCACAGGTAATAATGTGTTGGCAGCTCTGACATTTCTGTCTCCGCATGTAACTAAAAGCAGCAGCATATATTTGATACTTGATGTTTCCAGCATAGGCTCCTGTCTTTACTGTCAAGAACTGACTTGTTACCCCTGTTGACAACCTCTATATGTGAGGCCAGGCTTTTTTTGTT
>JAOWBC010000318.1:2320712-2333086 GCA_028566105.1 Hypoplectrus providencianus
TTTATTATTTTTATTTTTTTATTATGAATTTTACCTAAAAACATTAAAAAAAAAGTTAAAAAAAAAAAAAAGAAAAAAAAAAAGAAGGTGTTTTTCAGTTCCAGAAAAAAGTTGAAATATGGAGAATAAAGTTAAGATAATATTTTGAGAAAAAATAGATAAACATGACAGGAATAAAGTTTAATAGAAAATGTCATATAGCTTGTCGTCAACAAAACGACTTCATTCTTGTCATTTTGACGTTTTTCAGAATAGTTTTATTTTTAAACCTGCTCCTCCTGAATCCTCCTCCGTCTCGCTGCTGCTTTTTGTCTGCAGCCTGATAAAAAGTTTCACAGCCAGAAAAATCTGTGTCAGCGGCAGCTACAGCGACAAACCAACCAAAGATCAAATCCAGACGTGACGGCTGTCGGATCGGAGAGAAAAAAGAGAAAAAAGAGAAAAGAGGAAAAGAAAACGACTGTTAGCACAAAACGTGATCAAACGGGGCGGAGAGGCAGAGATGTAAATATTAAAGAAAAACAAGCCTGAGCCCAACAAAGGTGGGACAGGAAAAACAAAAAAAATCACAAAAATAAAAAAATTCACATTCACAAAAAAAAATCTGTTTTTTTTTCTGAGTAATTTATTTTTTGGTTTGTTTTTCAGGATAATTTTTTCTATTTTTTTGTCTTATTTTCTTCTATTTTCTGGGGATGTTTTTTTTTTTAAATTCTTTAAAACTTAAAAAAAAAAATTCAAAGTGATTTTTTTTTCTTATTTTCCTGCCATATCTTTTTGTTTTTCATGTTAATTTCAGCCCCTTCTTCTCCCAGATTTTGGGGTAATTCTTTGGGGGGAGGAATGGTGTTTTGCAGAGTAATTTAAACAAAATGTTTTTTATGCTTGGTTTTTAAGGGTTTTTTTTTCTTCTGATTTTCTGACTAAAATCACCACAAAAAAACAGAAAAAAAAAATTAGACAGAAAAAAATTAACCAAAAAATACTAAATCCTTCATCTGCAGGGTTAGTCACTTCCTGGACCAATCAGATCACCAGATTCTGTGCAATAAATGCTGCTATGGGAATGTTCACCTTTTTACCAGAAATTTAGGATAAAAATATGCCTTTTAAATGATGATAAAACCCATAAAAGACATCTTAGAGCAAATAAAATGAGATAAAATTAAAAGGTTTAAAGGAAAAACAGCATTTTTTTTGGAATATTTAATAATGAAATATTTGAAACAATCTGACAATCTGTGTGACGGATGTAACTGGAGGCTCAGCCCTGTTTGAAATGTAAATATATTTCACCCTTTTTTTTTTCCAGCACACACACACACACACACACACACACACACACACACACACACACACACACACTTTTACATTTGTACAGAAATCACACACTCAGTTTTCCTCTCCTGCTGAGCTGTTAAATCATATTTTGTATTAAAAATCAGTCCTTAATGTTGAACCCAGACACGCGACCTTTGACCCTTCATGGTGGATTGTTTTCTCCATCACAATGAAATAAAGTTTGACTTGATGTATAAATAAACCCTGAAACTGAGTGAAGCTTTTTTTCTTCTATTTCTGCTGCTTGCATCACTGGTCTGTGTTTGATTAGACACAACTAAGAATAAAACCTTTCAAGGCTATTTTCAAGGCGGCCTTTCTAAAAATATAAGCCAAGTGTCAGAAAAAAGGCCTGAATCTTCACTTAAATACAACATTTATTTATGAAACTTGAGAGCTGCAGATGAGATGAAACACTTGCTCTGATTACAGCGAGTTTAACAGCTCGGACTGCGTCGTTTCATGTAAAAAACAAACAAACAATAAAATCACCTTAAATTGGGAACTTGAATGATTTATCTGAATGACTATTAGTGGCTGCTCACCTCTCACACTCTTCATTATCACCTGTTTATTATAGGACAATATATTGGATGAATATGTAGGAAATTGTGCGCTAACTTAAGGAGTTAAAACAAATATAAAAAGTTTAGACATCTGAAACAGTCATAAATAAACAATATGATGAGATAGAAACAAGTTTGACTAATGAATTGAATGAATAATGAACTTAATAAGGGAGCATTGATATTTTACACACTTAAATGTTTATTATAAACATGAAATAAACCCAGCAGTAAAGACGTATTGGGTGATAAGAAGTGAAACTATGGGATTTAGATTTGTGTCAAAAGTTTCAAACAAAACTACTTAAAAGTCAATTTGTGAGAGAATAAAATTTTATAAATAAAAACTATTATTATTATCATCATTATTATTATTATTATTATTATTATGACAAAGTTAAACATGGAAAATGGTGGAAATCTGAATATTAATATTGTGAAAATTTAAAGAAAACACATTTTAATAGGTTAAAGAAATATCCAGTTGGTTGTTTACATTGTATGTATTAGAGATTTTTGACCACAACAACTTGACAAAAAATATCATTTTTTGTATACATAACATGTATATGACACATAACTTCCCTGTTTTCCTGTTTTTCTGTCTGTCCCTGAACTCACCGTGCTGGTTTGAGTCCATCGCTGGACGACTTTTAGCAGATAAAAACCTGTTTTATTCAGACAGCTGCAGATTTCCACCCTGCATCTGTTAAAAACAGCTTTCCTCACACATGAGTCACCACTTTGATGTAGAAATGCACAAAAATATAATTAAATCTGTGTTATTATTAAATCAAACGAGATTAGATTTGAAAATGTGTGAGTGCAGTTTTTTTTCTTCTTTTTTTTCCCCCAGAAATAAGTGAGTGAAAAGACGGAGCCGGGCTGAGAGAATGCTGATTCACTGCTCTGCATTCATTACATTTTACATTTCTTTTTTAATTAAATGTCAGTCTTATCTGGAGCAGGGCACTCGATAGCATCATGTCCAAAAAATCACCCTAAATTTAAAATTCAAGCTGATCTGCAAGAAGCTGCTCCAGAAAAAGTCGTGCAGCTGATAATTAACTGCTGCAGATAATAAATGGCCCATTTTCCTCTTATTAAGTGTCTAATAATACCAGAGCATGATTATTATTAGGGAATAATAACTGGAATTACTGCATCACCAGTCACACTGTTTGTTTTATTTAATGTCTGCACACAGAGACACTTTTAAAATTCAACATTAATTAACCTATGTTTGGTAAAGATCGAAGACAGTTTGGGTTAAAATTTGCAGCATTGAGTAGAAAGACGGATAGGAGACGAGACAGGTGACAAGGAGAGGAAAGACAAAAGGAAACAAGGATAGAGGAGAGAAGTGACAAGGGGAGGAAAGGGAACAAGGAGAAAAGACAAGAGGAAACAAATCCCACAACACACTTGGAGACCTTTTCTCTTAATGTGTTGTGTTGTGCGATTTGCAGTGCTTTATTCTTAGTGTGTTGTGTTTTGGGATTTGCGGCACTTTTTCTCTTCAAGTATTTTGTTGTGTTGTACAGTTTGTATTGTTTTTTCTCCTAATGTGTTGTATGATTTGCAACACATTCTCTTAAAGTGTTATGCAATTTGCAACACCTTTCTTCTAATGTGAATGATTTCCAGGGCTTTATCTCTTAATGTGTTGTGCGATTTGCGGCAATTTTTTCTTAATGCAATTTTGGAGCACTTTTTCTCTTCATGTGTTGAGCAATTTGGAGCTCTTTTCTCTTAATGTGTTGTTCAATTTGCAGTGTTTCTTTCTCAGTGTGTTGTGTTGTGGGATTTGCAGCACTTTTTCTCTTCTAGTGTTTCATCGTGTTGTACACAGTGTTGTTTGCAGTGCTTTTTTTCTGCTAATGTCTTGTGCGATTTAAACCACCTTTCACTTCATGTGTTGTGCGATTTGCAGTGTATTTTTTTTTCACTGTGTTGTGTTGTGTGATTTGCAGCACTTTTTCCTCTTAATTTCAGCATCATATGTGTTGTGCAATTTGCAGTTTTCCTTTTCTAGTGTGTTGTGTTTTAGGATTTGCAGCACTATTTATATTCATGTGTTGTACAATTTGCAGTGCTTTTATCTCAATCTGTTGTGTTGTTCAATTTGAAGTTTTTTTTTTTTTTCTTTTTCTTTTTCTCAATGTGTTGTGTTGTGGGATTTGCAGCACCCTAACCACCAAAGGCCACCATACATGTGGTCATGGGAGGATGCGGTGGAAAATATAATGGATGGAAATAACAACCAGCATCATACCCGGCAGCAGTTGCACCAAAAGTGCAGCTCAGCTTTGTCTGCCTGTGACACAATGCTGCATCGATCTGTGTTTTTATCGATCAAAGTGCATTGTTATTGATGCCCGTGTTGGCGCAATTTGTTGTTTGACTCATTTACTTTCCCGCCCGGGGCAGCGTTTACATGAGCGGCCGCTATTGATTCAGCCTTCCCACATTCACACTCAGAAATATCATAAAGAGTGAATTGTGCTTTCTTCAAAGCTCAGCGGACAGCAGGGGCGAAGCTGAAACTCCAGGAGAGCTTCACACCTACTGTACTCTTACAAAGAACATGCACAAGATTCTTGTTGTTGTTTTGTTTTTGTTATTGTCTTACATTTTATTTCCCTGGCAAAGTTTGACTCTGGGAGCTACAAAGTTTGACAGAAAGTATGTAGCGAGAGAGCGGGAGGAGGGAAGAGGGAAAGAGTGGGAGGTGGAGAAAGAACAGTGAGGAGCTGATGAAGGAGGAGAGGGGAGAGAAAGTGGTGATGGGAAGAAGATCTCCTGGATGTGCTGTCAGCGCTGAATCATTGGCTTTTAGTGTGATTACGATGACGCGAGGCAACTAGCCATGTTAATACGATGAGTCAAAGACATGTTGATTATGATGAGTCAGCGTGTGAGGAGGCGGCGTAAAAATAGCCGTGACTTCATCTGGACGGCCATCACGCTAATTATGCCTCAACGCCGGTGGCAGTTAGCAGGAGGAGCTGTTTAATCTTTCAGTTAGTGGAGGTGAAAGCGGAGCTCGACCCCGGCTGCTCTCTGACCAGCCTGCAGGCCGAGAAAAGACAACAGGAGTCTCTTTAGTTCTTATCACAGCTCAGCTCAGGAGGGTCCTGATCCTGATTTAATAATCTGGGGATTTCCAACAATATCATGAAGCTCAAACGTTCACAGCTAGTATCTAAACTGGTGGATTAAATTTATTATTTGAGAAAAACAGTTAGGAGGTGGAATTTGTATAGGTGAAAGTAAGATATTTATACATTTTTACATATTTATTTGTTTATTTATTTATTATTTTGTTTTTTATTTGCTTATTTGGTTTTTTTTTTCTTGATTTTGTTGTCTGACTTTGTCATAATTTATATGTATTTTTTTGTTTTTTATTTTGTATTTTTTTCTCAGTTATGTTGTCTAACATTATCATCATGATTATTATATTTTTTTTAATTTTATATTTTCATTTACTCATTTTATTTTTGTATCAATTATGTTGTCTAACACTTATCATTTTATCTATTTTTTAAGTTATTATTTCTATTTTTTTATTTACTTATTTTCTGGCATTATAATAATTGTATTTATTTATAATTATTTATTATTTACTTATTTTTTTCCACTTTGTTGTACGACATTGTTTTCATTTTTATTAATAATTATCTTGTATTATTTAGTTATTAAATGTTTGATTATTAGCTTTTTGTTTTTCTTTTCAATTCTGAAGAAGAAAAACAATGACTGAGTTTAAGAGGGTGATGCAATGAACACACACACTTTAATCTATTTAATGTTGCCTGCACACACACGGAAGCTTTTATCTTTCAATCCAAAGCCACTAACTCAAACTAAAGTGCAGGTAGATTGGGAATAATTAAAGATTTCATTTAATATAATAAACCCACATGCAGAGGTATAAAATACAGGGTAATGCGCTGAAAGGTCCTTTTTAACTCGCCATCTAAGCTTTTAAAGAATCACAGCTAACATCCGTCTTTGTGTTCCTGGATCTGCCAGCTGGCTTTATTTAGACATTTACACACGATAAGTGACACTTTCCCCATTTTACTCACATTTCCCTCCCATGAAACGGCTTTATGTTGAGGAGAGGAGCTGCGTGAATGAGTCAGCCTCAGAATAAACCACGTCAGGCTGCAGCTTTCTCTCTCTGCCTCTCATCATTTCACAGCTCAGACTCAGACGGCTCCAATGGGCACAAAAGGCCATAAATGTCGTGTGTATGTTCTGAGAAAATGGTGCATTTATGAGCTTTAACGACTCAAAGCAGAAGGTTTGAGAATACGAATGAATGAGACACAAATTAAACTGTCTGGGTTTGTGAACAGAGAGTTTTAGGTGCAGATCCTTCAAATACGACAACAAAGGGAGCTGGAAAATAAAAGTAAACTACTGGAAAAATCTGAAGAAAATTCACATTTCTTTGGGCCTACACCTGTGAAAATCAAAGTGAAAGAAAAAATTGTTTTTTACATTGTTACAGCCACGGGGACAGGAAGTGAAGCTCTCAACGGTAATTTATTCAACTGATCTTCAGGTTGATTAGCGTTTACACTAAAACATGTACAGAATATCCATAAAATGTCTTTACCGCTTGGAAAATGTATTAAAAAGGCGAATGCACGGATTACAATGTGGGAAATATTACAAAATGAGGAGTAGATGCTGGTTGCCAACCCCGCTCTGTTCGTCCTTTATGTTGGAGAGTTTGTTGTTAAATTCATCCAAAATATTGAAGGACGCAAGAAAAAGTGTCAAGAAGCAGAAAAAAATGCAGAAAAATGAAGTGAAATGTTGCTTTAAGTGAGGAAAAACTCGATCTCTCTCTGACATTGTCTTTGTTTTCCGTCTCATTCAGAGCGTATCCTTCCTCATCCTCATTCACTCATCTGCTTCCACACACTTCTCATCTCTCCTCCGCTCTCATTATTTTATTATTCTTCTTCATTCATTGTTCGCTTTCCGCCTGCGTGACCTTTTATCTCTCACACAAACCAGAAGTCTGCCTCTCTATCAGCACTGTTGTCACTCTTTCACACATCTTCCTGCGTCAATCTCTTCTTTTTCTCTCTCACCAAGTACAATCTTTTTTCTTCAGATCCATCTGTCTGTTTTCTGTTAAAGGCTTCCATGCACTTGTTTTTTTTTTTTTTATAGCTTCTTGCTGCACATTTCGTCTCTTTCATCAGCCAATGTAAAATTGGTGTTTTGCCTTTTTGAGTGTGTGTGTGTATTCTCATCGCCCGTGACTCATTTCTACATCCTGTTCACCTCTCGCTCATCACATGCAGCAGCGTTACGCTGAGCGTGGAGGGGTCTGTTAAAGGAATGATATGGTGGATACAGCCAGGAAAATCCTATTAAAAAAATAATAATATATATATAAAAAAAAGGAAAAGCACATGGCCTCAGGAAATAGTCTTCATTCAGATAAATTATACTGTAACTCAGTGTGGGCAGGACGGGAGGGATTGTACTACTCTCAGTGTCCATTTCCCAAAATAATTCAAAAGAAAATATGTTTAAATATAATCTCACACCATGAAAAGCAGCATCTGGCCTGGTGGTGAGGAGTTGTTATTATTCCTTTTATTGTTATTATTATTATGTTGTTGTTAATCTTTATTTTTTCACATTAAATTTCATTTTTATTATATATTACACATTTATTTTATTTTATTTTTAATTTGTTTTATTTTGGCGACTTCCTGTGTTCGTTAGATCCACATCCGGCAATTTCGCGGTACTCCTCCTCGGACGGCGCGAGACCCCGCAGAGGAGAGGTAAAACACTGAAGTTGCGCCTGTTGTTAGAGACATAAAACATAGTTTAAAACGTACAAAAGTGATTTATATTCCTGTCATTATGCTCTTATATGTTTAATTAACGTTGGTAGTGATTTTTGTGGACCTTTGAAGTGTTTTGTGGATCTTACAGTCGTGTTTAACACATGCTAATTTAGCGAATTTTAAGCTAGGTTTAACCTTCTTGTTATATTGTGGGTCAAATTAACCCATTTTAAAGTTAAAAAATCTAGAAAATAACGTGTTTTTTGGGTATGAACCTTCTTCTGCTTGGCCAAATGCGTGTAATTAAAAGGTAATTAAAATGTTAAAAAAGTTTTAACAATCATTTTTTAAATTAAAAATGAAAATGGATTAGCTTCATTGAACAGTGATCAGTATGTGTCAGGCATGTGAGCTTTTTTTTTTTTTTTCTAATTTTTTGTTGTTTATATTGTTTATAATAACACATAAAACATTCCACTGTTGAGCTTGGATGTATGTATATATATTTTTTATTTTAATCTGTGAAAGTATGTATGATAGTATGAATTTTTTGAGATGGCATGAGACCTCGCTTAGGAGAGAAGTGGCAACCAGGAAGTCTACTGTATTTTTATGATTTTATTTTATTTTTAACAGCAAAATAAATCCTGCTCCAGTGGAAACAAAGTGGAGGTCTCTGTCTCATCCCACAGGACTGTTCCTGTGAGACAGCAGAGAGCCAGACCAGACCGGCTACATTAAAATTCTGACATGTGGACTAAATAAATATGCCTTTTGGACAGGGCCGGGAGGAGTATCACACCCCAGAAAATGCTTATGAGGCAGCAGGGTTCTTCAAAGTGCTCCGTAACCCCCCAAATTTCCAATTAAGAGGCAAAATCCTTTCATGTTTTTTTTCTTTCTCTCCCTCTATGCTGCAGAATGACGTGAAGTTGAAAGAGCTCCTCTCTGTTGGAGGGTTCAGGCTGATAATGAATGATGAGTCAATAAGGAGCTTTACTTGCTTCATTCAGTCAGAATTTAAATGTGTTTTGAGTGAAACACACGTGCTGATTAAGCCGATTCAGTGAAAAAAGACACTTTGACGTGACATTCAAGCTCAGCTCATCTTGTCATGACTTTATCTGTAAATGCTAAACAATTTAACACCCTAGAGACAAAGTTTAACTGAAATGTTGGCCACTGAAAATACTGAAACTGTCTGCTGTTGATTTTCCCACAGATTCATAAACTGATATTTAAGCTAATCACCCCTTTTTAACACCAGCCCACCTTGCAAACTCTATCTGGTGCATGTATTTGGGGCTTGTTTCGCTATAAAACAGCTGATGGAAATTGACTGATTCACATTTTCTTTAAAGGTACATTTAAAAATTTCAATTTGATTTAATGTTAACAGTCACAGTAACATGCTTTAGTTACGAAATGGTAAAACAGTGCCTGGTTAATGTGTGAAATAATTAAATCTACCTGGTTAGTAGAGGTACACATCATAGCTTTGGTTCAAATTGATATAATTTGTTGGATAACTGAAGGTATACATTTTTTTAAATTGAGGGATTGCTGTAAATTATATAATTTAAGGTGTACAAAATGTTTTTACATTTTTATTTTCCTCTAAAAGGTTTCAGTGTGTAGGATTTTCTCCTTATCCATTACGAGAGTCATAGAAAAGACATTGTTTTGTACTGAAATGACTACAAAACCCTCAGAATTAAAGCTGTGATTCATCATTTAAGGCCACTAAAATAAAATGGAATTTAAATTGAATAACTCATCATTGATTTTGGTTTCCCACAGGCCCTGACGAGTGGATTCCTCTGTGAAAACGTGAGTGTAACCCATCCTATTATTTTTCTAGCTTTGTCGCTCTTTATAAGTTTTCTTTCTTCTCATACTTCCTTTCACCAGCTCAACAATAAACTCAAATAATGATGTGAACTGCTGTTTCTGGAGGGAGGACAGTCTGTTAAAATAGTGAGTGAAACTTTGTGATTCACTTTTGTGAAGCTTAAAACTATGCAAAATGCCCTTTTGTGTTATATAAATCAAATTGGGATGTAAATCAAGGACTGACCTTTGGTTGAGGACTCCATTCTACATTTCAACACGGCCATAAACAATATTCAGAGAGCTGCTGTGGCTGTCGGTGGGCCCACCTTTCGTTTTCTAAAATCCTCATTTACATATGAACAGACCCTCCAAACAAATCATGTGTGATTACCTGCCTCTCTGCGGGAGGAAAGCTTGTGCAAAGAGGCTCACGAGGAGGAGGAGACGAGGTCTTAATGACCATCGTCTCGTGTTTTCTTTGCTGCAGCTCACAGTTGCTCATTAGAGGCAATATTCAAAATATGAATCTAACTCACAGCGAGATCAGAATAAAATATCAAAGGGCTGATGAGACGCAGATTGGAGCAAAATATCTAATAAACTGTAGAGTGTGTTGAGTTTTTGGATTCTTTGGGTGTTCACTTATATGTAAAAGTGATATCTGATGGTTTTCCAACAAAGGGGACTTCATAAAGTTTATTATTTTAACTCTGTCCTCCATTTTGGAGCTTAAAGCCGTCTATCATAGATTAGTAACATATTTGACCTGCAGGGAGCAGTATGATTTGTGAGAGAAGTCTTCAGGAATTAGATTAAACTGGGCAATTTAGAGTCGAACTGAATTTTGAAGCGAAATTCCCAAATGTTGCATTGAAGAAGATGCGAATCAGGTACTTTTTAAAGCTGCAGTTGGGCCTGAAGATGGCAGTGTAATGTGTTGCTGTAGGCTAACCTGTTAGTAAACAGAAGAAGAAGAGAAAAAACAAAAAGAGGTTCCTTATCTGCGATAATGGAGAGAAGCCTTTAGGAATTGGATTCAGTTGGGAAACTTATAATTGTTGTTTCATATCGAATGAAACAGCTGATCAGCCATGTGAGTTAAATGTTTGCTATGTCAAAATGTATTTATTAAAGTCTTTCCATTTCTTGTTTAGAGCATTAACTAAAACTAAACAACAAAAACAAAACTCCTGAAGCGAGAGGAAAGCAGATTTTCCATCAAGCTTTCCATATGCAAGTTTAAATACAATAAAATTCCTCTCGAATCTGAATGGAAATCCCTGCAGCTGAGAGTCTGGGAAAGAAATGTTCAGCAGCCAAATATGAGCGTCAAACTCGAGGGTCCAGCTCCTTTTGGCCCTGCAGGATCTGTAATAAACTGCAGGATTCTTTGCCCAAATACATCTCCATGAACTGAGAATCCTATTTACAGAATATAGAAGCTCAACCAAGAAGTGGTTCTGGCTCCAGACCAAAAAAAAAAAAAAAAAAAACCCTCCTCCTGTTTTCTATCTACGTCCATCTCTGCTTCCCCACTTCATGTCCGCCTTTCCACTCCCAGCTGCTTCTTCTATATTTACACTGTGTACATCATCTCTCCTCTCTCTCTCTGGGAAAATGGATCTCAGACTTTTCATTCTTTTATGAAAGAGTGTGTTATGAAATGCATCTGCTTCGCTCATGCATGATAGATGTGTCACAGCTTGGGTTTGTTTGCAATTCATCAGATCAAATCAAACAAAACAAAATAGAAAATAGACAAAACTGGGAGTGTTGTTTTTATGTTTTCTTCATGCATCTCAGCTGTTTTTCTCTGCTTCTTCTCACTGCAGACAAATCACTCCTCTATGCTGTTATCATGTCACCAGCATGCACAAAAATGGCAACTAAGAATTGAACTCCATGTGTGTTAAACCTGCATTCTTTGAAATGGCCAGCAGGGGGCAGGGTGTTTTAGAAAAGAGGTCTATGAGAAAATCACCTTAATTCTCGCTTGATTTGATAACCTCATTAAGCATTTTCCTAATGCAACTATGCTTTTAATGCCTCATTTAAACTCTATTTCAACACAGAATGAAGTTAATTAAAAAAATTATGGTTCCATTTATGTTAAAAAAGATCATATAACAGGGTATGTTTTAGGTGGATCTACCTTATGACTGACTATCCTCTGAAATCTGACTCATTTATTGTCAGTTTTCAGATCAATTAGGCTAGTGGCAATGTTTTGATTGATTTAAAATAAAAATACAATGTTGAGCTGTACCAAAAGGACTCAGCTTTTATTTTATTTCCTGCTAATGAGGCTACATTTTTACATGAAGATGAAAACTTTTTGTTGAAAGATTCAGCAGTAGTAGTGGTATATATACGACAAAGTGCCCTCATGGGAGGTTTTCTTCACATTTTTAATTGTAGTATCTTGACATAATAGAAAAGTTTTAAATAAACAAAATACTCATTATTATATTTAATTCAAGTCCTACAATCTAAAATCCACTGGTTGCAACTATTATTGTATTATCAACGCTTTAACTATTAATGGTCAGGAAACTCCTGTATCTTGGATAAAGTTATATTTTGTTAGATTTAAAGTTTGGCTGTTTTCTGACGTCAGATGGGAGTAAATGAACAACAAAGAGGTCCAGCAGTGAGTGGCTCGATGAAGCTGCACACCTGCAAATCCTCAGTAAATCTTTCCTCTGTTTCCTGCTGCTGAGTGGAAGTCAGTTCGCACTGTGTACAGCAGGAAATCAGACTACTAGTGCTCCTAATTAAACCACACGAGTTTGTTTGGTTGGTTTCT
>JAOWBC010000318.1:2814909-2844798 GCA_028566105.1 Hypoplectrus providencianus
TCTGTGTAAAAACCTCACAGTGAAACTCTTCAGGAGCTGCTGCACTGCTAACCACCAACACCTTAAACCCTGCAAACATGCTTCTGCTTCACATACTGAGCTCGGCTAATTACCTCATTCCCACACTGGTCACTCTGTATGAGAAAACGTTACATCCTAACTGTGATACGAGCCTTTTCTGACACAGTAAACTTGACATAATTCATATTAATGAGGAAGCAATTTGTCCATTTTCAGCAGTAAAATCTCTGCAGATCTAATGGTGCTTTTGACACAGTTTATGTCTCAGACTTCAACTGAAACCCTGAAGCAAAAAAACAAAAAAACAAAAAACAGAAGATAGAGCCATGAATGAGATTATATTTGATAAGAAGGGAGCAGCTCATGGTCACTAGATCAACAATATTGACCATCATGCAGTGACAGAAAGATGATGCAAACAAGACTAAGAGCTCACATGCTAATGTCCGTAATGTAAATAATATTTGATGGTTTGTATATTTTTTTAATTTTTGTCCACATGTAATTTGTGTTAAGTCTGCAAGAAATTCTGCCAAAATTACGGTTTACCAGCTGGACTGAAGCTTCACTTATTCGCTGTCAAATGGATGCGACGTCATTTTGAGCGATAAAAAATGACTTTTTCAACTTTTTTCTACGTACATTGGAAATAAAATACAACAGTTTTACATTGATATTTCTTTCTTTCTCTGTATGGAGTAATAAAGGAACACAAAATCAACGTTAAATCAATGTTTTTAATTTCGCAACTTTACAATGAGTCAATTTAACCCACAACACCACAGGAGGGTTAAATATTTATCATATAAGCGTGCAGAGCGTTTAAGGCATCAGCTTAGACTAAATGACAGTTTACAGTTTAAACGGTTTGATCAGTGATATGTTTTATGGGCCGCTTGTGGTCAGTCAGCCCTATGATCTGCGGCAGAAGAGGGCTTGGATTGTGCTGGAGGAACGAACAGACACCCGGGACCCAAAGTCACAGGACCCAAGGACATCGCTGCCAGGATCTGGGCAACGAGCTACAAAGCTGCTATTGTTGCTCCAAGAGGAACTCCGAGCAGACAAATGACAAAGAATTTCAAACCCCCTTCCCCTTACATCCAGAGTTACTGTAGACGAGAAAGAAAAATGAGATTTTAAGGGTTTAACGCATTCAGCACGGTTCATTTACCTTGGATGTGTTTTTCATTCACACTCAGTTTAAAGGTTGTTGATGCAGCAGCCAGAGGGGAAATATAAACGTGGGTCACACTGGTCACCTGTCAGGTGGAAAGCTACAGCATGCCTGAAAGTCCTGGTTCATTTTTGTGGCGGTGGATTAGGTGCTTAAACCTAAACATTTTACCACAATTGAAAGAATGTTCATCATTTTTCACATTGTGTAAGATTTCATTCAAAACCATGCTGCAAAAGTTTTTAAAAAATGATACAGAGAGTAGGATGATAAACCCCTGTGTCATCTTAAAAGTCTATATTGTCCTAAGGGTCAAACCTTACCCATTACTAACTTAAAATTAGTAAAATAAAGCAGTAAAATTGAATTAGAATTTTTTTCCACTTAGAAACAAGCAGTCATTCATCAGTAACTGTGTGATTATCTGTGAATACCACTTCACAGCTCAGAAAAACTGAAGGCGAACAAAATACTAAATATTAACCCGATTTTCAAAGGGTGTGAAGAACAACATTACAGGGTAAAACTTTAGGGGAAGTCTTGGTTGTTGGTGAACACTGTGGCAGTTAGTTATCCTCTCTAACACAACAAGATGGTTTACTGTGAAAGAATCTCTTTTGAAACAGATGGATTGAAACCTGTAACCACCGTGTTAATGTTTGACTGGATGCTAACTCCTGCCAGGTGAGTTAAAGAGGAGAAGAGCTGCAGGCCTGAATACCTGAAGGAGACTTTGCTGCTGCATTTTAACCCGTCAGTATCTTCAGCCTTCTGCCTTAAACCACAAAGTACTGTGGTTTACGCTGTGTGCTGTGTATAACCATATTAGCACTTGCAGCTTTAGCAGTGGGGGAGGTTTTTTGCAGCCATTCGTCGTGCAGACTTATCCGAACCGTGTTCCCATGACTCTCACCTGTTGCACAAACAACGTCTCCCTTCAGACCCTCACACTGCTCTCTGTGTGTCATGTAGGGTTACAGGATGTATCTGAAATATCTGTGACTGTTCTGTATGTGTGTGACCTTACAGATGTCACAGATGATAAAGACTAGTCTCTCCAGCCCGACCCAGAAGAACAATGTCTCTGCTGCTAAGAAACGTCTCAGGAATTTCCCATCATAAACTTGAGTGCACCCAGCAGCATTTTCTTGTGGTTTCAAGGTCTCATTGTCCCCATGTGTGATGCTGTGACTTTCACTTTACAGTTAACATTAACGCCTTCCTTTAAAAGAAAAACAAAAAAACAGTGTAAAAAGAAATTATGACACAAGTTATCCTATGAATGAGCTCTGTAAGCACATATAAAGAACCACACAATTTCCTGAATCATTATATATTACACAACTCGTGTTGTTTTATGCTATTATCTAATAATCGTGGGCATGTGATTTACCGCCACTGTCATGTGAAATGTGAAATTAAATTTAAAAAAAAAAAAAAAAAGGGAATAAAAGTACAACATAGCATTAGGGCCATGACTTTGAGATTGAAGTCATACAAAAATATTTTTTAAATCTAATTTCTCGTAATTTATTTCTTTTGTCAGACTTTAATCACAATTTTTTTTCTTAAGATGGCTTTAATACTCTGTTCCAAAAAAGAACTATAAAAAGTTTTTATTATAAAAAATAACAGAATAAAAAAAAAAAAAAATTAAAATTAAGGATTGAGCTTTAAAATGTTATTTTTATTCACACAAATTTTATTAAAATTCTCTATATATAATGAAAATGCTTTTTGTTTGAATTAAACGCTTTGGGCTGAAGACTCTAATCAGCAGAGAGGATTTAATGCTGTGAAGGTTATGTGGGGCTCTGTGTGTTGTATCAGCGTACAGGTTTTTCTCTCTGTGTCATTGCTGCCAGAAATAACTCCACTCGACGTGTCTGACTTCTCAGCAAGCATCTTGATTTCCTGCTCAGCCTTCATTCTGAACATTGTTGTAGAATGAAAAAAAAACAATACAGGAAATTACTCATGTGTCATTTGTGCCAACATGTTTGGTGCTAGTTGAAAGTCTGCTTTGTTATCTTATGTTGACACAATAACTATTTTATTTTGTAAACAAATGGTGTCAGCACCCTCTCTACAGCTCACATTATTTTATGATAAGTTACTCCAGCGCTGGGTAATCTATCAGTTATCAGTCAGGACTGTTATCGCACTAAAAAGGTCAGATAATGGTCATTGTGAGGTCATTTAAATAGGTCTACCAAGCTTTTGAAGATAAAGTTATTTCAACTCGTCAGATGTCCGTCAGTCCGTGTCAGATAAGGACAGAGGAGTCTTCTGTGTCTCTATGAGACGCATCCGGCTTCCCATTAACTCCAAAGCAAACTTGTCCTTATAATAGTCAGGACACAAACACAATTTAAAGAGTGCAAAGGTCAATTCAGGGTAAGCAGACGGGTCAGTTAGACACTTAGATTTGTTAGATACTCTGGTCCAGAAGACCGGAGTCCTTATCCTATGAATGAAAATGTAATTTTAAGTAAACCAGAAAATGAACTTTAGTGCGTAGATACGTCAAGTTTGATCATTTTTTATAACATAACTTTGTCCAGTATTTAAGTCTGTGAGTAGTTGTTTTTCTCATTTTTTTCCTAACATTTACAAAATAGTATCACTTTATAAACTTTATGTTTTTGTGAACGCAGAAGTTCATTTTGGTGAGCAACTGCACCTGAAAAGCAACAATATGTGTTATGTAAAGAGCAGAAAGGTACAGAGAGCGAGCACATCTGACACTGACGGAGGAACAACCCAGTGGACATGTTGTATTTCACATTTCTGCAAATCAGAAAGATGTCAAACTCATATTCATATATTTTCTATAAAAAATTTTGGATTCTTATTGCTTGATACACCCTGCAAACATGTTAGAACTACAGCAAATTGTAAATGTGTGTAAATCAATATTTTAAACACTTTTCTGATACAACTGTGAGCATGTTTTTTTTTTTTTGATTCCATGCACTACTGAAGTTTCTTGTTTTGTATAAGACGGGAAATTTCTTAATGACCCACCTTAGATGGTCTATGTAACTAATTTTTGAGTTTATTGTTTTGTCACAATTTGTTGGCAAAAATGCCACAGTGTCTTTTGATTCCTCCAGAAATCAGGGGGAACTAACTAACTAACTAACTGTTTCTGATCGTTTCAACTGTTGAACTGTGCAACCAAACTTACCAAATATTCTGAGTGTTACTACAAGTCATCTTGTATTACTTCCTGTTTCTAAATCAACAGTGAAACCGGAAGCGGTGTTTGTGTGAGTGTGTGTGTCGCTGGCTGGTAGCTGGACTGTGGAAACACATATTGTGTGCACTCTTGGTGAAGTTTCCCTCGAGGCTGTAATCCCACACACCATCCAGAACGCTCATTAAATATACAAATGAAGTGCAGCTCAAGCCTAATAGAATTGATGAAATCTGGAGATTCATACTCAAGACTGTATATTCTGCTCAAACTGCAATATCCAGTAAATAATGTTTTATTTTGGGTGCTGATGAAGGTATTTATTATACTAATTATCCGCCCTGCTCACATCATTTGTTCCATGTGTGTCCGTCGCTGCTGATGTGAGCAAACTTAAAGCAGGTAAATTTCCCACAACTTAAAAATGAATGTTGTGTTAAGTGACCCTTTTATTCCTCACTCTCTTTTCTAACAGCAGCACATCACAGTCCCACTTTGATTAAACCCTGATAGGCAGCTGGCTGGCAGCAGTGGCAGAAGAGCCACCCTTGGGTGATCACATACACAGTGAACAACGCCTCACTGGCCACCTGAGTCTCTGGGAGTCTGACGGAGGAGACACCTGAGTCCCTGTTATCTGACAGGCCTCACACCAGCCGCTCCTCTGGTCATCCTATCCCAGCTTGTTAGCCAGGATTAGCACCCTGCACGCTCTGTTCTGATGACACAGCGATTAGTCGCAGGCTCTAATGTACAAGAGGCAATTAACCCTAACCCACAGCAGGGTGTGGACCACATGGATGCATGAGTTTGACAGTAATCTCTGAGAAAAATTAGGCAATTACCTCTCAAAGGCAATTAGATTCAGGATAAGTGAAGCCAGTATCAGTCACTGGAATCATTTTCTATTCAATAGAAGTTCATTTTAAAGTGATGGTGATTCATCATATCCCTGTTAATCTTTAAATTATTAATGCAATATCTATTGATTTATTCTGCCAACAGAAAATCATGCTCGAGGAAATGTTAAAGAACCTGGTAGGAGAAGTGAGACAAACGCATTAGTCTGCTGCTGAAGACTAACATTGTTTTCTTTTTGAACTTTTACATCCATTTCAGAACAAGCCTGGCATTGTTTCAGACCTTTGCTTTGTTTTTGGTGGAGCATAAATAATATAGTTTCAGTTAAAAAAAAAAAAAATTAAAAAAGGCTTGGTACTTTCCTAAAACAAGTGGGAACTAAAGCTTTCGAAATTCAGAGGGGAATTGTGCATACGTTGGGGACTATTTTCTGAAGCCGGTTAATGTACATTTGATGCACCAGCTCATATTTATAGCAGCATGATGGTACATGTGGTAAACATGTCCCTCAGTGCAGCAGTGTGGCTCATTGATGTGTTTTAATAGTTTTCAGACAACAAAGGAGCTTTATAGCAAAGCAGTTAAGGCGGTTCACATACTTTATATCAAACCCAAGACTAAGAGCTTATTTACAACCATGACACAAGCGGTTCAGATGGAAGGCAGCAAAAAATAAATGGCTAAAATGATAAAACATAACAGGATTGGATGAGCCTGCACGCAGCAGGTACTGCCTGAAAACTGAAACTCATATTGAGTGTGATTCATACTGACTGAGGAAAAGCGAGTTTTCTCATGACCTGACTGATTTTGCCTGACACAAATGACCTCATTCTCCAGACCTTCTGCTACATGGCGAGCCAGATGAAAGCATACAACAGTCTAGAGGATTATAACTACCAAAGGAGTATTGAATGCATGCAGACTTTTTTCCCCGCCTGGTGAGCGAATGTGCCTTTAAATGAAGGTGATTTGGATCCACCCGTGCTTTACGTACAACAATTCATGGGGCACAAAAGTATCCAAAGTTTGATCTGTGTGAATCATAACCATGTGTGCAGGGTCGGTAGTCCAATTACCTGCCTATATATTTGTTGAGAATAATAAAAAAATATATATATCATACCTGCTATCTCTAGTATCCTTCAGATCCTGGAGGAAAGTTGCATGTTCTTGACAGTATTGTGAAATACAGCACTTACTGCTATGGCTGCAGCTGGAGGATGAATGAGGAGGAGATGCTTTCAGGAGCCTGTGATGCAAAATGGGAAATGACTATTGTTTCCATTTGACTCACCAGCACTCTTTCATTTCCAGTATGTCAGTAACCATATAAAGAGTAACTTAAATGTGTTACAGTCAAGAACAAGAAAAAAACAAAGACATGTTTGACCAACTGGAGTCTTGGGACATGTGGACCTGGTTGGTACACTTTTTACAACTTTCTACAGCATAACAATATTTTTTTTGTCTGTAACTGAATGACTATTTGTCAGTTTTGTTGTTTGCTGGGGGATTTTTTTAGTCATCGCTGTTCTATCAAGAGGAAAGAATTTGGGTTTCCATCATTGTTCGGCATGAGTTTGAAACTTCAAGTCAGACTTCAGTGGGTATGCATGTAAAACTAATCATATGTGGACCCTAAGATGATTATTTATGAGCACAGACTGGATGTCCATTGTTTCCAAACGGTGACCAGCTGTGGGTCTGCTACTCAGAGGGATATAGAGCCTCCAGCCCTGCACACTGCAGACCCCTTTTGTCTTGGCCTGGATCATTAAGAGAGGACAGCCTGGGGACTGGCCCCCTGCTGTCAGGAGACCCCACACCCATCACACACACAAAACACAACCACACACAGCACATACCTCCAACTGCCATCTGGGTGCCTCCTGTCTGGGCCCTTTAGCTGTGCTGGTGAAGTACCTGATAAAACAAAACATAAAGTTAAACAAGAAAAAGTGACGCAATGAATTGGCACAACAGGAACACAGGTATGATCCAGGTGACGACATGATAAGTAATGCTCAGGTGATGGATAAAACAACCGGTTAGGCTAGACCTCCCTGCCTAACCGGTTGTTTTATCCATCACCTGAGCATATTAAAGAAACAACTGCTCCGTCTGAAATATTTTTTTCTACATTACAACCAGTTACTACTGTTTTGTTTTTTGTTTTTTTTCTGTCTGTGTTAAATTAATGTTAGTTGCCTCCTATAGTCAAGAGGGCCACTCACACTGAAATCTAACAGGTATAACTGATCTTTCTCTGTTTACCGACTGGTGACAGCCACTGTGTTTGCTTTTCATTTAGCAAACAAAGACACAATGGGCCTCTCAGTCAATCATTGTTGTAACAAATATGCCTAAATGACTGGAGGGATAGTTTCTTCCAGGTTCCATGGCTAATGCACAGACATGGGAGTGATATTGATCCTCTGATCTAACTCTTGGCAGGGCAAGTGGGTAGACATTGTCCCCAATTTTGTCCCCCTAGTAACAACCAGAAAGTGACTAAATTTGTTGCCAGTTTCCTCGGAGAAACCAAGCTGCCAAACCGATCTAAAAAAAATTGGCAAAATCTATTTACAAACATATTTTGTGTACAATAAACATATTATTTAGTCCTTTTGAGTCTTAAGATATTTTGTCTGCTTTGGAACAGCTTTTATTTGATATATCTGTGCATAGTCTCATTTGTCCAGGTCAAAGTATACTCAGTAAATTGAATCACGTCAACTGGAAATAGATTTAGTCTTGAAGACGTTTCGTCCCTCATCCAAGTGGCTTCATCAGTTTGTGTTGTCCCAAAGACTAGCTGCCTAGTCTGACTAGTCTAGTCAGTCTAGACAAGTCAGCGAAAACGTCTTCAAGACTAATTCTATGTCCAGTTGAACTGATTCAACTTACTGAGTATACCTTTCATTTGACATTTAAAGAAATATTTACCATGCCATGTTGGTATATTTCAGCACAGCCTCACCCATAATGACCTGAAAATTATTTTTAGGCCTGGATCAACATTTTGAAACCAAAAGAAACAAAAAGCAAACAAGAAAAACAGTTTTTGAAAATTATGGGGTTTTTTGTTTGTGTTTTTTACTTTCAAAACACACTCTTGCTCAATTTTAATATAAAGGTTATACAGTACATCATAATTTCAATAAAAGTGAAAAATAATACATTAATGAATTCCTACATATGTATTACTAATTTTAAAACATTTGGCAGCTATTTATGCCAAGTCTGTCTGTTTTTTTCTGCCGAAAAGATGCAATTTCTTGCATATTCTTTTAAAGTCCTTATATGTATGATAATGTGATGCTGGTGTGCCAAAATAATTAGTATCTCCCTGTTTGTAAAAGTACAGTTCTACAAAAATGTTCCACGGCCACATTGTAACTACTCTCCTCCTCTTATTCATTTAATATTTATGAGTTCAGTCTTGTAATTAAATATTTTTTTACGACTTTAATCTCGTAATAAACATTTTTGTAGGACTTTAATATCGTTTTATTTTTTTGTTTGTTTGTTTTCTAAACGTGTCCATAATACTTTCGTCGTAAGAAAGAAAGAAAGAAAGAAAGAAAGAAAGAAAGAAACAAACAAACAAACAAACAAACAAAGAAACAAAGAAAGAAAAGGTACCATGCAGCTCACCTTTAACAGAAGCCATCTTACCAGGTTTTTGGGTGTGTGCGCGCGTGAACCCGCCAGAGACTTCGCCCCGCCCCCGAACGAGCAGCAGCGCGTCATCATCAGCGCTGCAGCCGTTGAAAGAAGGAGTCAGTCCTTTTAACGGGCGAGTCTTCAACCGTTGGTGGACCGAGACCAGAAGCCACTCACAGTAGAAGTAAAAGGAGACGTGTTTTCTCTTTTTTAAGTCACTGAAAAGAAAAAGTCGCATGGATTTACTTAACTTTTCCGCCATTGTCGGGGCACCGAAGGACGCCTGAAAACAAGTGAGTTAACCTTACCCTGCCCCGGAGGAGTTTTCTGTCAGGACGTTAAAGGAGAAACAACGTTCATATCACGGGCCACTATCTAACCGCTCAAACAAGTAAGCTAACCGGGTGAGTAAACGCTAGCTTAAAGTGATATTCAGGAGTAAAATAAAAGGCATATGTGGTTTAAATGTGATTGCTTCTCTACTTTGATTCGGAAGATTTCCAGTAAAAAAAAGAAGTGTAATACAACTTAAAGCTCCCGTGGTGGGTAACACGATATCCTACAGCAAATTAAAGCAGTAACTTTGAAGTAAATAAACTATTCTGGTGATCGAGTAACCGTTTGAAAACCTTCATAAAGCCAAAATAACAACCACTCACAGGACTAAGTCTCTTAAATGAGAAGAGTTGCGTCTTCTTTTTGTTGTTTTTTGAGTGCGTGTGCGTGTCAGTTAGGCGGAAAATAAACTGAATATTTTTACTCCTTCGAGGCGTGATAGTATTTTAATACTACACAATGCAAAAAGCAGCATGCAAACAACACATACGAAATATTTTGCTCTCAGTATGAACTGTCTAGGCAAAACAGTGATACAATTAGGTGTGAGTATTCAATACTGACTGAAAAGGACGCTTGTATATGCTTATCCTACGTTATTATCAATTTAAGCTAGCCTCCAGAAATAAATGTAAAAAGTAACCCTGAAAATAGCTTTATAAACCATACGTTTTCTCACGAAAAGTGTTTCACACACCATTAAATTTATAGAAGCATTATTCCTAATTTAAGCCCATAAATAGAACTGCTGTATATTCTTTAATCTTTCTTTTTTTTTTTAGTGCTGTATACCTAGCTCTCACACTTGTGTAAGGTAAAACATCTGTGTTTTAGATCTGGACAAAATCTCAGATTCTTAGAACCTGTTACAGGCAATTTTGATAGGTATCAGAATAAATTCTCACTAAAAATGTTAATGTCAATTTAGGGTTAAATCAACCAACAACTGAATCAGTAGAGCAAATAATCATTAGTTTCTACCCTGCTCAGTGTAAACACATGGTAAGAGTTCACAGCACGAAGTGCCAAGTGTCCCTGAAACCTTAGAGACTCCAAATAAACAAATGTTATATGTTTGAGACAGAAAACCAGGCCAGTGTTAATCCAATATTTGAAGAAGATAACTGAAAGAAAATATTTCTGAATAGTGCTTTTGTCTGACAGTTTGTTGTTTCTTTTTGGTAACCTGCCTTTAAAACCTGGAAAACTTCCTATTGCAGACTACGTAGTAATCTAAACCCTTTTTTCCTTCCTCCCCTCTTCTTCTGTCTATCCTTCTCTCTCTGATGCCATATGTACTTTCCAAGATAAAAGTTTTCATCACATGACCAACATTTTCCAGAGTTGCTGCACAGATGTGTGTGTGAGTGTGTGTGAGTGTGTCAGCACTGTAGCCCTGCTATGTTTAGACAGAAAGGTCCAAACCACACTCTTTGGATGAGTAGCCTCCATCCAGTACATTTTTGAGCAGACAGTAAACATTATGAAGCAAATTATGAGCAGTCACATATGCTGGATTTCACTCAAGCCTCTAGAATGCAGCATTTATCTGTGCATCTTGTTCCTGCCCTGCACGGCTGGTAGCTAGTCATAGAACACAGTACAGTATGTACGTACAGCATGTAGCCTATGTCATTTGATAAGATGCATCAGATAAAGGTTAAAATGACACGTTTAAGTGTATTTGTGACTCTTTAGAAAAGAGCATGTTCGTGTGCAGGCACAAGCTGGAGTTTCCTGCTCAAGGGTGCGATGATCTTCACAGGAAGAGCATTCACCTGTTGATTAAATCAAACCTGTGACCCTTTTACATAAAGGTCATTTTCTCTACTCACTCTCAGGTATTCATCTTGCCTATTCCGTGTCACCTATTGAACCCCCACACTTATTACTATTCCACACATTCTTGTCGGTGGCTGACTAAGAGCTTCCAAGGATGTGGAGAGGAACAGAGATGAGTAACACCACATTTCTACATAAGTCGCAAAGTTTCTTCTTCATGTGTTCACGAACAGAAATGTTAAAGGCAGGTCGGCTGTTTATCTTATGGATGTTTGTGACTTTATATAATACAAGACAACAAACTTAAGTTGTAGAATAGTTAAAGCACTTTTGTTTTTTAAAGTGTTGAATGAAGCACTGCACTTTTGGTTTAATGGCTACAGTTGATTTAAAGATCTGGCTCTGCATCAGCCTTCCACTCATTTTAAGGTCAGTAATTCAGAACATCCCCAATGGGAGATCTGGAGCTACCCATGGGTGCTGCTAATTATGGGGAAATCCCATTTGGTCTGTACTATAACCACACTGTCATTCATGTTGACACAGAAATATGCACTGTCCTGTTAAGAGAAACTTTCACACAGTCGCTAAACTTTCTAATTTGCATGGAATGCAAGATTTTTCAATGCTGATACCTTTGTAGGGCTTGGTATCAGTTAAGAAATTATGATACCAAGAAACAGTACCAGCCCCATTAAAGTAAACACAATGCCAATAGTCATTCATTTGATGCCTCATTTATCTTTCAATACACATCATGCAAATGGAAGCATTTGGTTATGTAAGTGATGTCAAATGGGCTATTCTAGATCTAAATATCAAAAGGATTGAATGCAGGTATCATGTCATTGGAAACTCTTTCTGATACTACTTGTTACTGTTTTTTTTCAGTGAATGATTTAAAGGTATCCAGTACTGATACCAAGTTTATCGAGTTAATGTGTTCACCTGGCTGTTAGCCTGAGCTCCTTATTACATCCAGCTCTAGTTAGGCTCACATAACAAATCTGCAAACAAATCCATCATTGTCGGTGCATTTACACAACAAAAACAAAATGTTTTTGTTTTTCGGGGGGGCAACAAAATAAATGAAAGCTTGCTATATAGAGACATAGCTTTCAAAAACACTACATAGTCAGCCATCCATAGGGTTTTCTTTGGTTAACCTTTAAAGGCGTTTTCATGTTCTGCATTACCACCAACACAGTCATGATCTGTCTGTTCATGAAATGACAAAGATTAGTTAAATGACTCAGTCTCATTCAGATGGTGTTGTAGGAGCTTTTTCCCAAGCTCTGGTTGCCTATTAATGCCTTTAACTAAGAGGTTATGAAAATTTCCCAGGGATACATTTGTCTTCACATAACCAGCAGTTTGCTGGACAGCTGTATTTGTAGCCAGTTCTAGCTATGTTCAGAGGATAAGCAGTTCAATTGATGGGCTTTTTTTCAAATATACAAGCTGTTTGCTTGATGATAAAAAAGAGAACTCTAAGTGTATGCCGATACCAGCAGTCAGTTGGTCAAGAAAATGTTAGATAATAAACAGTGGCTTGCTTTCAGTTCCCATACATGTTAAAAAATAATGTTTAATTAAGATAGCTTTGGATACACATTTGACAGCTGATTGTTTTTCCCTGACAGAAAAGTTTTCTGTTGAACCATGCTCAACTCACAGTAATTATCAAATTGTCTACATTTATAGGTTTTCTAGCTTGTGGTCATGATTAGCACTTTCCTAAGTATCACGACAAGGGACAAGGGATGACCACTGTAACAGACAATTCAGTGCAAAATGATATAGAAGCTCTTATATGACCTGTCTGTCTTAACCTGAGGAGAGGGCCTGTGTTTGCTGGTGCTGTTTCTTTTTCTTTATCACCAATAATGTATATAAGGAGTCTCCACCCTAATATGTATTTTCCTTGTCAGATACAGCTGCTGCTGTTAAAGTGCTTGGCTCCTGCTGTGTTCCGAGATCCATTAAAACCAGCTTACAGGGATATATTGCTGCACGGAAACAACTAATCCATAATGTTAGAGTCACTTTACAGACAGCAGTAGCTCCTGACTATGGCATATACATCAGTGGATTTAAACTCTTTATATACATTAAGAGGAAGATATAAAGTGACACCAGTATTGCTTGTAATGGCCCACACACACAACCTTTACGAAATCCTTGTATGCTTTCAGCACACTGAGCGAACTAAAGCTTCAAACGAGTCTAAGTGCATCTAGAAAGCTGCAGGGTAGTGACACAATTGTTGTGTAGGCTCTGTACTCCTGCAGCCAATGTGGTGACCACCTGCTTTAAATTTAGTACCTGATGTATTGTGTATGGGTGAATGTCTTAAACCTACAGACTCTGACTTGGGGTCTTCCACCCTCAATCAATTTTTTGGTGTGTGGTTAAAAATGGCCCTCTTTGGTGTCCCTCTAGTAAAACCAGAGGCACCCAGCTCTTTTTTCATCAGTCTAAATCTGGGTTGTTCACTTAATTCACTGTACACTAAAAACGAGTCGCAAAAAAGCATACTAGTTGTAGTGTAGTTATAAGCAGCTCCAGGTTATATTTTTTTGGAAATTGGTAAAGTGGGAATGTGCCTGTGACAAGCCTAGTGCCTAATTGGACACCTGTTTAGTGTGTCAAGGCTGGTGGTTTTGTCCCTCTTCTCAGTTAACTATCTGGCAGGTATGACAATGAGATTGGTCAATGAGGCAGCCTTCAGTGCTTGTGCAACAGGATATGACTGTTTGGAGTTTGGCGACATGTGATCGGCTGAGGTTACATGCACAGACGCACAAGGATAGAACACAGTCACAGAGGAACTAGTTTGTCACCCAACAATTGTAAAACCCCAGTTGTTCACTAATACGCAGTGGAATCACTAACAAAGATGTGTTGAGTCTTCAAACAGAAGCTACGAATACAACACAAGAAAGAAATTGAGGCTAAAACAAAAAAAAGGCAAATTCATAATGATACTTCAGCTTTTTGTTACTTTGCTTGCACCATTGTCTGCGCTTTTCATCCATTTATTCCCCAGTCCTGAAGGATCTGTAAAATAGCTGACCAATTTAGACGGTCTTAGGTCATAATCCCAACACAAAGCCAAATATTCTAGTTCTCTGATGTTTCACAGGAGCTAATCAGACTTCCTTAGCTTGTTCCCAAATGGCTTTTAATATAACTTCAGTGAAAGGATGTTTATTTGTTTGTCCTTTGATTTCACAACAATCATTCTTCTGATCAACTTCAGACTGCGGGTGCATCACTCACGGTCTATGGAAGTGCAGTGTTTGGTGTGAGCTCTTTGACCTCACAGGGCATATTTATTAATAGTATGTTATGTGCACTTTTTGTGTTGAATTGTGTCTAGACCTCATCAATTGTGTAACTGCCAAGCCTCATGTTAGCATCACTCGCTACGTTCCGTTATAGAACAGATGAAAGGAGCGGGACTACAGATATGCAAGACATTGAAGCAAAGTCAAACATTTCAAGCATGAGCAATGTAGCTTTCAGAATGAACACTTTGTTCCCAGAAATAGCCTGGTTCTCAAGAAAGCCACAAGCAGCAATACCTGAGGCCAAGCAATTAGCCTGTTCAAAACAGGCACGTTGTGAACTGCACTGCACTAGTTTTTAGAATATGCAGGTTGTTTGAGGTCAATGTTATGAATGGCTCCAGCTTCATCATCTGTGAGTGATTGTTCCTCCCTCCTTTATTTAATTACTCACACTCAAACTTAATGCACATGAAAAAATACAATCTTATTATTTTACTGTGATCTTGATCTTAGTTGAGATTAAGCACAGTTATACGGACACAGTGCGATAAACTGTATCATATAGACACTTCAGTATCCTGTTTTGAAATATGGTCATGTGTGCAGCTTATTGTGTCATGTTAGAAGAAGGGAAGTGTCTCGGGTGAGGTGGGTGTGGCTGACTCAGCACTCACGCAATGTTATGATGTAAAATAGAGGTTTTTATATTATTTTCAGGAAAACCAAATCAGGGTGGGTTTTAAAATATTAGCTGGCAACCTAGATATTTGGAAGGTGCTAAATGCTGTATATTGTAGAGCTAAATAGCAAAAGCTATCCTTAACCTGGACAAATTTTCCTCACGTTGACTTTCAAAGTAAAATACATTCATACAACTGATATCACACAAGAAATTAATCTTTTCTGTGATGTATGTAATGTGATGTATCTTGGTGGCTGAAAATCACTTTACAGCTTAATGAGACTTTCTTTCCTCACCACATTAGTGTAAGATGCATTATTACTGTAAACAAAGCCATTGCGTCAGTGTGTTCTTTTCCTTACTGAACCACACTGCTTCGATTGCTTTGCCTTATGGTACAAGAAGTCTGTTTATGTTGTCTTTTGTTTTTTTCTTCAGATGCACTCTGTAAGGCCTAGGGACTGTCTTTCTCTAGTGATTTCTTTGCCTTCCGGTAATAACTGCTTTCATTAACTGCAGCCACAACCACATATTTCAGAGTGGTTCTTTTCTTTCAATCCACTTGATAAATCAGCACTGTGGAACAAGAATAGAGCCATAATTCTTCTCTACTACCATAATTCGTAGTAGTTTGCTTATCATCCTTTCCCTTCAAAAGCAGTTATATTTCATGTTGTCAACATTATAACATAACATAAGATTAAGTATAATTTTTTAATGACATTGAATTTGGCTGTTGAAGAAAAAAACCTCTTCAGGTTCACAGTGAATCTATAAACCTGTTAAGCAAGTTAGCAATTAGCTGGGGATTTTTGACTAGAACTAGTAAGACTAGAGTAGAAAAGAAGTGTAAATACTGGGGTCTAGAAACGCAGCTTTAAATTAATGCTAATGTTGCTTCAAACATCTGCTTGCTAAATCAATTTAAACATTGAAAAATAGCTCTCAATAATGTGGTACCTTATGATGGCAGGGGCTGTAGATTATTCTAAGCAGCTCTACTAGGACATCCAGTTATATCCAATATTATGACCATTGAAGTTGGTTGTAGATGGTAAACTGATGGGATTGCGCAATAGGTTTCTAATGCTGTCAAAAGTGGATATGTATAGGTTTTAACGCTATTGCATTCATGGATAAAACGCTGCTTTATAATGCTATTATTTGTAATCCTTGTAGTCTATGTTTGACTGCTCTACAGTTACTAATCTTGGACAGTATAATCATGACAGTATAGCACATGATTACTTTTGCAGGCTGAGATATGTACACAATGTCTTTGCTCATCGGGTCACACTGTGAGCCATGTGTCAGGATTAACCATGTTTTATGTAATGTATTAACTGAGCTCTGACATGGACTGCAACAGCGTTTGTCTCTCCAGGCACACATGCATACGCACACTCATACACACACTTCTTTAAGTTTAGATTAGGTTGAGTGTGAGTGAACGAGTCGCGCAGAGAGAGAGGTGACCTTTACCATGTAGAATCGGAGTGACAAGTATTTGTTGATAATTAGAAATTCCATTCTATTTTAAGTGTGTGTGTGTGTCTGTCTGTGTGTGTCTAAGCATTACTGTCAACTGATGTATGTTTCTTTTTATTCCACCGCTCATCACCACCATTTTATAAAAACTTTTTAGCCATAAGGATCTGTCATTTATACAGTAATTCCAAAGATTATCGCCACAACAGTACATTGATAGACCTTTAACAAGTTGGCCAGGTTGTTTTGTCTTCACCATCCAGCAGCCAGGTAATCCAGGTTGAAGCTGTCATGTGAAATGTATCTTTTTAAGTGTTGAATGCTACTGTAGTGTTTCTGAGTAAGACACAATCAGCTGTAAACACAGTGAGTCATCGCTAATCTGACCTCCACTATCAGTGAATGATAAGTGATAAGTGACATAGCCATCATTCAGGAAGAAGCAGAATCATCATACATAAAATGTTCAGCCAGACCCTGCTGTGTGCCTCTTGCTAAAAAGCCTAAAACAACCACAACCATGCCAACAAACTCATCAGTCAAGCCCACGTGTCTGTGACAAACTGTAAAAGCTGATATGGGACCTTCCACCCTTTGCGAATACTTCTGTTGACTGTCGATATTTGGTGGGCAGACTCCAGCTCAGACAGCACCTCTCCAGGTTTCAGCCCTCAGGCTATTTATGGTGCTCTCTGTTCGCACTATGTTGCTATTAGGCCCACATTCCCCCATGCGGTAACATCCTCTTATATTCTTCAGACCTTTGTCAAGTAGAGCTTGAAAATATCTCTTTGGTAGGTGTGATCTTCACAGGTGCAGAATGTGTGCAACAAGGAAATTATTAACATGGCACCATTCATTCATGCATGCAATCTTCTTTGATTATGAATATGAGTAATGATTTTGCTTGTGTGACCAAAGATCCGTCTGTTAATATCCATACACCTCTTGAAGGACATATTTAGGCTGGCAGCATTTCAAGTAGATGCATTTTTAGCATGGCATGAGTGGCTGTCTTTCTATTTCTTACTGCAGGCACGTCATCTAACTCAACTATGGAAGTGTAGAACTTGAGTGAAGTAGGTAAAGTAAAACTGAAATATACATACTCTCATTTTTTTTCATAGTGTCAAAAAACTGAGAAGAAACTGGAAATTAGAACGGCCTGGATACAGAACACTAGTTTAGACTCTGGTCAGAGGTAATTGCCCACCGGTAAACAGCTGATCCTTCGAGGCATTTTGGTTTATCATTTGTCCCTCCTTTTTGTGTCCTTCTTTGACCAACTGATTCCCCTCTGTCAGTTTAGAGTTGAACTTTGTCCTTAGACCTAGTGTGGCCTCAGTGGTGGACACTTGTCTGCTGTGCTGCCTCTTTATCTGCTATCACATACAGAGCAGCACTCAGCATTATGAGTGTGTGCTGGCTTCACATGCTCTGCCCTGCTAACCTTTTTCACATTAGCTAATTTTGTGGAGGTTTTGTTGCAGCTGTAGTTAGAGCTCATTAGCTAAACGCATACTAGAGATATGAACTGATTCATGCAGAGGACACACCTGTGTACTTCTATCTTTTTATGCATACAGCGTTTTAAAATGACTGAAACACTAGTAGTGAGACCTCCAGTTGAAGTTTGGGCACAAGAAAAAGCAGGTTGCACTAATCAGTGTTGCTTCATTAGTTATGTTCTCAGCTAGGAACAAAATTCGCAGTTAACATGACCTTGAACCAGAATATTATTTCCAGTTAAAAGCTGCTGTGTGACTCTTGTGTCCAAATCAGTTATAAAAGCCCTGTGGTGGTGAGACAACCCAGAAATCATCTGAAGTGTCAGAAAACCTCACACGCCTTTAACGTGTATTTTTAATGCGTTACGGCAGGTGGTGATGAAGAAGCGTGTCATGTTGAGTGAGTGTATAAAGGTGAGCCCGGCCAATGCTGGGTTTCTAGGGCAGATATTGATTGATTTGGGGAATTATAAAAACTTATATGTATGCTTTGTCCTATTTTAAACCTAACAATGATCTGGATATGAATCCCAAGTATTTTTTTGACATGGATATATACTAAGCGAGACATTTCTCATTTATTGAAAAATAATTGTCTTTCCTCTTTGTCGGACAAACTATATAATGGTGACACTATTTTCTTATTTATTTAATCTTACTTTTCCCCTTTTGTGTTGAAAGTTCTTACATTTTATCTGACATATACACCAATGCAGTCACATCTGCATCTACACTACAAGTTAATGAAAGTAATGATATGTAAAAAAATAAAAAAATAAAAAAAAGTATATTTAATTGTTTGTTTGTTTTTTGTTTTTTTAATGGTAGATTCACAGGCCAGGATTTGAGGTTGTAAAGTCTATCGAGTTATCAATTAGAGGGCATTTAGAAACTATAGAAACATTCCATTGATTAACTCTGCTGCTCCTTTTTCCTTTACATTTGTTGGATAATGTTTAAGTAAATACTTAAGACATTTTTTTCACATGACCAACACAGAGTGAAAGGTGATACGCACTCATTATTTGCTGACCCCTCATATCTAACCAATAGAAACTGTGGTTCAATGATTAACAAATCTCTTGTGTGTCTTGTGTGTAAGGTGAGCTTTCTACATCAGTGTCTTCAGTGACGCTAAGGATGAAAGAATATGTGTTGCCAATGTCTGACAAAAATGTCTGATAGTTATTTGGTGCTTGGCAGGTGTTTATTTCAGATCTTGCTTGTTTGGCCAACCTCCAGTTAATGTTGTTGCTATCTACTGTTTTACATTCCTTTTTAAAGGAGTCAAAAGCATGGCAAATATACATAAGGCAAACTTGTACTTGGTTTGCAGTCATGATTTAGACTGGAGTTAACCAGCATGTTGTTTTTGTTGTTTACAGAGTTGTTTTAATTTATTTACAGCCATTCAGAAGAAATAGTTGCCTTTCCAAGGAATTTTGACAGGGTTTACATGTCAGTCAAATTCTTCTTCACCTTAATTCAATGTATCAGTGGCACAGTTTACAGCATCTGAACAAGGATCGGTATCCAGTAACAATAGTAACATTGTACTTCTTGGCCTTCATGCATAAATCATATATTTTTTGGGGTTTTTCTGGTGGTTGAATAAGTTGGTTGTGTTTCTTTGTAGTGCAAATGCATCCCATGCATGTGATTTGTTCTTAAAATCACTTTCCCTGAATCCAGAATAGTTGAAAACAACTGAAGATGATCTGTTTCGATGGACTAGCTTTTCCCCCCGTCTGCTCTATATTCATCTACTTTTCTCTGAAATGAAGCCACAACATTTAGAAATGTTTTGCACAGGCATGGCAGCTCCCCAGCCATAAAGCCAAAGCATCTTGATCACCCCCTGGTGACTGGGTCTTAGAAACATCTGCTGCATATCAAATTAAATGCGTCCTCACCTATCAGTGGAGAATTTTAACATCAATATTGTTGTTTGCTGTAGTCTAATTTGAATTTGCAAGATCGTTTTGATTTACAACTCTTTAACTTAAGCTATTAGCACCCTTCCTAGTTAAAGGTGCGTTGCTGTAGACAGAAAACCGCACAGAACTGTGATCCTGGGTCAAATGTGGAAACCCCTCAGTTTTTCAAGTAGGGGAATTGTCCCAAACAGAAACATGCCAATATAAGTAACAGAGGCTCAAACATAAAGAGATCTAAGTCTGAAGTGGGAAAATGACATGGGCGAGCACAAATGTCTGCAGACTAATGGAAATAACTATTAGGGCAGCCTCTGGTATCAGTGGTGGAAAGAACATCTTTTAACTAAGTCTGGGTTCCCTAAGTAAACTCAGCAATCTCAATGTCTTTCGTCAAGCAGGGCAGTGAAATTGTCTGCATTGTATACTTTATATAGAGGGCTGGTGCCTGTTTCATTTCTTGAATGTTACCATTCTTCAAAACATGAAGTTTTGTTGACTTTATTACCCTTGTGCCTGGATGTACTCTGCTGACATTCAGAACATTTACATGCACCTAAATAGCCAGGCTGAGTTGCTGCTGAAATAAGATTTCTTAAACATCATATTCATGTAAATGACAAACCTTGTATTGCTATAGGAATGAGAGAAACCTGATTTCCCTTGCCACAAAGTCCTGGAGAAACATAACTTAGAATGTACAATTATCATTATCCACATATGCTGTTCAGGGCAACTTTCCCTCTCTTTGGTACATATTTGCGTTTCCACATGTGACCAATAACAGAAGGGGCTCCTCATGTTGTGAATATTTGTCCTGTCATTCCCCTTAAGCTAAGCTCTTTACAGCTGTTGACATACCGATTGTTCTGTTTGGTTTCAGGTTAGAAAATCCACCCCTCATCTTCTTCTCGCCTTTCTCCCTTCCTGTTCCTTCTTCCACATTGGCTGCTGTTCCCCGGAGGGCGGCTCTAAGTATGGGGTAAGAGAGCTGAGAGGAGGCACCAAGACAACACAAGCTGGGGAGGCCCTCTGACCTGCACAGGTAAAATGTGCACTCACACATTTCAAAAAAGCTTTTAAAAACATTCTTTTTTAAATTCATTTTTGTATTAATGCCTCCTTTAAAGTGGTCACTTTTTCATTAAGTCTCACATTTAACTGGCAGATAATATGTGCCAATATGGTTAAATATGAAACATTGTGTTCAATAATATGTCCTTATTTTACCTTTGTTTCATCAGAGCCTGACTCCATAAATAATAATCGCTGAAACTTTTAGATCTGCTTTATCTCTTTATCTCTCCCTTTTTAATCTGCCACAGCCATTGTGTTATGCAGCCTCACATCCCTCCCCCACACAGCTTTACCTCACAGAACCTTTCTATCAGGTGGAAAAAACAAAATAGTTAAACAAAACCTGGCATTGTCCAGGAAATTTCTGCTAGACCTGATGTTTGTTCTGATCAATGAAACTAAAATCGTTGAAAGTCCATCTGTTCTGCTGTTGTTGCCAGGCACCTGAGCTGTCCAATAATGTTAAATAATAATAATAATTTTTAGATAACACTAAAGGAAATTAATATTTGGTGTGGTGTTTTAATCAGCCTATCCTTTATAATATTAAATTGTGATTCATGGTTGCCATGGTCAGCTCAAACACTATGACATACTATAGAAAGCCACAGCAAAGAAACCATTGAACTGATGTCTAAAAATTAAGAGTAGGCAGTCAGTAAGTCAGCAGTGCTGACTATTTTGATGAATAAAGAATAGCAAATGAAGTGCTTTATAATATTCATTATTCACATTCATTATTTTATGTTATATTACGTGTGGCCAATTAATGATGACCTGACCACACCTATTGGCATATACAACACAAAACAAAGACAAAAACAAGCAGCCAGCCAGAAGCAGAAAGAGACAGGGTTGTGTAACTGGAACCAAAACAAGCAGAATATTCACTGTTTTCACAGAGCAATAAGAAAAGGCAACAGAGTGACTCTGGAAAATAGTAAATGGTCAAATATGTATAGAATGTGAAAACCCAACAATTTTTTTCACAAATATTGGTGGACACAAAATGCCTTTTTATTCCTATTTGCAATTTGTAAAATAACTGAAATAAATTGCATTTTTACTGTGTTATACTTCACAAAATGAGGTATTAAATATATATTATTCAGGATAACTACATGCTAAATGGGTTAGGGTTAGGACATATAAGGACGTTTAAAGTGGCATATTTACTCTCCATCTTAAAAAAAATCATATTTCCAACATTTTCATCATGAATGATAAATTAATTCTGGTCGGTACTTGTTTTTTTCTTAGGCAGGATTATCCTGGGCACCACTTCAGACCTGAATGGGGAGGGGTTAAAGATATAATTTTATTGAATTTGAATCTAATCCACTTTGATACAAGATGTTCATTTTCTATTGAATTACTTAAACATATTTGTTTAATATTGAATCTTATGATAGTGCATATAGTTCTTTACGGAGTTTGTCATTTCAGCATTTAGCTGTGAGTTGTGTGGATGTGAAGTGAAAGAAGCTGTAATAGCAACAGAGACAGTAAATATAGTTGGACTTAGTACAGCTATGAATCTATAGATGGAGAAGATGGCTAGAGAAGTTGTTTTTTTTTTTTTTTGCAAAACCCACAATGCATCTCATAAAAGTTACAACCACCTTTGTACTGACAAATGTATGTAAACATTTGTAGCATTGTCATTCTATCATGCCCTAAATAACATCAAAGTGAGAGTAGACAGAGCTAAATTAAGACCACCACTTTTTCCTTAAATGTTTCAAATTTATGGAATAATGGTGTATAGTAATTGAACTGCCAATCATGACTTTATACTTCTAAATCTCATCCATATAAATATATCTCTTTATGTTATCATTTGTCCATTCTAGAAACACATTATGGTTTGGATCCATCTTGTGTGCTCTGATCTAAATGTGTTCTTATGTATACCCTTTTGTTTTAAAGAACATCTTCATGCAACATTCTGTTTGTTTGCAATATAAATATATCTATAAATATAAAATATCCCTCTATATTGACATGATGCAGTAATCCCAAAGTCACATATCTGATCTTTTCTGTAGCATTAAACTGAATGTGGCTGGAATAGTTTTCAAGAATATATATAGTTAATGTAAAAGCAGTAGACCAGGCACAGATGTTCCATCAGGCAGATGCAGGTAGGTGTATGTTTAGCCTTGCATTGCTGATGCTTAATTAGACGTCCGGAAGCTAGGGTCTTGTCAACATGTTGTTCCTCCCCCACCCACTCATTTCCCAGAAGTCTCCTTGTTTGTATGAGGATGCAGAGGACAGGAAAGCTTAACCATCCATGAGAGAAAGAGATAAAGAACAGGGGTTTCCAAAGAGAAAAAAGGCTGAGTCTGGGCTTGTCATTGTTAGTAATAGAACACGGATGTGCCTTCAGGATTAAGTATCATCATCTTGCATGGATGAGACTCGCCTTTCTGTCTCTTATGAAAAAAGGGGGTAAACAAGGGACAGAGAGTAGGGACGAGGGTAAACAGGGGCACAGCAGTGCGGAGTTGTTGCTAGGAAGCAGGGAGCAACACGATACAGAAGCAGGGAGGATACAGGCAGTGGATCAGAGAGAGATAAAGCCACTGAAGCATGAGTCTGTTAACTATTTCTACTTATCTGATTTCAATTAGTGTTATTTATACTTATAACGAGTATCAGAGAGCAGAAACCTAAATGAAAATGTTCTTATGCATATGTCTTGCAGGACATCTATTGTGCTATGCAGTGTTACATTTAAACATCTAATTAATATGGTGAACATGGTAAATGAATAACATTTCATGATGGTCATGCCATGCTGATTTCAACATTTAGCTCAAAGTATCACTCACAGGGCTGCTAGCATGGCTGTAAGTTTTTATCTTTTATGTGACAAGGATTTGACTAAAATGAGCATAATATTCCCCAGATGCTGAGACTTTCTGGCTTTCAGAGCTCACCCTTTGGCCCATTGGCTCGGTGTCAGAGCAAAGGCTCCATGCTAACCATTTATTTAATGTTTGTAACAGCATCCAATCGTCGTTTTTTTTTTATTGGATTCAAAGTGTTTTTCATACAGGATGTGTGTAATTTGAAGTTTTTAGCCTTTTAATTAAAATGTGAAAGTTCTTTTGGGGTGTCCTAGAAGCCTCTGCGGTTTAAAATGTTGGTCATTTAGTTGCCAGCTTGGTTCTGGATCTTCATCACTTCATCCCTTTTCTCTCTCTCGCCTTGTTTCCTGTCATGGCTCTACTACCAACTAATTTAGTCATGTTTCTTGATCATGTGTCCTGTAAAGGTTCTTACCAAGACATTTCAACAGTGCAGTTCACCAGTAGGTTAATGAAAAACCTACAATGAACTTGAGCAGATGTACCGCCACTGTGGCTGCCTTGCTGGCAGCACAGGAACGAAGAAACAGGGAATGGGAGGCCCAGAAAGTGAGAAAGAGTGCAGAGATTTTGAGTTAGAAAAGAAAGGAGAATGTTATCAACAAGGATGTGAGACTGCCAAAGTAGAAACCTGATGCAGACTCAAACCTCCTGAAAGGCTGTATTGTCTGCCCAGTACCTCTACTCACATGTTATCCACATCTTTTTTTTCTTCTTTTTTTTGTTCATTTGAAACTAGCCAGAAAGACCGTGAAAATATGCCCTCAAACATTTGGCTTTATTAAAAAAAAAAACCTCTGCTCATTTTAAGCAATATAATGGCAAACAACTCAAAGACACATCACTGTGCACTGCAGTTTGTTTGCAAATTGCTGCCTAGAGTGCTTTGTTACAGTCTTATCTAATGGCATGATACTAGGTGAATCGTTTTATGTCATCTAATTGTTATATTGTATTTAGTTTGGACTGTAGCCAGAAACTTCAGGCAATGATTGTGATTATGTCCATGCACACACAAACAGTGTCTGACCCTGATGTGTAACCTGGCATCTGTTGGTTGTTGATTTGCAGAGATAAACAGCAGAGGGGAAGTTATGACAGAGACGGGCAGTGTAATGGGACTACAAGGCAGAAATAGCAGAGAAAATAATTTGTGAATTCACTTGTGGTTAACAGGTTTAAGCCTTGCTTTGTAAGAAGCACCCTTCTGATGCTGCAATAACTGCTGTGATGATGCACAAACACTTCTTTTGAAATTGCTGGAGGAAGCATCAGCAGAGATTACATATCAAGAAACTAAAATGACATTTTCACAGCTCTTAACATGTCTTTGTGTCACAGTGGTGGTGTGGTTGGAAACGCCCTCTTACTAGTTCAGTTTTAACAATCAGATTGGTGAGAAAACTTCCCTATAATGCCATCCATAATGTACCATAGAAAAAGATGATGGCTATCTTGTTTTCCCCTGAAGTGAAAGGCACATGACCACTACCCTGGAAAATCAATAGATTTTTCCATCAGGAGTTTTCTCTCAAGACTTGCCAATTCCTTAAAAGGCTTGGTGCCATGCTTGATCTACTAAAAACATGTTTACAGCCACATTTAATTCAGTGGTAATCCATCGCTGTGACTGGCATTTTTAGTCTTCATTTTATTATATCTGTTTATAGATTATTATTATATTAGTATTTACCTATTTGGTTTAAAGAACAGAAGAATTGAAAAAATAAACTTTTTGGTATTTGGAATCAGGTGCACATGAGTTTTTTTTTTTATTTAGTTAGTTATGACTGCTTAATACTATCATTGAGTGCTGAACCCTCTCTTCCTGTCTTCCATGCTGCAGTACCATCCTCTGCCTGAATTGTTTCTAATGTGCTGGAAGTGGCGCTGTTTTACCACAACACAGATATCACTAAAACCATGGGGAAACAGAAGCCTGAGTACATATGAACTCTGTTCTGCAGGGCTGTGTGTGGGAGCAGACACACGCACTGCAGGGGCAGGCAGGCATGGTCAGAAATCCAGTGGGAGTGAGATTTAGAAAAAAGTTATGCAAGTCGCTACTGGAAGGGACAATTAAGTGAGATTTCCAAAGGATAAAGGAGAAACCCTCCTGGCGGATATCTGCACTGTAATGCGTTTTTGTAGTTCAGCAGCTGCTTTTGTTCCTTCATTTTGAAATGAGCTGTTGATCTGCTCCTATGTTGGACTTTTTCCTTGCCTGTTATACACTCTTAAACATAAGTAAGGAACAGCTGTTATGACAGCCCTGACACTCACTCATTACTTATGGGGACATCTGGACTTTTCTCTATCTAACTACTCTATGAATTTGACCCAGTCTGAGTGAGCATAAAAATTTAGAAGTTTAGTTTAGAAGAGTCCTTCCAGGCCAATGCTTCAGTTTTATTTTGTTTTTAACTGCAGCTTGTAAATAAAAGTTTTTTTCTTTTCTCTTTGTGTTTCTGCTCAGGTGGTTACGGGTGCAGGACGCTGTCATGGCGCTGCTGCGGAGGAGGCTGAAGCTTGTGGTGACGGTGATGATGGTCAACCTCTTTATCTTCATCATCATCTCCCGACACAGCAGCCAAGACAAAAACAGCCGTCACAAGATCCAAATCCCCTCCAAACCTTTCTGGACCAAACTGGTTCCTAGCTCTGCTTACTGGAACCGGCAGCAGCAGATTCTGGACCTTCAGCACAATCCCGTCCTGATGGCTAACTACAGCGCCGCAGACATGCCTGACTGGCTCAACGACACCAGTTTGACTGCTGACCCCTGCCAGCCTAATCTCAGGGTTACCACTCAGGTTAAAGACTACAACTCCCTACCGGTTCGCTTCAAGGACTTCCTGATTTACATGCACTGCCGCTCCTACCCTATCATGGTGGACCAGCCCGACATCTGTAAGGAGCCACCGTTTCTGCTCCTCGCCGTCAAGTCCCTGGCACCGCACTTCGACCGCCGCCAGGCCATCCGTCAGTCTTGGGGACGGGCAGGCGTCATAGCCAATCAGACAGTGGTTACCATCTTCCTTCTGGGCAATGCCTCAGCTGGGGACCACCACCCGGATCTGTCCGGGATGCTGCACTATGAGAGCGCCCGCCATAAAGACATCATCCAATGGGATTACAGGGATTCGTTCTTCAACTTGACTGTAAAGGAAGTCCTGTTCCTGGAGTGGATTCAGACTCGTTGCTCAGGTGCTCGCTTCATCTTCAAAGGAGACGATGACGTCTTTGTCAACACCTACCGCATCCTGGACTTCCTCAAGGGTCTCTCGGAGCCCAAAGCCAGGGACCTGTTTGTGGGTGACTTGATCACAAACGCGGGGCCACACCGAGACAAAAAGGTCAAATACTTCATCCCAGAGAGCATGTACACCGGGACGTACCCTCCATATGCAGGAGGAGGTGGCTACCTTTACTCTGGGGACATCGCAGCTCGCCTGCACAATGTGTCACAGCACGTGGTGCTGTACCCGATCGATGATGTCTACACAGGAATGTGTCTTAGGAAGCTAGGGTTGGCCCCCGAGAAGCACAAAGGCTTCAGGACCTTTAACATCGAGGAGAAGTACCGGTCCAACCCCTGCGCCTACAAGAGCTTAATGCTTGTTCACCCGAGGACCCCGCAGGAGATGATCCAGATCTGGGCCTGGCTCAGCAGCCCTGAACTGACCTGCCAGTGACACCTCTACAGTAGGCAGTATGTGACAGAAACAAACATTTTTAAGGTCGTTCCCTAAAGGTCAAAGTGACAAATATTTAATTTTTAAACAGGGTCATGACGTAAGAGTTGGCAGCTTTAAGTTAAGATATTATTATCACAGTCACTTGGAGAAGCTGATCTACTGCACCTCTAAAAAAATTAGGTTTTCAAAATGGCCACCATAGTATTTTGACTCGATGTCAGACTTCCGTAGACGAGCTAACCCTGCTTTACTGTCTGAACGAGCTTCACCCAAAGTGGCTGTGTCTTTCTGTGCGTGCACATATTTATATCACAACTATTTATATGGCCTTTAAAATGCTTTAACACTGTCTGCTCTGTGATGGAGCGTCTCAATGCTGTATTATAGAAATGAGGAGAGTAGGAACTGGGATGTATCCAACTGGGACTCTGTGTTGTTGGACCAAAGGAAAACCGCATCAGGTTATGGCCCCTGATATGTTATGATTGCATCACTCTTGGGTGTCTAAGTATTTCACAGGTTAAAAAATGCTGATGTTCACTTCGCCTCTGAGTAACAACTAGTGGTTCCAACATGCAGAAGTTTCTTGCTTCGCTTTGAAACAGCTTCCTGGTGAACACTTCCTAGTAGTTGTTGCTGCAGGCTGAGTTTGTGCTGCTAATCCCAACCACACTCCCTAAAGTATTTACTTGTTACTCGCTCCAACTCAAACACAAACCAGTTTGTGCTAATAAAGTAACGTTTTGTTTTTCATTTGCAAACTATTTATTCATTGCGGAAAAGTAGTTTGTCTTAATTTGAATTCATAATTTAGTTTATCTAAAATCCAATGTTTCATTTCAGTATTGATTTGTCTGTTTTCCATAACTGGTGCATTTTTTGTAACTGGGAGCGAAATCTTGTTACAACAAAACCATTTCTTCACTAAAGCTTTGAAATCGGGTGTTTTGTTGGAGTGTATACACACTTTGCTTTCAGGAAACAGGAATGTGAGTCCGGCTCTGTACAGCTCAGCAGGTCTGGGCTTGGTTTTGACATGGGTGGAGAAATCCAAATGCTGTCTAATTCTGCTTCAGGTTCTCACTTTACCCACAAACTGCTCATATGAACCCTAAGTGCATTTCCTCACATATAATATGTTATTTCATGCTGCCGGCGTCGAGCTTCTGCCTCAAATACTTGCTATAACTTGCCTCCTGAGTGTCTGCAGCTGTTGAATGTTGAATGCTGTTAAATGTTGCCTTACAGTGAATCACAAACAAAAGTGTAACTTTCATTATCTTTCTTACTTGACAGAGTGTTCACTGGTCCCTTTAAAGGCTTCATTTCAGAATGTTACGTGTGTTATTGGGGGAAAGAATTTCTTAATGTTTTAACTTCTTTTCAGGACTTTATTTGTTGATGAAAGTTAATTATTTGGAGCTTATTGCTCAGCTCACTACTGTATGGCTTTAGTCTTCTACTCGCTTTATGAGAGAACACACTGCACATTTCTCCTTTGCATTTATATTGCGTGATTTTTTTTTTTTTTTTATCAGTGTGAGAGACACAGAAACATTGAGAGTCTTCAGATGTGCATTGTGATGTTACAGAAGCCCTTTAATTAAAATGTTAAGAGTAAGACATGAATGTATATCTTTACCCAGGTTTGGGGTCGACTCAGTGAGATATATTTCACTTCTAAAGGTGGATTTAAATCAGTATTCATACTCAGAATGTCACAGACAATAATGCCGCCTTCCAAAACGCATGTTCTTTTTACTTTTTGTGCATATAGCAGCTGCACATTGGAACATACTGCTACATGATATCAATGGACCCATGCAAGACTTACTTTCCCTTACTTTATTATAGTAATTTTAACCTAAGAGTTGCTTCAAAGTTTTTAAAAATGCAGGCCGTACGTGAAAAACTGCATTTAACTCTTATTGCATGATCTGGACTTCTTGTTTAATTGTGAGAAAATTTGTGCAAGTTCTCCTGAATCACCCTGTGAGGGACGGAGCGGAGTGATAGGATACGACACAGGGTTTGTGGTGAAAAACAAAGTATTTTCTTTTATTTCTCTAAAAACAAGAGAAATAACAAAAACTTAACAAACAGCCAGCGCCAAAAGACAGAATAAAAAAGAGCCAAACTCATCAATGGGTTGAACAGAACATTAACATGACGTCACCAAAAAGCAAAAGAACTAACTAACCCCCTCCCACAAGACACATGGAGGTATATATATTGGTCGATCAGACCAACAACCAAGCCGAAGGGAGAGTAAACAGTAAATAATTTAA
>JAOWBC010000318.1:2848407-2863523 GCA_028566105.1 Hypoplectrus providencianus
GTGTGTGTGTGTGTGTGTGTGTGTGTGTGTGTGTGTGTGTGTGTGTGTGTGTGTGTGTGTGTGTGTGTGTGTCACAGCAGCTTTGTGCTAAACACTGAAGACAGAAGTGCTGACATGTTCACAATAACAACAGTGAAGTTTTGTTTATATATATATAAATAAATATTCCACATTCATGTCAAATCGTTAAGCACAGATAGTGGACGTTTACCTGTGCAGGTATTTATTCATACAGCAAAATTTAAGCAATTACCAAAGCTGTTCTGATTCATCCTGAGGAAGACATAAATATGTGTGCAAAATTTCTTGACAATACGTGAAATATTTGTTGAAATATTTTCAGAAAATGTTTAAAAAGAAGTCACAGCATTCTCAACCAAGACTGATGGGGTTTTAACCTGCATTCTTTCTAACAGCCAGCAGAGGGCCAGACCACTGACTGCATAAAGAAGATTGGGGTTTTGGTATTTTTCACTTGATTTATTAAGTCAGTAAACAATTTCCCAATGAGGTTAAAGTCTTAGTTATTAGTGTTTAGTCTTCTTCAATACTTCATCATGTTTATTTAGTAAATTATGGTCCCATTTAGAAGGAAAAAGACGGTAAAGCAGGTTATGATTTAGGGCATAGCATTGCACATCAATGCCAGTGCATACATTGAAATATACCTGACATTCGTTGTGAATTCATTCAAATTATGAAGGCTGAATATGGCCAATCATTGCTTATGAAACATTTCTTTTTATTGCACATTCTGTGGATATTTTGCTTAAAATTACAGCTACAGATGGAGAGTTTATGTGTTGCTTTCAACGGATTTATCGTGTCTTTTTTGTTTAAAAAAGAAATAAGTACTTTAATGTGACCCTGACCCTCCTTTGGGATGAGAGTCGGTGCAGGTGTGAGAGAGCAAAACAAGGAGGGTTTACGAGACAGATGTTGGGTTTCTCTGCAGACTAAAACCTCACTGATAATGATTCAACGACCATTTAAGGAAATTCTAAAAAGACGAATGTTTTTGTTGGGGCACTGTTTTAACAGTTTTTCATCTGTGCCAGGAGAGTCCAAAGCCTCTGTACCTTCAGAGACTCTTCACCTATTCATAAAACCAAAGTGAAACATCTGTCTTGACTGTATTGATGAGGTGTGTATGAGCTCACAGTGAGGCCTGACGTCATCGATGACTCAAACCTGAGTCACAGCTGTCAGTGACTCTCGTAGCATCCTGATACTTTTGGGTATTTTAAGACATCCACCATCATTTCCTTTTCCTCTTTGACTCCTCAGTTGCATCCTGTTGGCACAGATTTATTTTTAGGATGAGACACGACAGTTTAACCACAAAGAATATCAGAATATATCTCTTTATACACTCCTGCTTCCTGTCCTTTTCCTCTGCAACATAAAGTTTTATTGCTATTCAGAAACTATTAAGAACATATTCATGAGCCTTTGCACAGGGGACATGGTGGTTTATTACAGTGAACATGAAGCAGTTCAGTGTAATTTGAGTCAGTTTGAGCACTGGAAACACTAACTGGAAGCACTTACAGCTGTAAAAATGTCATCCATGTAATGCCTTTTGATGCAATATAATCGTGTTTAGTGGATTTGTGTGTCAGTGAAACTTGCTTATGTCTGATAGTGACTGATGTCAACACAGTCATTACAAAAAAAGCATTTTATTGTTACGTTTCTGTAAACCACAGATAATAAATCCAAAAGTGGTGTTACATTTTAGTTCTGATTGCATTTTAATGGCATTTTACTTGTTTTCACACTGGACAAGAACCAGAACCAAGAACCTCCTCCTGGGTGAGAGTCCAGTTTTAGTTTGACCTCCATATTTATTAAACATCATTTTCTCTAAGGACTGAATACAACTGAAACACACCATGACAAACTAGTTTCAGTGTCTGACGAGTTGGAAGAACTTCATGAGAATTATTAACTGGGATCAAATGCATCCAACCCTTTGTATGAAACTTCAAGTTGTACATTTAATTGGTTCCCAAGTTGAAGGAAAAAAAACTCCCTTGAAAGTGAAAGTTTGAGTAAAACGGAGTCAGAGCAGAATAACTTCCACTGCAGCTGATGATGTTCAGATGTTGAGAAATAAAACGGTCCATTCTTCAGATGAGCAGGACACACTCAGGCTGCAGGAAAGATCTCAGAGGTTTTGATTCCTGACACAAACCCCACCCACCTGCTCCTCTCTGCACGATGAAAACAAACACGCTGGAATCATCATCAGCTCTCCGTTCCAGGTTTTTAAAAATGAGACTGAAGCAGAGAGCGACAGCTGAGTCATTCTCACCGCTCAGCTCTTTTCCATTTTCCGTTCCAGCAGAATGATTCCCAGCACATTTTACTAAAAGCTTTGAATGTTTCATGTGGAGCTCGTTCCAGTTACACTTTGTCAACGAGCTGAAAGACTTCTCTCTCTGCTTTATTTCAACCTCCAATCCTCCATTAGCTCATCATAACTTCATTCACAATGGAGAAAATGTATTTGGACTGCGTTTAAGAACACTGATAAGAAGTCAATTATTTTAGAAAGGCTGTGACTGAACTTTTGCGTCTCACTTTATAAAAGATGCTCAGATATTGTTGAAAAGTAATCTATTTTATTTTTTGTGCTTATGAATAGCTGAACTTCAGTCCCCTAATAATAACTAACAAATGGGCTTTTCATTCATTTTCAGAAGGTTTTGGCGCCTGAATAATTTTTGATTCAATCAACATTAAACTGATTTATCCAGCTGAATCAAATTCTTGAATACATATTTTAACTTGTGGGTGGCCAAAGTAAAAGCTCCTTTAAGAGCAGCCCTGAAAAACTAAATGACTGAATAATGAAATCCCTAAAAAAGTCTTTTGAAAGACGTTTTGCTGACTCAGCTGATCGGAGGCCTGGCCCTGACTGGATAACAATCTGACCACATCCTGACATCATCAGCACGCTGCCAGGAAGCCGCCATGATGAACTGGAGAATAAGTTCTGGGAAATTGATGTGAGCAGCGATTCTCCTTCACACACACACACACACACACACACACTCACACTGATGAGCTGCTTCAAGGTCTCAGGAGGTTTCACTTCCTCATCTGTCATCCAAATGAATGTAATCTCTGTGTGGGACTAAAGCAGCAGCACCTTTTTGTCTGCACACACACTCACACACACACACACACACACCTTCTCTCCCTCTTTTTGTTACCTCCTGTCTAACACACACATATGCGGACACAGCATTCGTAGAGGGGACCTTAAAGCCTGCGGCATCAACTGGTGCCTGCAGATAAAAGCAGTACATCGAATCCTTCAGGCTCCATGTTTCTGAATCCTGCAGCACTTTGTGGAAGGAAGTGAGCCGACATTAATCACACTTCAGATTCTGGATCAGTCCTGCAGCACTCGGAGGAAATAAAAGTGCATTTTCAACACTGTGAAAGCAAAATTAGAGTGAGAAATGACATCAGCAGTGCACACACTGATGCATTTTTATATCCTTGTTTGTATGACATATTTAGTAAAGCTTTGAAGCAGAACGTTTAACTTTTATTCAACACGCTTTCTCTGTGTTTCATTGCTGGATTCAGACAACCAAAGACTTTGGAAAGATGTTTTTTGTTTTTTCCAAACTGGAACGAACAAACTGGAGGAAACAGTCGGTCACAGCGAGCCGGTGAAGGACGGGACATGGAGGCAGTGAGTCACTGCTCTGATCCAAATCTACCGTTTCAGACGAAATCACCAACATGCAGGAAATGTTTGTTGATGTTTTGATGCCACAGTGTGACAGATTACGGTTTCCCAGCCACCAATTTCTGGGTATGAGATTTTTGGCCTTTGCTATCTAAATTTAATACATAAACAGCATTTAAAAGGACAATTTGGCCCCATATAATCAGTGCCACTGATGTCAGCCTCAAAATTCACCTAATCCGAGAATTAGGGCCATATAGGAAAAAAAATATTGAGAGGAGGTTAAAAAAATCATTATACACTTCAAAATGTTGACTTTTTGAGTTTGCTGAAGAACCAGATTAGGGTAATAAAAATAAGGAATCTGTGACGCGCTGTGTATCCACCACTGAACATCAACATGAAACACTTTCTGCTCACAGACGGAGGGAAAAAGGGGCAATTTACTGCAACACGGCGCTGAAACTGTGTCCTGGAGGTGGAGGGAGTTATGATGGATGATCCACCTCCTGGTTTTAATGATCATGTAGCTCCCAGCTTCCCCAGTCTGTCTTCACTGGGAGGAAGTTGTGCTCTAATTCTCTGCATCCTGTGGGGGAAAGATGAAGGGAGGGAATAGAAAAGAGGGAGGCACCACAGAAGAAGAGGGAATTATGAAGAAATGTGGCATGAGAAGGAGGAGCAGGGGAGAGGAAAGAGGAGGAAAAGATGGTGCGAGCAGAGCGGAGCGTCCCAGGAGAGGAGCAGCCGAGGAAATCATCGCCTCCACTCGTGAGAGAAAACTCATCAAAATGCAGAGATCGCAATCCAGAGCGAGGCTGCAGCGGCGTGCAGACTGACGGTGATCCGCCCTGCTGCAGCACGCAGGAGGAGCAGGGTCTGCACCTCCTCTGCTCCTCCTCTGCAGAGGAGCCAGTCACTCTGCACACAGAGCCTGTGAACACCTGTGGTGGAGTGTAACGAAGTACATTTACTCAAATACTGTACTTAAGTTACATTTTGGGGTACTTGGAGTGTAACTTTATTCATCTACTCGAGTACAATTTAGGGGCAAATAATTTAGTTTTTAGTTGCTTTTTTTAAACTCAAGATTAGATATAAAACAATCTAAACAATATTTTATGATTATGCATGTTCATAAATTAAACAATATAGAAGTATATAAGCTGATAATAATAAAAATGTAATTTATAAAATACATTTTAAAACCATAGCTTACAAAGTGCTTTGATAGAAAATATAAGAAATAAAATAATATAAGAAAAAAAAATTAAAAACAAAACTTAAAGAAACAATGACAAGTAGTTAAAAGGTACAATGAATAAAATACTAATAATCTATTTATTATTAACATATAAAACAATCTCAGTGGGTTCATTCTGCATAACAAGCACTTTTACTTTGATACTTTGGGTGCATTTTGATGCTGGTACTTCTACTTATCATACATGAAGAGCAGGTGAAATGCAGCCTGGTCTCACATAATGAAGACATTTCATTCTCTTCTGCTGAGGCTGGGAGTGAGTCTGTTTGGCTGCAGATCCGGCCTCATTATTTTCTCTTCCTGGCAGGGCTGAGCAGCTCACCAAGTGTCAAATTTCTCCCAAACTGAATTTGTTTCTGAATCAATTAGAGGTGTGAAACTGGTAATCCAGGAAAATAATGCTGTGAGGGGCATAAATAGAGACAAATCTAGAAAAGAATAATTAGCTCTGAACTTTCCACTTTCCTGCTGTTTGGTCCGGCTTTGAGGCTGAGTGAGTATTTGTTTTCAAACTAGACAAAATCTTCCAGGAGAAACTGTAGAAACTGACAATAAGTGTGTTTATTATAGTCACTGTATTTTTAATCAGTGTGAACATAAACCACACATATTTTTTATCACACAACCTTTTTTTTCTGTTTTGTTAAGACTTTCGTGCTTTACGTCTGCAGACTTTTCTGTATAAAACAGGATGTTGTTGGTTTATACTAAACTGAGACATTTTCAGCTTTGTGACTGTGTCTGCTGCAGCACATAAAGATCCTTTCTGGGCTGCTCCAGTGGTTAAAAAAAAAGCCAAATTAATGGGATTTTTAGCGCCAGAGCTGTGAATGTAAAGCGTTGATGTTTAAATGGCTGATTAACTGCTTCTCTTTGTTTGATTCCTTCAGATTATTTTGAATCTAAAAGGTTTACTTATCACAGGAGCTTTAATTTCCTTTCTACACGTTCATATTTATGAATATCAGGTGAGAGAGAACAGACAGCTCCTTCACCTGTGTGTGTGTTGTCTGTGAAGCCTCTCCTCCTCTTCCTCCTCCTCTCTTCTTACCTTTTATCCTCCTCTTCGGTTTAATCCAGTAAAAGTCTTCAAACTGCTTAAACCCTGTCTGTTTATTTGCACCGAGCTTCTCCCTTCTCGTCTTTCCCCTTCGCTCCCTCAGACCTTCGGGCTTGTCAGGCCTTTTCCCTCTCACCTGCGTCAGACGGCCCATCAAACCAAACAAACACAGTAAAGCGAGCTGCTTCTTTATCTCCCCCAGTGAGAGCAGATGTCTGAGCGATGGCACAGATTCCCAAATGGAAAAACAGAATCAGACCCAAAGCTTCACCGTGGTGTCTCCTCAGTCCCAGAGGATCATTTCCAGCCGACCTGTGGAGTTTTATCCAGGGCTGCACGCTCCTCTAAACCCTCCTCCAACAGGACAAGTGCTGCTTTAATGTCACAGTGAAGCTCTGTGGTCCCTGCTTTTAAATGTCACTGTGCAAACTTTAGTCATGCTGCAAAACTTAATTCTGTCGTGCAGCTTCAGCATCATGAAATACTGATTTTACCAACGTCTCAGGAATTTAGCTTGTTAAACAGGCCATATTCAGTCTGTCTCGCTAGTTTATGCTTGTTCAGCTGACAGCACAAAATGGAAATGACAACAAGAAAATTGTTGCAACAACAACAACCATCTGAAGAAGGATGGAGCTATACTCTATCTATGCTCCCATGTAGCCGACCTGTTGCTATTTTACTGTTTTCAACTCATAAAAGTCGCTCTTGGACGTCTAAAACTATCACGTTGAGCATTTTGTTGTAATAAATGACATTCTGTGTAGACAGATGTTGTTCTTATTGTTGTGTGTACTTGTTAAACAGAAGATGGTCTGATGATAATAAATAGATAAAAAAATAAAAAAAAACCTTGTTATAACTTATAGAAATATCACCAACACAAATCCAAGAAATCCAGAGCAGAAGCATCAAACTTAAAGGAATAAATCATTATTGACACACACTCGTTGTGGCTTTTGCACAACAAACTTAAGCAAACAAATTGGTCTTAGAATAAGTCGTTTCCTCCCAGTTTTCGGTGTAATTACCTTCTGCGGAGCCACACTGAGGCAGCCTTGTGTCATCCGTCTGTTAGTTACGTTGTGTAAACTGTTTTAAATTCACTTACGGCGGAGCAGTCTGTTTAGAGACGTAATGAATTGAATTATTCTGATTGAGTTACCCAGGAGGCCTCTGTGTTTGCTGAACATTATTGTGTTGGTGTGTTGTTCGCAGCACTTCAAACGCTCGACTCTCACAGGAGCGCCGGGATCAGCGGCTCACTAAGTGCTAGTTTAAAGGATTTATGTCGTACATCTGGACAGGACAACAATGTAAACAATATTACCTGTATAATAGAGTTAAACAGGCTGGACGTCACGGCGCTGTAGCCTCTGGAGCCTGTAGAGTCTCTTTATTTAAGCAACCTGAACTCATGATCCATGTCAGAAACATCTTTCCTCAAACAATACTTTATATTTTTGTGGCATTTTTGGCTCAAAATTTGTGTTAAAACTGAAAAACTCCAGCTTCCATCATGTAAAATCATCTTATAGCAATAACATGAGAGAGTGAATTATCATGTAACATGAACCTATAAGGACATAATCTCATTGAAAACCCCTCATACCCTATTATACAGTATGTAGCTTTTTTTTTTTTTTTTTTTTAACCATAAACATCTCTATAGTCGAAGTATCTTAACTCCTAACATCTGTCTCTGTTTGGCCTGTGAACCCAGATGTGAAACGAGTGACCCTGCGTCAAATCACCATCTGGTTTAAAATTCAGTTTACACCAATTATCCTCTTGTCTGATCTGAGATGATTCTCGATGCCTCGTTCCTCCGTGGCTTTAACTGCACAGTGTTTAAATTACAGATCTGCAGAAGTGATTCAACACATTTTAATTTCTTTGATAACTGAAGTGTTTTTGTTAAGGCAGAAAGCCTGCAGAGTGCAGGAAGCTGCATGTTTCTTTAAAGCACTGTTATCTCATGCAAACAGTTTATTATCTCATGATCTCAACATAAGAAATTGATTTATGATGTGATCTTCTTGATTTCTCTTTCCATCCTTTCTGGTCTGTGCAGATTTGGTCTGTAATCCACATGAGAAAACAGTTATGCATTTGTGCTGCTGAAACATTTGAAAGAAGACACTAAACCTCTAAATCTGCTCTTTGACCTCTGACCTGCAGTGAAGGAGAGAAACCCCTCCAGAGATCAGCAACATGTCAAATATTCTCAATAATCTCCTCATATCTGCAGCTTGGACTGCAGTATCGCAGAGTTTAAACCTCCTCTTTGCTAATATTAGATTCCAAAATGTTTTTTTAAACAGGGCCTGTCAAAATATGATGTATCCTCAATTGTGTGGCTTCAAGTCCGGGACACTCAGCCTGATTTAATGCAACATAAAAGCCATAAAAGCGATAATAAAACAGGCCTGTGATGGAGGCTGTATCTGGGCTCATCTCCTAATGGCTGATGTCAGTGTCTTTATGGTGGCAGATAGAGACGGAGATACGAGACGTTTTACTAGCAGAGCTGCTGTTTTTCCAGAGCAGAGGGAGGAGAGTGGTGTAGAAATATCTTCCCAGTGAGCGGCTGAACCCCCGACCCCGGTGCTGGATCAGTCCCTGTTATTACACCTGCAAGCAATGAGTGGGCCGGCAAGATGTGCAGCGCACTGGAGCTCAACCAAGGAGAACATGAGGCTTCCCACCGCTGCTCTCTCTCTCTTCATCCTCCCCTTTCTCTGCCTGATGCAGCGACTTTTCTTCATTCTTCTGCTTTTTTATTTTAAAACCTCATCAAAGGAAGTTTGATGAGCGGTTCTAGTTTGTCGCTCGAGGGCGGCGAGAGGGACTCCACGCTCTCTTATCCAATTTTTATGCTTTATTCTTGGTCTTCATTTCTTCAATAAAAAGCCTTTAATAAAATCAAACTGGGTATTTGTCGCGCCCTCCTCCTCTTTTCCCCTCCGTTCTTCCCTGTGATTAAATTCTTTGCTCTTTGTTTGCGTGGAAACACCAGCAGCAGCTCTATGAAGTCTTCCACCCCTCGCTCCTGCTTTCAATATGTTTGGACAGCCAGAGAGAAAAACTCTTAATAATAAACTCCAGAACAAATCAATTATCCCAGTGCCAATCTCAGAGTGTGAGAGGGGAAACAGAAACTTTTCCCTTTCTGCAGACTGTGCACAACAGAAGCAAGAAGACTTTTAGAGCTGCATTAGCGAGTCAGCCAGGTGTTTCAAACATCTTCTCATCAGCAAAAAACTGCTGAGTCATCACACCTTTAAACCTGCAGCTCCAACTCTGTTTTACAGGTTGAATCCAACAGCAACAAGCAGTTAACATGCCATGAAAGTCAATTAAAGATTTTTTGATGATTTCTTTTCTTTTTAAATATAAAGCCTGACTTCCAGCTTTTAAATTGGACAATAAAAGGCTGATTATTCAAACATTATAAATAAATAAATCATTAATTATTTGTTTATCAAAATATTGAGAGAATATCCAAAAGGGAAGTCACAAATACAAACTTTAACATCCCTGCTGAACTATATTTACGACATGAAACTATTAGAGACTTTTTTGAACTTGCGACCTCACAGAGAGACTGTTCCTCAAAACGCACGCTGACATACAGTATTTCACAGCCAGGAGCAGGAGAAGATGTGCTCTTTGCTTTGATTTGCAGCTCAGACATCATTTGTTTTCCCTCGGCTCGGTGTTGTAAATCACCGTCTGCTTTCTGTCTGAACACTCGATGCAGACAGGAGCTGCTTTTATTTGTTTGATGGCACAAAGGGGGAAACTTTAAGATACTGACGAGCAGCCGAAGGGAGAAAAAAGTCTGATATTCAGCTCGGTTCAACGAGAGAAAAGCAGATTCACACAAACACATCCAGCATCTGATTGTTGTGTTTCTCACCTGTGCTGCTGTGTTTGGCGCCTCATGGAGTCTTTAAGAAGAACTCAGCTTCACCTCCAGCAGCACCTGACTGCTGCTGCTGCTGCTGCTGCTGCTAACGCTCTCTGCACGTCAGAGCTCAGTGATAAATGGACACGAGAGGATAATTACAGTGTAGAGCAGCGCTGACTGGAAGTGTTCGACCTTTAATGGTTTGTTGTGTTTAAAGCAGGAAAAGTGGCCTTGTGACGGGAAACAGGCCACTTTAAATCAGCTGAATATCTGCAGGAATCTGGTTGAGACAAACATGAAACACAAAACAGTGACTCTCACAGCCCCCAGGTGCCCTCCGTCCTCCTCAAACAGAAGAAAAGTTCACATTCATAGTCACCAGTTTAAGACAGAAGGCCATTAATAAGCAAGTGTCAACCAAAGTCTTCACATCTGGATGCATTTTCAGATTAGCCCCTAATTGCTGACATTAATGCAGGATATTTGTCAAAGTGTCACTTGAAATGTCATTTTGTTTTGTGCTTTAGAGGAAGCTGACCTGACCTGCCACACAGGAACAGGCTCATTACAGTGGAAGGAGTGTAAACAAACTGTCCTCATTTTGATGAAGGAAGAACGATAAACCACAAAAACAAAGAAGAGACAAACAATCCAGCTCGTCTTCTGCTTATTGCTCACAAACTGCTTACAGAAACAGAAATAATCACCAAAGCTTTATGTCACAAATAACAGAAATTGTTTTTTGGGATCATAAGCCCCCTTGCAGTAGCTTTGCTGCTAAATTTTGCCTCGAAAAGAGAAATAAACTTGTTGGAGAAGGTGGTGCATCCCGTCCTCCAAGCCCGATTAGCTGTGAAGAATTTCACCAGTTTTTCCAGGAGCTTCAACTGGACAAAAGGAGGTAAAAGCTCATTTCAGAGAGGACAAAGGACAAAGACCAGTTTGACCTTTCTCTCAGAAAAATTGGCCTGAATATCAAAAACCAGAGCTTCTTCCATGAAACGTTCTCTCCGGTGTTACAGCGGAGCATTTGTCCGAGGTAATTAGTGGTGAAAAGGTGATGATGAATTGCTGCACAGCGCAGGGGACAAAAAGAGAAAGTGTTGCTCTGAAACTGCAGCAGATCAGATGCTGCTCCACAGAAACACAACCAACAAGGAGCTCCAAGAGCAGCAGAGGCTGTATTGATTTGGGCATATTAAACAAGCCCTGCGGTGTTGATGAATTACTTCCTGCAGTGAACCCTTTAATCACTCGATCCAGCCGCCCCGCTGCTAATTAACCAGCGATTTAAACAGGCAGGCGGAGGTGCCTCGTCCAGGCCGGAGCTGCTGGAGCTCACTAGTCATGCTGCCATCCACCTCGCCTGACTGGGTGCACAAAAAGCCCCAAGACAGCCAACCAGGGACTAATTTAGCCTTTGTTCAGGTTGTGTGAGTGGAAGTGGAGAGCTCTCTCTTGGGGAGAGTAACCGGAGAGTGACTCGTCTGCTCGGCTGTCGCTGTCCATTCAGCAGGCCGATCCCGCCTCACGCCTGTTAGCTAATGACCTCGCAGCAGCGTGCTGATCTGCTGACATCTCTCTGGCTTGCTCTCGTTCTGTCGGGGAGGTTAACAGGGCGTGCATGTTATATTTTCCACCTTCATACTGCTGTGCATTCACACATTTACATTTATATCTGAGGGCTTCTCTGACCCTCCACCTCCATGAAGCCCAGAGGAAAGTCTCGGTGGTTTCCACTTCAGTTAATGGCAGAAACACACTGATAAAAACTTTATTTTCAAGCTAAAATCTACATTTTCTTGCCAGATGAAACATGTTTTACCCTGTTTGAGCCTATAAGTCCATCCTGTATTTTTCCTTTTGTCTCTCTTTTGTTTAAAACAAAATGCACAACTGTCATGTTATCAGGACTCACTGCACTAAATGTGTCCTGTAATGGATTTTTAGCAGTTTAAAAAGAAAAATGGGCTTGAACTCCTCGCTGCAGGTCATTGAAATCATTCAGATCCTCAGCACTCAGCAGATGATGGGATTTCAAACCATGACAGCTTGGGTAAACATTTATTTTGTAATCATTGTTGAGCAATTTCGGGGCCACCACATATCTGTGCCGCTCTCCGTGTCAGCATAAAAATGTGAATGTGATGTATTTGCTCCCACTATCAGCAGCCAGCAGGCCATATGTAATCAGCGCCGTGTTTCTCTGGAGGAAAAGTGATTCTTCAAACGCAGAGATCGCTGCACACTTCCTGCACCGTCCGAGCTCTCCCTGGTTGAACGTGGGTTTAATTTCACACAGACATGGATCTGATAACCGGCCCAGATGAGTGTTAATGGGTAATTTGCTCCCCCTGAAAAGCCATTCCTCAGCAAACGAGATTAATTTAATTCTAATTTCAGAGTGATGGAGCAGGCAGATTGAGGTGCTCTGACCGCCGCACTGTGACATTGCCACAGAGACATAATGTGGCCATAAATGCACAATTCCAGCCTCTGATCTGCTTTTAAACTGTTATATCGGATGTCTTGTTCATTACAGGAGTTACTTAGTATTTAAATGCTTTATAATTTGCATTTTCATGTACTCTATTTCCCTCCACCTGTCTTGCCTCAGTTGGGAAATCACCTTTGTTTCCCCTTTGTGTCCTGGCAGCCCTCAGAGAGCAGGTGTGAGCTTGAACGATGCTTTTTTTGGCATATTTTTCTGATTGCACCTGTGTCCTTTGCTGCTGTTGATAGAGGTGTCTCTCTGCCTCCTCTTTGATGGATTACTGCATTTATGAGTGCTGTGTGTGTGTGTCAACGTAAACTGAATCCTCCAGAGAAAACTATCTGATTCTGAGACTGACACTGAGAAATCTCTCAGTTCACAAAGAGTTCAGGCAGAGCAGCATCGGCAGTAGTCTGATGTTTATCACTGAACGGACCCTGATGTACACAAACAAACATAAATATTGCATATACTATATTATAAGGCCAAGAAAATCAAGCATAACTTAATTATAAATATTAATAGTCCAAATTATTGTTAGCAAACAGCTGCAGTGAGACAGAGAGCAAAATAAGGAAATTATAGATGTAATAGAATATATACAGAGAAAAATAGAAGAAGATTCTGGATGAAAAAGAGCATAAAGATTAATGAAGGTATGTGTTAATGTTCTGCCTCTAATGCTCATAAAATCCAGATATGATAACAGGTTAATTATTTTTTTATTGATCCATTAAGTGCCTAATCATTTCTGCTTTGACTGGAATCAACTCTGATGTGGATTATCAGGGACCAACAGAACAGACCGACCTGACAAAGAGGAAACAAATGCTCTGACTACATTTGCATCATGAAATATCATGATAACCAAATCTGATAGAAATCAAATCCATATTTAGCCCAGTTGTTGTCTTTGATGGCAGTGATCCAGGAGGAAATCACCACGCCCTCCGTCCTTCAGTGAATCCAGTCATCCAGACGGAAACGGACTTCCTGAATCCGAGCAGCGAGTCTCAGACACCGCCCGACACGAGGGCGCAGATCAAAGCAGATCATGCTAATCTGTCATTGTTTCTGTCTCATGTTTCCACAGGAACACAAGCACAGATCTGTGGAAGGAGGAAAATATGATGACCCAAGCTGCCTCTGTGAAGATACTATCAGGTGTATTTATGTTTTTAGGTTTTGCCTTGTTGAGAGATTGGAGATATAGATTGTCTTTACTCATCCTAATGGCAAAAAAACAGACTTTTTTCTGTGTAAAGGCTGAAATTATTCTGTATTTCTGTTATCCCATAAATCAGACTGAAACCAGCAATGCACTATTTTCCGATACTCTCTGATTTTCCTCCTATACTACACTTTTATTGTTTGTTTGTTTTTTGTTTTTTAAAACATGACAATTTGTATAGTCATTAAAGTTTTTTTTTGTTTGACAAGGGACTATCTTCAGCTGGATCCTTGGTGGGTTTTGCATTGTTATTTTTTTTCCAAAATCTGAGCTTCATGGCACAGAGGAATAATTTATATGTTTGGCTTTCTACACAAAAGATTGTACAGTTGGATCTGTTAAAACATTTATCTGATTGTGTTGAAGTTAATTTACCTATTGTCATGGATTTTATTTCTGAGGATTGTATTTCAGCATAAAAAATCATCAAATGTGTGAAAATTATCTTTCAGAACTTCTAAGTATCATAATCTTTTGATTGCCAAAGAGCTTATTTTCTGCAAAAATAAAAAATGGATATATTTTATGTATACATCCATGTGTGATGAAAGCTTCTGAAAAAAAGGAGTTTAAAAAAGGCTTTATCATCCCTGCAGCACTCTCTTTCTTGAGAACAATGTGAGTTAAAAGTAAGAACACTGAGACATCTACAAAAAAAAAAAAAAAAAAAAGTAGAGAAAATGTTCTTACAAACCGTCCAAACACAACTGAAGGTGGTGAATTGAAGCTATCAGGCTTCATTTCTGTGTCGCCTGTGATTCTTGTGGCTATCTGTGCTCCACTGAAGTGGTTCAGCCTCACTTGGCTTCTATCTAAAGGACTCTGCTTTGTTAACAGGTCTTTTCAAGTGCTCTAACACCAAACGCCAGAGTCTCTGCGCCTCAAGTGCTGGCTTAGATCCTGGAGGACGTGTTTTTGTTGGCTCTCCACAGAGGGAAACAAGAGGGAGAAGTTAGGTGTGAAACTTTTGCTCTCAGTGTGCAGTCAGTCGGAGACAATATCACCGTCAGCACGATCAATAACATGCCCCAAAAAGAACTTCTACCCCTGCAAAAGGCAAAGCTGCAGTGTGCTTCACAGTATTTTAAAAGCATTTTGTGTTGAGAACAACAGGAGAGGTAGCTGCTTTTCAATTTAATGGCTTTGGAACATCTGGGAAGTAATGAAGTCATTTGTCAAACCAGACAAAACCTGCAAAACAAACACACAAAACAAGCGTCAACATTTCACCCTGAGACTGCAGGAGCAGCAGAAACGACCTGTTTTTAACGCCAGTAAATCAGGTAATCATGTTTAAAACAGTGTTCTCTCACTGCTGACAGTCCTACGTCTTAATTTTCCTGCAGCTGGAGAGTTTCAGTATTAGGCAACAGAATATACTTTGGCCAAATAGGGCAAATCTCAGTTGGGGGGAATGGAACATTTCTTTATTGAAGCTTTTGTTT
>JAOWBC010000318.1:2863623-2876437 GCA_028566105.1 Hypoplectrus providencianus
AAAAAACAGAAAATACAAATCAGAATTTCACTACACGAGGATGCAAACACACAGAAACAGGAGGTGTCAGGAGCTGGGAGGCATACAGGACTGCTTTTGACCTTTGCCACTCTCTTTCACTGTCCATGTATAATACACTCCTTCTTTCACACACACTGGCGAGCCCGTCCTTCTCCTCTGTTGTGTATGAAATGAGGCCTCTTCTGACATGTGGGCAGACACACAAAGCGTCATTTAGCACCGGGTCATTTGTCACATCAAAGCATTCCTTGACGCATGGAGGGAGGCTCCCTGTAATCTGTCAGAGTAAAATGTAAACAGGCGACACGGAGCAGCAGGATCAGCAGGCCCCCTGCTGTCAAATCGGCTCTGACCCTAAACCCTGAAATGTTCTCAGTTAACTAATCGTGTCTGAATGAAAACTGACCTGAAATACTGCTTTGTGTTGTGACAGTCAGATGGACATGGAGATCCCCCAAAAAGCCTTTCTTTCAGTTATATAGAGCGCATTTTAACAACATAATGGAATTTAGAGGTGCATATAATTTGAATTATAGAAGATTATAATCAGAATATCAGTGTTAGTAAGTAACTTCTGTGGAAATGCTAAAAGTGCAACATTTTGTGGTCCAAGTAGATGTAAATTGACCTTAGAGCTACAATAGAAATAAAAAAATTCAATACTTTTTCTGTGATTTTCAGGTCAACCCCAACTCAGAACAACAACCCACAAAGTGATTTTCGTATTGTTCGCTGTCCTGATTTTTTTTTCATATTGAGATGAAAATTATGGGTTCACAATAGGAGCAGATATGGCTTCTGGGTGAATGTTTATAACTATTAAAAGCGCTCAACAGAAACACTGGCTCTGTGCTATTTTATATTCTGCTGGATCACTCTCCATCCAGCCCCCTTCAAACAAACAAAACAGAGAAAAATAATAAAGCCACCATGTCTCTTTGCAGCTTATAACCCTGAGCAACATATAAAAGGATACAATATCAATTTCCTGTTATTACATCCAAATCTTTTTTTGAGATTAAATTAATCTGCCTCATATTGTCTTTCCCTAAGCAGTGCTGCTTCCGCCTGCCATGCATTTACAAGCCTGTGGTTACAGCCAGCGAGGGTGAGGGTTATGTGTGTGTGTGTGTGTGTATAGAGGAGGGGTATTGATTTCTGATGGATGGTAGGTGTTTTATTTCCCCTCAACATGTGAAAAAGACCCCCCGGCATGCGGGAGTACAAGGTTAACACTCACTTATTCATGTGACAGGGCCAGGAAGTGGAAGTCTCATCCTCATTAGCACTAACCTGAGGGGCCAAGCTTTGATATTAGAGTGTCCTGGTGGAATAAATACATTGTTTCAATCCCTGAGCCTTCATTTTTTGCCAGTTAGACTGCTTTTTTGTTGCAGCAAGAATACCTTGTGATACCTGCATTTTTAAAATTTATAATTAAGAATTTAGCTTTGTGTTAGGGAGGATTCATACACAACACATGTATGTTTACATAACTTTGATGGGACTTTTGCAGCCATGGGGCATGTTTATCCAAAGAGACAAGGATTCAAATATCTATGAGGGATTCTGAATTTGACAAGCGTAATAACAACAACCCAGAATGCCTCATGAATCAGTAAACAATGTGTAAATGGCACAAAAATTCAACCAATGGCTGATGTTCAGGGGCGTTTCTTCAGCCTTCAGTCATCCAGGCGGCAGGCGAAATGATGGAGAGGTGAGAGCGGCGTCAAGTCGCACTTGTAAACTAGAACGCAACCGGAAAAGCATAGATTAGCTTTCAAAATAAAATAAGTATGGCGAAGGTATAACGAAGAAGTAATATTTTCCTGATCAGCCGATTTAAGATTATTTTACTTTACTTTCGAATGTTACATTACACAGGAAATAACACAAATTTGTACATTTTTATTTTGTGTTATTTACCTTAACTGTTTAGTTGCAGTTTTATTTTCAATACCCCGACCGGAAATCATTTACAACTTTAACTAACTTTACGCTCTCCGGAGGACCAGAGCGGTCAAACTATCAGTAACAGTTGGCGTACTTTGCTATGGGAATTCTTGCTGGGGGTTGGGATACTTTTATTTTAACTTTGTTTTCGGAGGACAAGCTGAAACAAATTCCGTTACTGACTCAAGTCTGGATTCCCGGAGTTTTTTGTGCTTACCTGTGGAGCAAATGTGTCAACTGGCGAGCAACGGTTTCCGCTCGTGCCGTGTTGTGATGGCTAGCCGTAGTCGCTAGCAGGGCTAGCTAGCTGTATGGCTGGTGTCGGTACTGCTGCAAAGAGGGCAATAATTAGCTTGCAAAGCGGGCTACGCTCGCCATCTCGTAACACCGCTGAGCAAATAATGCGTTGGATAATATCGCATTAAGGTGAGTGTCACAACAGGCACAGTTAACCTAGTTTCACATGTTAACTCGCTAGCCTAGCCAGCTGAATCATTACGGTTAGCGGAGCGCAACGGCTCAGACTATTCCCTGGATTCAGAGACATTCCACCAAATATTCAATGTTTACAAAATGTTTATTTTAGATTCAGCTTTGTGGTGGTCTGTTGGCAGTGCTTGTAGACTGCATGGTTAACACGACTTATTTTAATGTAATGTCATGGCTTCTCTGTCATTGTTTCAATACATGCTTTCATATTTTTATTATCAAACATCCCCAAGTTAGCTTGCCGCCCCAGTAAATATCCCCCGACACGCCGTGCTGGCAGCAGAAGTCCTCAACATAGTCTTAGACCTGAACAAAGTGTTGTGTTGGCGATATAGAGAAAATGGTTTGCTTTAACACCTACTGTGCTTGAACCAAGGGCAACAGAAAAGCTCTTAGGCGGACAAAGCATCCCTGTATTGGTTAGTGGAGTTACTTGGCGTTAGAAATCAGCGAGGATACTCCGGAATGCCGGGGATTTACAGTCTCTCTGTTTCTGTACTGACTGTGCCCTTCTCTTTTCTTTTGCAGGACGATCACCAGATGGAAATATTATATTGATACCAAGTGGATTACTCATCATGCCTTTCGAAATTATGGAGTAAATTTCTTCACAAACATGCGCGCCGTCAAATCAAATCTCGCCCACTGCTGCAGTGATTCATTGCATTTGGATTTATCCGGTAGTTTTTAAAGACCAGTAGCCACGGCTGGATGTGCTGTCTTCTTCTTCTTTTTTCAAATGTGCTTCCGGTAAAACATTAGTTATGTGTCAAAGCGGGTCGGATATGCTCAGATTCTTTTAAACATTAGCGTGAATACGTGCGAAGGAAGCCCGGAGAAGTAAGTCCAGGACGGGATAGGTACACAGAAACTACCCGCTCCCAAAGAAACATGGCCTCGGTTTGGAAGAGACTGCAACGTGTGGGGAAGCATGCATCTAAATTCCAGTTCGTGGCTTCCTATCAGGAACTGATGGTGGAATGCACTAAGAAATGGTGAGTTTTTTTGGAAATGGCAGTCAACCGCAGTGCTGTCATTTAAGCCTCATGAAAACTGTGTCTCTGTGTGTGCTGGAATGCCGAGCTCGTTCCTGGTGGCCATAATTCACACACAGACACACACACATTCAGTCTTCTTGGTGTGCAGGCATGTCTGCATGCTGGGAGGGGCCCGGCTGCCTTGTAAAATTGCTATGCTTTTTTTTTTCTTATGCACCAATGTTGAATCTGTTTGGTTTGAGTCATGAAAAGTGGGAGGCAGGCGGAAAGATTTCCCTTCTTTCAACCTAAAGGGCTGGGTTCAAGCTGCCCCCGTTCTCCTGAAATGTCTAAAGCAAACCACCAAACACCGACAAGGTCCAGGGATGCTATAGGGAAACTGATCTTGACTTCTAACCTCACTGAGAGTAGTGAAACAGTGAAAGAATTTTACAGCTATTATTCTTTAGAAATGTGTAGAAAGCTTTAAAAAATCACAGGAGCTTAGCTTCATATTCATAGTATACCTAGTGAAAATATGAGCTGCTGACTCCAAAAAAACAAACACTTGTTAGTGTTGTCGTAGCACAATTTTCCTGTATCTCCCACTTTTTACAAATGACAACTCATAGTCTGAAAACATGTTTGTAAATGTAGTGAAGGAAGGATAAGGTTTACTGTTACTGACATGTAGAATTCTTACTTACAAGGAATTCTCCTTAGTATGTTGGTGCATAACGAAAAACAAGGACTCCAAGAGTCACAGATATGGAAGTCAAATGTCAGCAAATTTACACAAATTTACATATAGAAAAAGTATTGTTGCATCTTTTTCAACCACTATGTACACAAGTATAACCCAAAGGTATTCTGAAGTGAAGAATTAATGTACGAATGCAATACAATGTAAGAAGTGAGAGGAGCTATCCAGTGTGTTATTAGAAGTGTGGGGAGATAGGTTGATGTATGTGAATTGAACCTGCAGGTATGTGTCCTGTAATGAGTGAAAAGTGGCGAATTGTGAAGCAAAGATGTAGCCTGCAGACATGGATTCTCAAGCGGCTTGCTGTAGGCGTGACTAACACAGCCCCACAGAGCTTAGACCTGGGACAGATGTTAACGTGTTGGAGAATGGAATGAGAAAAATGTACATCTCTTCCCAAAGGGTGGGTGGGCTCAGCTCACTGTTGGTAATATGCTTTGTTTTGCAATCTGACCAGGACCCTTTTATGTTATCCAGTGGAAGAAATATGTGTATATATAACCATTTATTGTCAACCAGTTTAACACATATAATGAGTAGTTTGTGATCACAGTGATGAAGACATCAAATCTAATATTAGCAGCACTTTGAGATGCGTTAATAAATGCTCAGACTTTGTTCTTCAGTTAACAAGTTTGTCTTCAGGTCAGTTAGATTCTGACACATTGTGTTGCAACTAGCCAGGGTGTGATCTAACCACTGATCTTAAATGTCATCTTTAATGCAAAAAAGAGCTTAGATAACTTAACATGCAATGTACATCCAATATGTGGCTGTCTCAGGGTCTCTGCTTGTCTTCGGTTGAGTGTATGTGTGCACGCCTGGCTCATAGTGTGAGAGAAAGCGTTGGCGCTCACTTTCTGCCTTCCTTGGACTTCATCAGTACGGTATGTTATTGTTGCAGTGGAAACTTTCCATCTACGCAGACTGGAAACAGTCCCCATAGCTCAAATGGATCTCAAATCCTGAAGCCTTCAGAAGTGATTTCTTTTTTTTTGGAAAACCTACAGCCCTTTCATTTCAGGCATCAGTAACAGGAAGAAAGGCTGAACACTTATGTTTGCCCCTACATAAAGGTATGGGGTCTTTTGAATGTACATTGTGTGAAATGTGAAAGCCTTTTTGCACTCTTGGCTGACACTCAAAGGCTCAGTAGAATAATCTCTAAAATCTAGATAATTTAGAGCAACTAAAGAGCAAGAAGTTCAAGGTTTACTTAGGTCTTTGTGTGGTTCTCATATTTAATTATCATACCTTAGGGCCAAGGTATATGTGATAAGAACTAGTTCATACAACAAGCTGTCTGACCACATGGTTAATCCAGTTTAAAGTGAAGTTATGAATCGACCACCTGAGAGAGAACGAGAGGATGATGTGATATTGTTTACATATGGGGTTAAAGGTGCACATTTGCAGTCTGTCCTCAGGCCTAGTGTGATCAGTTGCTCATCGTGTGTTTGTGGGGTGTAACTCGCTTATATATGAACATTTTCAACTTGCCAGGATAAATGTTTCTGAAGGTAGATCATACATTTTGTTGTAATACTAGTAGCACTTGCACTTATCACCCCTTATCGCTGGCTAAACTTGCTTGTTGAACTGTTGACAGAGGGAGTCTGCTATAGATTTTTTTTGGCTACTACCAAATCAATTATTTCACCACATTAGAGAAGTTTTAGCTTATTTTCTTGCAAACATTAAAGCTCCTCTCTTTTTGTCCTTGTGAAAACAAGAAATACGTGATAGTCCAGGAGCCCAGGGTTGTGGGAGATCCTATCTATCTTATACATCTATGTTTTTGAAGTAATTTTGGGTCTTTATCCGCTGCCCTACTTGCTGCTCCTCTATGGAGCAAAGGGAGTTAGCATTCCACTCGCACACACCCATTTCAGACTACAGAATCAATTCAGACCAACCATTAAAACATTAATGAGTTCAGTGTTTGTGTTTGCCAGTGAAATGAAGCACCATTCACAGTGTTGCAGCATAGCCCCTTTGTAACCTGATCATGTCTTTGATGAAAAGTGAACAGTATTTTCTGCTGCTTTTATCTGTCACAGGTATTTATGATCATGTAACTCAGGGTTAGAGATCAGACCTTCTTGGTGCATGCTAAATACTAGTTTTTAATATTATAGTTTGACCTCCATAGAACTGGATAAACTGGCAATTAAAAAAAGAAAAATTAATTTACAAAACTAATTGCTCTGTTGTGAATTGTACTGTTCTCATGATAAAATTATAGTTTATCACAAATTCATACGTTATTGTCCATAATGCCCATCCCTAGAAAAAAGTCATGGATGGAATAGGCCACATATCCAAGTTGAAAAATGAACTCTTTATTCAGAGCTTTGCTGTTTTAAGGCATATGATTTAAATTAGTGACCCCGTGTTTTTATCTTAACCGAAGTGACTGACTGAGGATCACTGGCTTCACAAAGCAAACTAGCAAAGCAAATATCCTGCTTGCTATGTATATATTAATTCTGTTTCATCATCATTGGTCAGTGGAAAGAAAAACAATATCCGGTGAGCATTATATTTTGCTTCCACCTGCTGTCTAGGCTAAGACTAACGCATTTTCATTAAGGCATAAGCAAATATTCTAAACACATACTGAAGTGATGGGGCAGTACAAGGTCTGCCTGCTTTGATTGCTTAATACTGTCAGTATCCGATGCTGCTGCTGTTACGCAATTTGCTGCAGAGAGGACGTCTTTGTGCTACTTATTCGTTTTTTTACCTTTTATAACTGTATCAAAGGACCTGTCCTTCATCATCATTACTTGATTTGATTAGTTGTTGTGTACTAAAGTCATCAATGTGTGGTGTTGGTTGTATGTCTTACAGGTCGGACTTTTCCTCATTAAAACACCTTAGAAACCCATACTAACTTAAAGCATCAGATTTTTTTTTTCGTCATTGCGTTTCATTCTTTATTGCCCAGAAGGTTAAATGGGATAGATTCATAATATCCTCTACTACTATGTTGGCTAGGTGTGGAGCAAAGTTCATCTGTCAAGCATGAAGGTTTACTTGTCAGTGAAGAGTCGATGAGCCCTTGTTTGAAGCCCTGCAGACTTAATTGTACATACCGCATGTGCAACAAGTTGTCAGTAGGTAGGATTGCTTCCTGTGTGAAACCTTTACTGTTCTCTTCTGGTTTGTATTTTTTGCTGTTGTGTACATAGGAGAGACACACTTTTCTATCTCTCAGCTACCCCAACAATGAATAGCTTGGTGTGAACTTAAACTTGAAAGAAGCCCTAACTCACTTTGTTTGTTTTCCCCTGAGGCTGGCGGTTTTTAGCAAGAATGTGTTGCTAGTCAACAGACCTGGTTAAAATATAGTTTGAAAACATAGTCATAAGCCAGCAAGTGTCATTGATGCTGACAGGACTGTTGACACGTGTGGCAATGATATGACAGTTACACGCTGGAAACTACACAGAGACGCTATTGATTACATGGTAATTCTATCTGGCTAGATGCAAGCGTGGCTAATCAGGACTGCTTCCCCCGCTGCCACATGACAAGACAGGGTAGATTTCTTCATATCAATCAAGGACGGTTCAGAAACCCTGCAGACATGCATGCATGCACATTAGACTTTTCACACATATTTAGGAACTCTGAACAAGCACACTCACTCTCATCAGACTTAGGTGGATTAACACTTCCCCTCTAGGGTGTTTTTTGGTCCATCTGTGGATTCCTGCAGCATGGAAATTGATTATTTTCAGCACTTGACCTGGGGATTGTCATAGCAACACTGCAACACTTGATAGATCACATTTACAGCCCAGGTTGTTAATTAATTTAACTCCCAAAGCATGCTTTAATTCTGTCATTCACTGTGTTAAAGAAGAATGATGGGAATGTCTCAATTAAACTGGAAAACAGCTGGAGTATAATTCTATATTTAAAATTTACTATTTACTGGCATGATACCATCCTACATTTCCTTTGGCAAAATACTTTTTTTCCTTGCTCACTCAATGTCACTGAACACAAGCCTTGCCTAATGACTAAAGTGCAGAAGTGTTTTAAAAAAATTCAATCCTAGGAACCACAATCCAAGCATCAGGCTGTCAGTTGAGCAATGACTCATTTTTTTTTCAGTGGAAGTGACCAGCGTGTGTCAGGCTGTGACATGCTGTCTTCTGTTTAACATGTGTGCGTTATGGCAAGCTTCCATCATGTCTCTGCCAGAGCAACATCTTCCTGCCAACTTAATCTGACGTGGCTCTCCATTCTATTCAAATTCGAAGGCCTTGACACATTCTTGAGCATTGGTTTGGCACCCGGAGATGTTTTTACTGCCAGCTTATAGTAAGATGCAGTTGTTTCTGTTGTGCAGAAATTCTGGGAGAAACCATACAGTTTTGGTTATCTTTGGTTGAGAAGCTTTGGAGAAAATAATAATTGAATTTCTTACATCTGCTCTGGTTTCAATGTAGTCTGATTTGATATGCTTCGCCCTTGTGGCTATGTTTGAATGTTTTGCCAGTTTGAACTAAAGTGGTGCCAATAAAATGCCAAAACTTGGGCAAACACAAACATGTGTTTTCATTGTTGATACTTGAGTTGTTCTAATTTGTATACTTGCTTATCACTTCCTTAATTATAGCATTTGCTGCTTATTTAGTTCTGCAGATTATTTTGTCCTCTCAGTACAGCTTTCAGCTCCTCATCTCCTCCTCCTGTGATTCTTTAATTGTTATCGTGCAGCGAGCCCACTGTTGTCATCTGGGGCAGCTCTCACACTATCATTAATGTTCCTCTTTCCATTTTCTTGTGTCTTTTCCTGTATCACTGTTATCTCCCCTCCTTCTCCCTCTCTTCCTTTGTTTCTTTATCTCTCTGCCTCCACTCACATCTTTCTCTCTTTCAGATAATGTCAGTTTAACTGCTTTGCAGTGGAATCCGCCCAAGTATAGCTGTTCTGTGCTGCAATTATGGACACAAACAGGCATTTACACGCCCCCTCCCATACACACACACACCAAGAGGCATGAAACATTGCAGGGTTGTGGAGCATTCAATGGGGTGTTAAATGTGATGAAAACTGTGCTGGTGTGTCTGTCTCTATTGCTGTCAGGAAATGAAACACATGGCCCTGGAGACTGCTCATCATTTATCAGTCTACAGAACAGTGCAGTAGCATCTGTAAGGCTGACAAATGCATACTCTATGTGTCATGATTGAGAAACTAACACCAGCAGATTTGTTTCTGGCAGAATTTTTTTTCTCCCCTAAGCCACTAAATTCTTGATTGTACTCGCCCTCTGGAGTTTTAGAAAATTTCGGAGCTCCTGATTGATCACTTTGTGGTCAGGGTGGTGGTAATTTATCACACCCCCTTTGGTAGAACAGCTCTGTAATCCTTCTGCAGACCCATGCATACCAAAGTCACTACTGTAATTTGTGTGGGCTAAAGGTCACATCACACTTCCTTCTGCAGATGCTTCCAGTCACAAGCAGCAAACTGCTGAATATATTTGATGAAATGACAAACGGTAATAGAAATTTTAAACCAAATGAAGTTTAATTTGCAAGCTACCATGAAAGCTCATTTTCTGTAATATTCTTTTCTTTCTTCAAATTATCTGTGAGGCAAATTAACTTTTTTGAGTAATTAACATTTCTTCATTTCTTTCCACAGTCGCCTGACTGCTCCTGTATCATTGCCTTAAGAAATTAATGTTGCTCTCATCACTAGGACTCCTTGTTTCTCTGCTGTTGCAGTTTTTAGGCACATGATGGTTGTGATTCCGACTGTTACTCTCTCCCAAGGGCTGTTAGCAAGCTGGTAAAAGGAGAGTTGTTGTTAAGGGAGGAGTGATTTTTATGATCTCATTTGCTCTACTGAAAGGCAGCTTCCTATCATCCCCTTCTTTATTTTAGAAATGCTACTGAACATACAATCTAACTGATTCCCACTCAGCTCTTCCTGAATATTTAGTTAAGATATTTGTGTAAGTAATGTTTATTTGGACAACTCTTTGTAATTGTTTTGTTATTTTGTATAAGATAGCATTGTGAACATCTGTTTCTTCTCCTTTTTAACATTAATTTAGTTAGCGACATAGACTCAATCAGTGTCTCCCCTCTTGATGTGGATGGATATGTATATAGTAGCAAAATATTCTGCCTGGTTTCTTTTTAATGAGAGTTAAACCATAGAAACACAAAAATGCATTACATTGAATTTACCCTTTCAGAGGCTTTTTTCAGACATACAGTTTATGTGTACTCCCTTGCGACTGCAGAAATCTAATGATAGGGGAGGAAGTAAACTGCTCTGGAGATAAGCCAGTAAAACTAAAATAAAGATGCATACCATTCCCCATGGTTACAGTTTTTTTTTTTTGCAATATTTGACTTGGACTTCATAAGTTCATGCCAAACATCCATTAACTATTTTTGTGTCACAATATAGATAATAGCCATTATTATTATATATATTTTTTAAATCCGATATTTTAGATATGGTCACCTTTACAATCGTAGGTTTGCAGGTTGCTCTAAAGTTATTCTCTCCTCAGCCATTAAAGCTCCGTAACTGGCCACACTTGACCTCCACTTGGTTATTTTTGCAGTTAAGCTCTAAAATGCCAGTATCTCAATACAACTATCCTTTTAAGCAAACTTATTGAAAATAGCATCCAGCTTACTTTAAAGAACCAGGCTGCTAACTGAATGTAAAATGCAGCAACTTCAAAAGGAGCCTTCAAGCTTGAAGTCTTCAGGTCCTTACTGGGAATATTGAAGTCTTACGCAAATGTCTGGAAAAATGTTGTGCAGTCCCAATACACACCCCACTATGTACTTATTTATCACAACAGATACTGTATTTATCAGAGGAGTTGTGACACAGATAAATCCTACAAGGCAATGGGACAGGCAAGATTAAATTAGAAGTGTACATGGCCTTAACATGGCCATAAAGCATATGAAAAAGGGCCAGATTTTGAAAAAAGATGGGTATACTAGTACTCGGACTCTGATCTAATTATGGTTATGCTTGGTGCCAGTCTGTCTGACATTTTGTAATGTTTTTATTCAGGAAAACATAATGAAATTTGCAGAAAATGTGCTTTTTAAAGCTTGGTAAAGGGATGTTTACTGTCAGTATGACTGATTCTGATCGATGCCATTTTACAGCATTTCACAATCATAGAGATTGGCTGTTCCACACATCCGGCTATAATTTTAATCAGAAAGTATGCATACATGCAAACGGCCACAATCACTGATTTGAGAGGTGCTACAGCTCTTACTCCAGACACTTATGTCTGGAGTTAGTGTTTCAACATTAACTCTGTGTCATTGAACCAGCTCCCGCTTGCCACATACACACAGATTGTCTGGGCTATGACCTGAGGTCAAGGGAATGTAAGTGTAGACACACACTGTGTCACACTTGTGCTCAGAAGCAAATACATTTTTGTCGTTCTTGATGACCAGTTTAAATTGTGTTGTTTATGGATTCCAATTTGTTGGACAAATAAATTGATTGTGATAGAAAGATAAACAGAGATAATCACTAAAAAATAATCGGATAAAGAAAATGTAATTATAGGGATAATGGGTGAGATAGGTTTTTATGATTGCTTCTTACCTTGCTGATTACACCCTGCAAACATTTAATTATTGATACCTAATTGCTAATAACTTTTTCATGTCCTGCCAAGTATGTGTGTGAGATTGTGTATGTGGTGCATGTATTGTTTATCAGGCTGTCTTGGGCGTGACAGTCGCACAGATTGTGTCTGCAGTGCTACATCTGTCTTGATAGTAAAAGCCACAGCCTGACTGATGGCACACTCAAGTGAGAACAGACATCCCTCTCTGTTTCCTCCTTTTTTCACTTTTTTCAAGTTTCACTTCAACTCTCAACTATCCTCTTGTTTGCTGAATCAGAAACTGCCAAGTAGGTCAGGTATAAAAAATAATTCATTTTTAGCTCAGCTTTTGATGTGGCTGCTGGGTTTCTAAGTAAACAGTATTTTAAAGCATTTTGACAGTGTGTCACTTATTTCATTTTGACTGCATCTTTGGTAATAAGTGGCCTGTCTAGCAATGCAGATCCCTGAGATTACTTGTAAAATGGAGAGATTTCCTCATTCTTTATTTATTTTTGAGATTTTACTGTTGACTTTAAATGTCTTCAGGTGGCACTCCTTTCTTCCATTTAGTCCTGGTTAAAATTAAGGCTTATGCAGATCTTTAAGGTGGGATTTACTGTAAGTAAACTGCTGTAGAACTGCAGTGATGCAGTCAGTGGCGTATAACGTGCATCTGTGTTCTTGTATGTATTGCAGCAGAGAGTCTGTTTTAGTTGCACTGCAGCACTGTAGCCTGTGATGTTTCATCTCTCCTGACTTCTGTATTAACAAGATCTATATTGTCCTCTCTCCTAATGTCCTTGATTGACAGGTAGACATGAAGTCTATCAGCAGATGTCAAAGCTCTTTCTCTGAATAATGTCAACATTTTATACTGTATCTGCTTTCATAACAATGCACACACACACACACACACACACACACACACACACACACACACACTTATCATGTATTTTCACTTCCCTCTTCCACTT
>JAOWBC010000318.1:2876537-2891315 GCA_028566105.1 Hypoplectrus providencianus
CACACACACACACACACACACACACACACACACACACACACACACTTATCATGTATTTTCACTTCCCTCTTCCACTTTTATCCTAATTTCTACATACAATTTTGATCGTTCTTTCTACCTCACACTTCTCTTCCTCGGACAAACACAGGCCCTGCAACAGAAAGTTGAACAGTAAGACTGACAAGTAACTCTAATTCCAGTGAGCTCATACATCTCAGAGCTTAGAGACTTGGAGTGCACTTTAATTACTACTTTTGATACTCCTGACAGTTTCTTTCTTTTCTGTTACTGATGAGAGAATTACTGACATGTATCTCTCATCTTTTTTGTGCCCTGAACTAATGTGCAGAATGTAAAGGGCAGCTGCTAGGTGGAAAATTCCTAGATATGTGGCAGCCATGAAGTCATGTCTTTTCACTTTCTTCGGGGCTTAACATATTGGTATGACATGATGATTTTGTCACTGTGCTCATCTTTTAGTTATGTTTTAATTGCTTTGCATCTGATCCAAACAGAGTCCTCCTGCTATCTTTTTATTGCACACTTTGTGTTTGTGTGTGTGCAGTGCTGGTCTGGGGGCTGTAATATCAAATGTGAAGCGGTTCCTTCCTCCTGCCGACAGAAACGATAGGGCAGCTGCAACATCCTGACACACCCTCCACTTCCAACCATGCAGGCAGATGGATATGCCCACAGAACCTCAAATGTTTAACTATAAGCATGGCTAACTGAATTTTTGGCTGCATGGATACCTTTCAGCTATGTCTTCCTTCTGACATCCACCTGAAGGAACAGATTCACTTATTTTTACTGTATACAGCTCTGCAGTCTTAGTGAGTTACTGCAGCTGAAAGGGTCAATTTTTTTTAAATCCTTGTGCCCATGAGCACATGATTTTGTGTTGAGCTGCAAGTGCTGACATAATGCTGCAGAGTGCTTAGCAGTACTGTAGCGGAGCTTTTATAATGTAGGCACTGATGAAAAACTGCAGCCGCTTTTGAGATGCTGACATCCACTACACAGCTAGAGCATACACGATGTAATGAACACTGAAGAAAAAACATTCAAGCAGCATGGAGCTCACTGGAGAGTTCAGACTGAGGAAATTGATGTGATTTCCTTGTAGAAACTGCAGTACAGCCAAGGAGTGGGGTTCAGTTAGACAATCATATTCAAGAGACTATGCGCTTCTAAAAGCGAAAATTCCAATTGAAAAGATCTGCATGGATTAGAGCTCACAACAAGATGAGTATATCGACATAAAACATGCAGGTAGATTATTGTAGTGGTCTTTCTCACCTGCTGTGATGCTAAAGTGTCTTTGAGAAAAACTTTGAACACCCTTCATGCTCACTAATTGCAGGTTCTTCGGAAAGAGAGCTGCAGCTAAATGCCTTTAATGTAAATGTAGGAAGGTTTATCTGGGTTTTGTGTCAGTGTCAGAGGGCTCTCATCTCGACTCCTGCTGAGCTAACTGACCCACTTTCACTCCTGTCTGCCCTCTCTCTCTCCAGCCCACGCTAATGCACTCACACTATCACAGTTTCTTGTCTCATTTCTCATCAAAACATTGGGCTTCATGCAGGAACCACTCGTATGAACAGATTTATTCTTAAGTGGCTTGTACAAGTGATATATGAGAACTTGCCGCATTCATCAATTTTCTTGTATTTTGAATGTCCTCCTTGGCCTTGCCACTCCTAATCTCATCTAACTAACTCATCATTCGTCTACACCATATTTCTTTCTTCTTCATTCCTCTCTGATGGCTCATGGTTTCCTGACAAACACAGAGAACATGTAGGGCTGAGAAAAATCACTGGAGATGAATGGTTTACATTTTTCTCATAGTACACCAAGTACGGTACAATGGGTCAAAAAAGGGGGTGATATTTAGTGTGTGTCTGCATGCTCTCTGATACGGCCTGTGTTGTTGGACAATAGCTTCTCTATGTAAGGCCTCTCCTCGAGGCTGAAATTGTTGCCTGTCATTCTCCTCCTCTCTCTTTCCCCTCACTCCTCCTCTTTATTTCGCTCTGTCTTTCAGTTTTCTTCTTTCTCTCGTCTTTCCCCCTTCTTCTGTGTCTTCTCTTTCTCGCTCTGTCACACAGACAGTCATTATTTTTCTGGATTATCTGCTTTGCTGTTGTTCTGCAGGAGTCTTTGACATACTCACTCATAAACCAAGTATTGTGTTTGCTACGCTTTAGACTTGAGTATGTGCACACAAATGGCTCTATCAAAACCCACTGATACTGGAATATTGCCACACAATACCAACTAATATTTTTTTTCTGCTTGATGCACTGCACAATTTTTGTAATGGAGATGCTGTAACTAAGTGGTTTGAACCATATCCTTTGACATTTTTGTATTTTCATTTTTTTTTTTTTTTTTTTTTTTTTTACCTATAGAGCAATACTGTCATGTTCATCATTAATAAAGGGATTTTAATTGATCCCTCAGGGCAGTTTGCTTTCCTTTCTTTGCTCCATTCTGAGGCCAGGCTGAGAAACGGAGCATCAGCTTGGTAGCAGGACAACTCAAGCATGTGGGGCAAATACTTGCCAAAACTGGGACTTAAACCTAGAAACTCCATTTGACTGACAATATTGTGGATTGGCATCTGCTAACTGTGCCACTCTGTCTTCTAAGGCCAAAAGCTGAAGCCTGATTTGACCTAGGAATTTGAATGAAAATTTACTTTCTATGAAGGTGCTTTATATAGTTAAGCCATGGTATATTCCTGACAGCCTAGTTCACGTCATGGACAATGTCTGATCTCTGTAATAAGGTCATAATCAGGGTATCACTTTAATAAAGGATTTAAATAGTTCAGCTCCTCACACAAACACACTCACAATATAAAAATGTACAAGGAGTAACAGACAGGCAGGTTAAGACTTGCCAACTTGCTAACTAGCTGGTTACACTTGCTCTGTTTTTAGATGAGTTCTTTACCGGACTAAAATTATATATAATAAGATGCATATTGCTTGTTTTTAGCTTGTGCCAACCTATGATCAGGCTTTGTACTGACAATTAAAGGGACAATCAACAAGTGTTTTCTCCTACATTGCCGTTAAAGTTACTTTAACTAAGTTACGATCACAAATAAAACATTTTCTAAAATAATCTGAGTCTGTGACCTACTTTGCGCTTAAAGATGTTCTTATCACACATCTTGCATGTCTGACACAGATATACACCTTGAGCCTATTAAAACATGATCCTGCAGATATTGTTTTAACACCTTGAATGTGTTTGTTTAAATATAGTATGAAAGTGAGGTGAAGTGTAAGGAGAGGTGACACAAAGCACATGTTAATGTTTCATATTTTGCAAATTTAATTAATTCATTTATGATGTCTGTGTATACTGTCTCTCTTATCTGTAGTCAGTGCAGTATGAATGACCTGGACTGCGTTAGGTTGTCGTAACTCGCTGTGTCCTTCCATTTTTTTTCCTGTCACACTAACCTTGTGTTTGAGTGTGTGTGTGTGTCCTGTTGCGTATGCTGCAGTCCACAGAGACAAGGCCAGGCTTTAGCTAGGTCTCATGATTTATTCATTCAATGAGTAGCAATGCAGGTGTGTATGTGTAGTCGTGTGTGTTTGTGTGCAGCAATTGGCTAATCAGGCAATTAGATACAAGCTGATCAATTGGACTGATGGTCCCAACATGTTGATGTGTAGGTAGATTTAAACAGAGAGATGGGTGGATTGATGATAATACATTTGCTGTTTTCACTCATCTTTCTCTCTTTCCTCACAGGCAACCAGACAAACTGGTGGTGGTGTGGACACGCAGGAGTCGGCGGAAATCTTCCAAGGTTTGTTGTAAATGAGTGGCATTGTCAAAATGAAGAAACAATAAAGCAATGAACATTTCTCACTTGCAAATTTTGTTCTTTTGTCCCTCTGTCTTGCAGTCCCACAGCTGGCAGCCTGGCATCAAAAATCCCTACAGAGGAGTGGTGGTGTGGCCCGTACCAGAGAACATTGAGATCACGGTCACTCTGTTTAAGGTCGGCTACTGCTGTTAAATGTGCATTACTATGTAGTAAGACTAGGGGCTGTTTACGGAGCACAAGTGTCTTTGTCCACAAATCTGCCACTCTCACCTTGCTCCCAAAATTGAATAATATGCATCAGTTGTTGAATTTTATTTTAAAGATTTGTTTAATTTTAGTACAAAGTTGGGAAACTGTTTGTTAATAAAACCAGAGTGCTTCAAATGGGCACATATACAGAAACAAATGTTTAACTTCTTCACCTATAATAAAATGTACTGTCATTGTGTAGTGCTCGGCTGCTAGTATACAAAGCATTAGCAAATTATTGCATTCATTTTTTATGTCATTCTGACTTTTTGGACACTCGATTTGTTTTATGAATATTTAATTACTATATGTATAGTCATAAGTTGTTTCTGTAAATGACACAGTTGCCCTGACAGTATCTGTCAGTGTGCCTGCCTTACTTAAACATGCTGGGCCTCTTTGCTGACAGGCTGGTCTGAGCTTAGTATCTTGTTACCTCTCAGTGTCTCAACTAAACCTCTTGCCATACATACTGACATACCTTTAAAAAATAGGAGAATATTTATCTACATACCTTTTTTTGAAAGTCAGGCTGCGGTCTTAGTTAAAGGTACACATGATAAAAAGGTTGAACTGTCAAATGCACTGGCTCAGATTTCTTCTGCTGTTCTTGTCTAGCACTGCTGTGCAGTGTCTATTTAGGGCCCACTTCCACTTCCTGTCCCAGAGGAAGTAATAAAGCTGTTTTTGTAATGAGACAAAGTTCACACACATTGATAAAATCACAAATCACATAACATTTCCTCTGCTATCTACAAGCTTCAAGCTAACTACAAGCTAACTTTTCTGTCCATTCCAAATGAAAAATCCTTTTTAAAGGGATATAACAACAGTTTTACAAATAAACATCTATCAATTTATCACGAAGAGACCTAATCAGCTTGTTAAAAAAAGCTGTGTAATGTCCTCTTGTGTGCCTGAAAACAAAAGTAGGGTTATACATACATTTATGAGGGAAATCCTGCACAACAAATAATTGGATGGATTTTGATCTATATGTAATCATTTAGCAGACAGGGTGGGTCTAACAAAAAATACTTGAGGTCACATTTTGGTAAATTTATGATCCAGGGTATTCAGAGCTCGAGGGATCTTAAAGTGAGGATATTGTAAACGCTGCTGCAAAAAATTTCTCCATCTGCCTCTTGTGTCTCCAAACCTAATGGCTGTATAACTGCTCGAGTGCCCCCTTTATTGTTAAAAATACAGCTTGAAGCCAATCTAAATCTTTTAATATCTAATAACTCAGAATTCAGATATTTCTGCAGTGTGTCGACTGAAGGTTAAAGCAAATGCTCTCAGTGATTTAAAGATGCTCTCAAAGCCCTGTCTGGCCTGAAGCTCTGCAGTGAAAACAGCTGAGCTCAGCAGTATTTCAGCCTGAACCTCAGGGAGATGAACATCAGCCAGCAGCCTGAGCTGAACTTTCTAGACAGCAAGAAAATACTGAAATTAATATGTAACTTAACTGGGCAGCACCCTGACTGCCTATCTGTAGGAAGAATAAATCACAGCAAGGAAAGCCGAGTGGGCACTTGGCTTATGAAGTTTTACACGTATGCATTTTCGAAACTTATAGAAGCTTAACAATTAAAGAAAATGCAAATGAAGATAATTTGTTGAAATTAAAGGTTGTATGGTTTTTGCAGCTTATTAATTGGCAACACTAAAACACGGCACCATAAACTGAGAGAAAACTGAGCTGGCTGATAATGCCAGGCTCTGTTGGCTTTTAGAAGCAGTTTATGTAGCAGTGAAATAATAGAAGGATGAGGCAGCTGTATGACTTGCTGTGTGTGTTTGTGTCCATGTGGGTGTTGTGTTTGGGTGTTGTGCCAGACTGCAGGAATATTGATTTCCTGGGGTGTGTCACAAACACACTCAGACAGAAAGGCAGAAAGGCTGTCAGTGCATGTGTTTGTGTAAGTGTAGTACTGGGGCTGCAACAAACTATTATACTAAATATTGATTATATTGATTAATCTTTTTGTCTGTGAAATGTAAGAATTTATAGAAAGTGTATGAGCATTGTCAAATGTCTATCTTTTATTGACTAACTGCAAATTGATATGTCTTTGTGTGGCCAGAAGTGATTTGTTGTTGTGTGTATGTGCTTCTGTAAACGCCCCTGAAGGGCAATGAAGGTCATTTGTGCAAGCACAGTCAGACAGGGCTGCCTGCTGTCTTGCTGCTTCCATTACTGTGTCCTCTCATCATCTCACAGCTGAACAGACAGGAAGTGAGACGAGGCAGAGAAAGAAGTACAGTACATCAACAGAGAGACAAACTGGTGCAGACAGACAGAAAAATCCATAGTTTTTATACTTCTGTGGTTATATTTCATGGTTCATGGATGTTTAATGTTTGAGTACTCTGAGCATGTCCATGACTAGAAAGATTCTTTATGATTAAAATCCAGGATTAAAACACTGATACACACACAAATTTAATTTCAAATCGGCCCAGCATATCCAGTAATACACTCTGTTGCCAAAAAGTTGCAGCTTGGTGCAGTTAATATAATGCCTGCTGAGTATACACAGACAGTCCACAGTTGTCACACCCAGGCAGAGTAATTAGCTCATTATCATGTAATTAAAAGCTACCTCATTAAATCCCAACTTTCAACACATGTATAAGAAAAGAATGAGGGCAGACAAACCAGGTCAGTGGGTGAACAAAGTGAGAATACAGAGCCTTGGCGGAGCAGATGAGCTATCAATCATAAATGTTTTCTGTGTCACAGCTTTTGGCACAGTTAGGAAAAAAGGAAAATATTCAGTTCATGCAATAAAATGCTTCAAGATTGTTTTTTAAGATGAGTTAAGCAATTTTGAAGCATAGTTTTTTTTATGCTGTTTCATATGGTCTCTCTGTGGTGTATTTATTCATTACTTTTTTCATTGCATTTACAGGACCCCCATGCAGAGGAGTTTGAAGATAAGGAGTGGACATTTGTCATTGAAAATGTGAGTACTATTTTTGTTTTTGATTTTTTTTTTCTATCCCAATGAGAAAAAATAGTACGTTACGATTGGGTGCCTTGCTCATAGGCACCTGAAAGGTCACTTACAATGTCACCAAAGCCATAATTCCTCATTCTATTTTTGTGGTTAATCCTCTTTGCATTACATATGCAACTGCTGCCACCATGTGGTCAAACTGTGTTATTACGTACATCTCTTCAATGGGGATGATAGCACTCACTTAAAACAAGCTCTGGCTTGCATCAGATTGGCAAACATGCGCTACCACAATGAGTGTTTAGCTCAGGCTTGTGTGGAATGTGTGCGTGTCTGTTTATGGTAGTAACAGCCTGAATCTCTCTAACCAGTTGTGAGGTGTCATTTACAGGCCACATCCTGAGGCAAACTTCAGGTGAGCTTGTGCAATATGAAGTTGCAAATCAATTACCAGTGAGGATTTGGAATGTGTATGCTACGTATCCATTCATTTCTTTAACAGCATTTTTATAATATAAAAGTCAGTTTCTTACCCTATTGACTCATATCGCTCTTCTATTTAAGGCAATAGAACCAAAGGAAAGAATGTTTGGCTGATTGCAAGGAATGGAGGATTGCATGTGATGTAGTATTAGATAAAAACTGGGACTCTAGGCCAAATATAACATGGGGAAGGAGAAACAGAGAGACAGAAATCACTTATGCATTTTAGAAAATGGACAAGATGGATTGAGGAAAGAGGGAGGGCAATATTTGGAAAGAAAGAGAGGAAAGGGAAGACTATTTCCACATGTACCTTTTGGCCAGGAAACTGGAAACTGAAGAGTGATTTTCTGTGTAACATCCGCTGGAGGATGTACTGTGGCATGGTGTGCACAAACAAAGTGGAAATGTTGGACTCTTTGGCCTTACATAGCCATAAGTAGAAATTTTAGTTAGTCAGAAGTGTATGACTAATGTTTTCTGGAGCAGTGCTGTGATGTGGTGTCTCTGAAACTCCTATTAAACAGATATTGTATTTGTTAGAAGCAGAGAATTCAGAGGAAAATATAGCTGCACAACTTAGTGTCATTGTACTAATTGGGATAGCACTGGTAATATATTTTTCTCTGTGAGATCAGATGTCAGGACATGCCACAGAGCAGTGGCTTTCATCTGGTAGTGATTCACTTGCAGCAGGGTGGATCCTTGCTGTCACTAGTGCTCATCGTGGATCATTCCAAGTTAATTTACAAAGTAGGTCAGTGTACTTTTGGATAGTCTTACTCATTTTTAGCTGATTCAGTTCTATAAAGGAAATTACATAAACATTTCCCAGCATAATTTACCCTAACAAGTTAGTTTGAATGATGCTGAATTGACTGTATGTAACTGTATAAACTAAAAAAATAGTCATACTAACAAAAATAAGTCTTACTTGTTTGATAAACTCTCTAATATAACAGAAACCTTGCAACCCCCTGAGGCATTCAAGTGTTTCTGTCTGGGGCTCACGATTGATTGTGTTAGTGAAGATTTTAAACATGTGAGTTTTAAAGATAACGTAAATCTTTAGCGTGTTTTTCACACATTTTGCAAGTTTGATGTTCCTGAGAGAGGCGAGTCTTGACCTATGTGGGCAAACTTACTAAAATTGTATGAAGTAAATTATATAATTCCAAAGAAAAGTTGATACCTGCTCTGACTTGTTTTTGTTGACATTTTGTCTTGGAGAGTTTAAGGGTGCTGTACCATATTTAGTAACAGATTTATTGTATTCTATGGAAATGTTAGATGTTGGTTCAAAAGAGATCGAAGTTTAGCAGGAGTTAATCTTTCTCATGAGCAAATAAATCTTTGAATACTCAAAGCAGCGATGTCAACAGCTGAATGCTCGGATGTGTAAACTTTTTGACTCCTGAGAGAGGAGGACATCAGTAGTGATCGACAAGGATAGACCTCTGACCTCCTTTTTTTTAAGAATGTAGGTAGAAAAGAAGAAAGCTGGCTGAGTGCTTTGCCACTGTCACTTTCTGTACACGTCAAGCTCAAAGGAACGACAGAAGGAACTGCTCTACCTTTCTCTCTTTGATAGAAAGCTGAGAAGACAAGCAGGTCAGCCAGTGTTCTCTGGCCAGAGCGTGGGAGAAAACAGAAAGAGAGCAAGAAAGGGAGAGAAAAAGACAAGTTTGTGGGTTTCCCTGTGTCTCTGCATACCTGACTAATGACAGAAAGATCAAAGCCACAGCAGCCCCCTGACAGCAGGAATGGAGAGCACAGAGGAGAGGAGGAGGGACGGAGAATGCAACCTTATAGTCTCAGAAACTGTAGGGGGGGGGCAATGATGAAATGATGGCCAAAAAAGACTAATGCTGGGATTTTAGGTTGATGGTATGTTATGCATTTGTTTATTCAGAATATGACTTAGTTGGCTAAGAAGGTTAGAAAAGTTATAAAGTAATATATAGGAAAGGAAAGGGTGAATTTGGTGCTAGTCCCTAGACTATCTGGGGTCCATTCAAAAATAATAACAATAAAACAAATTTGAATTCAAACAGGGCCAATAAAACAAGAAAAGATGATGACCAGCAATGGATACAAAAAATAGAATGGTCAGAAATACCCAGTAACAATAATAATAATAATAATAATAATGAAAAATAATCAATAACAACCATAAACAAAATAACTCGTATATCAAACTCAATGTCCTGAAATATCTTTTTTAAAGAATATCTGTTTCTGGTTTGTTTGATGTTTGTGGGGAGTGGATTCCAAGTTGAAGAAGCTCTAATAAGAACTAAAATATAACCCATGCTCACTTGGCTTGTATTAGTCGTACATATACAAAAAAAATGTGAGACATTTCTTTCCTCTTTCTTAGCTACTTCAGTACTAGTACAGTAGTTTATGAGTATGCGCCAGTTGAGAGATGGATCAAGTCAGAGAAATATACATAATGAAAGTTGGTTTAGTTCTCTTCGAGGTTCATAGTCATCCTCAACTTCAAATACATGGTACATACTTGTCAGAACAGTAAAAGCTATTTTGATATTATTTAGTAAAATTAATGAAAGTAATGTTTAGGCACTTGCAGAAAGGCTCAGTCAGTCTTTAGTTTAACATGCTCTACTGATTCCTGGTTTCTCACCAGTAACAGCGCAGATGAACTGAAATTAAGCAGCTATATAAAATGACCACAAGAGGGCAGTCTGCCCTAAGATCTGTGCAAGCCCCTTTTCAAATGTTCACTGATAAATGTGTTGCATCAACCCATGCTGTCGCCTGAGAGTTGGTGTGTGTCAGTAGGAGAGGTTTGTTTGTGTGGTTGCACGTACCTGTATGTTTGTGTTGATGGATGTGTGACAAAAGGAACAACTATCCACATATTTTTTGTCATATTTACTTCTGACTTTGCATGTGTGTGTGTGTATAGACAGCTCAGACCCCCCTGATCACACACCACCCCCACCTTTCAGGTATCTAAGCTAATATAAAGTCAGGAGGGATGAATGAATGCGGCACTGAGTGCTGCTCTGAGCAGCAGGAACAGAAGAAGAGGAGAGGTGAGTTCTCCTGACCCCTCATCAGAAGGCGGAGGAGAAAGGGGAAGAATACGCCATTGTGCCCGAGCGCTGGAGATGATGAAATTCAAGATCCCCGCGCTGTGGCTTCGTCTTAATCTGGGGGCCCAACCTCGCACTAGGCTAATCCCTCCCCGTCGAATTACTGGCCCTGGTTTGATTGTATTTTGTCATTGAAAATGGCAGTGTCAAACACTACCTTTTCTCTCCTCTATTTGTTCGTCTGCCAATGCGAATCGCATAATCAAAAGATGGAGAGGGAGAAAGCGTAGAAGAGAAAGCGATGGAGAGAGAGGTGGCAGGCTGTAAATGGCTACACAGTAGTATCTCTAAATTGCATGCTACCCTTGCCTTTCACCCTTTTTCAAATAGGCACGTATTATCAAAAAGGTGGGCAAATTGAGAGTCAAAAGATTGGACGGCTATATTTGAAGGCATTGTGCTGACAGGCTCTTTTGTGTGTGTCTATGTGCATGGAGGGTTAATGTGTGTATGTATGTCTGTGTGTATTCTCTCTGCGTTTGCATATCAACCAAAGCTGGAGATGGTAGACCAACTTCCCTCATCTTCAAAGCTTTGTGGGGGGATTTAAACAGCGCACACACACACACACACACACACACACACACACACACACACACACGCAGACACACACGCAGACACAGGACTGTTGTATTTAAAGCAAGAAGCTATCATGTCTGAATACATTGAATATACAGTGATACACACTCCAGGGCCCACTATCCCTGCTCCCCCACCCCCCCTCTCTCCCTCCAAGTTACACTTAACCTTTTTTCACTCACATTACATCAATGTCACTCAGAAAAGAAGGAATTTCAAAATCTATTGCTGCTCTGCCAAATCACCTCTTACACTGTGTGACAGCCTGTCTGCTGCATGTTTTCACATTTTAAGTATTGGGTTTGAAATAGCCCCTTAAAAGACCCACGGCTTTTAATGCTGAATTTGTTTTTCACACATACAAAAATGTTTTAAAACCTGGTGAATACTGTTTTTTTTTTTTTAGGTTTTCTTGGTTTTAATTAAATGTAATGTTTTGACATGCAAAGCAAGGGATGGCAGCATAACTGTCTGCTTTAACGTAGCATGTCCAGGAAGGACCACACCATTACCCTGATTTTAGCCTAAATCAAGATTTTAGCTTCCCACAATTAAATGAAATGATTGACTGTGACACTGTCATTGAAAATGTGTGTTCCAACCATAGAAAACTCTGCTGCATATTAAATCAAGTGCTTCCTAAACAAGCAGTGAGCCACCAGGGGGTGATCAAGATTATTTGGCTTCTCATTTGTAAACTTTCCTGAATGTTGCAGCTGCATCTCAGAGTACAAAAGTATTATACAACAGAGAGCAGACGGGTAAAGTGAAACTCCATACTCAGTTTTTCGGAACTATAGAGGCACTGTTTGCTAACATGTCATAAGGAGCATACAAAAATATAGGCTGTATTTTTGGTTATCTCATACAGAATATTTATATAGTGAATTAGCAGAAAACACTACATTGTGATGCATACTGTATCAAATCATGAATAACAAGATGGTAGAGTTTGTCCAAATTTATCCTAGGGTTGACTTTTATCCCGGGACTATGGATATGTAGTCTGAAAAGCCCTCAACATTTGAGTTCCTTTACTATGTATAATATATTAAGGGATTTTTTTTCTTTTTATTACGATTTCAGGAAATGTTTCTGTCACTCTTTCTGTCATTTTGTTGGTCGTCTTCTTCCTTCTCTATCTCTTTCCCTCTCTGTCTCTTTCTCCTTTTCAGTCTTCTCTCTCAGATGATGTCCTGTCTATTGTGGACCACATCCAACTCCATTAAGGCCATTTCCACGCCATATTCCTCCCACTCATGCACACTCATATAGTCACACACTGTCACATAGTCATCTCACCACACACACATAAAAAACCATGACACAAAACCACTCACACACGCTCACAAACACACACAGGCCGACCTACTGCCACCACCTTTACACACATTGTACCCATAGCCGTGGTGTGTATATTGCTCCTCACCCCTCCCCTCTCTCTGCCTGGAACACATTACGTAGGCCAGTGGCTTGTGAGCGCTGACTGGGCCTCGGGGAAGAAAAACACAATTATTTCAGCCCTTGGCTATTCACGCAAAGGTGACAAAAGCTGGTATGAAGTATGAAATCCCAAAAGTTTCTCCCGTGCCGAGGCCGACAAATTGGGATTAATTTGCGCTCGTGTGCACGCATGTGTCTCCAAAGTTTTCACCTTTGCTCGTTTCCCATTTCTTAAATAGTTTGGAGAACTCAAAAGGCCTAATTTATTGTGTTAGAAAGAGGAGCGTGTGTCTCCCCTCATGTTATTCATGTGTGTTCATAGCGTTAATTTTGAATAATATATGCTCTATAGTTAAAAGCTGGAAGGATATGTGTGTGTGTGTGTGTCACTGGAGGAAGGTGGGGGGGTGGGATCTTAGTATGGGATCACACATTCACACACGCTTTCCAAATTAATTTAATCTAATTAATCGCCCTGAGGAGAGGCAACAGATGCTGGTGATTACCCCCCATGCCTGGACCCCTCCCCACGTCAGCACATACACACAACTAGAAATGCACAGTAAGCTCGCACTAGAAGGACAGTCACACACGCACACACATACACACACACACACACACACAAACACACAATTATTACAATTCTAAATTCTGCCATTTTCTGCTACTCCTCAGCTAAAATCTATTATTTTTGTTCATTGAAGCACATACGGTATTATGGGCTGAATAAGAAAATGACACACACAATGTGGAGCAAATTACTCCACAGAATTAAGCTCCCAGTGGAAAATAAAACAATGTTAAAAGGTGTGTCTCTGTGTATGTTGGTGTATGGTGAGAAACCTCCTGTCTGGAAAACTATGCATTTGAGTGTGTGTCAGGTTAGTTATGTGTTAGGGTGCTCTTCGTGTGTGTTAGTGGGTTGTAGGTGGCTGTGGAGGCCGGGTGGTCCCTCCTGTCGCCCTAATAGGCTTACTGGCCCCCTTAATCCACACCACACCACCCCATCACATGGCTGGTCTGCTGACTAACTGCTACTACCACCATGAGGTGTGTGTGTCTGTGTCTGTGCAGGTGTCCCATTTGTGTGTGACCGTATCTGTGTCTGAGCGGGTATGGGTGTCCTTTGGGATATTTCTTAATTGGTGTGGGGGAACAAACCCAGTTTACTGGTCAATAGTCCGGCTTCTTTACATCAGAATATTCACTGTTTTCTATTATTGTTAATTAAATATGTACAGGGTTTTGACTGTTGGACAGACAAACAAACAAACAAAAAAATATGGATCACTGGGAACTTTTAATTATTTCCTTACATTTTCTAGATGAAGAGATAAATTGGCTTCATAAAAGAAATAAAAAAAATACTTCAGTAGAGATAATATTTCTCTTTTCCCAGCTGTGGGTTTAATATATTGAATCACATGTTCATTTTAGGACACACATGCATACAAACACACACATAGGCACACCCTGCTCTGTTCAGCTTGGCACAATATTTCCTGGCATACACCATATCTTGTATTTGTGTGTGTGTGTTTTGCTTACATGCATACGCATGTGTTTGTTAATTAACTGATTAAACTGTTGCCCCTGATGATGGAAGCTCTGCTTCTATGCTTGCATCATCTTTTTCATACAGTTTTGTGTTTAGCTTTGTATTTAGTCTCTCTTCTTATTGTTTTGTCTGCTTAACTGTTTTATCTTTTCCGTTTTTTTCTTACGTCTCTCGTCCTTGTGTTCTGCTATGACCCCCTTGTATGCTGTGTGTGACTGTGTGTGAAAGGCACGTGTTCATTATGTGCATGCCACATGCATACAGTCTGTGTGTATGTCTTCACGTTTGCATGTGTGACTTTGTATTGGTGTGTACTGTGAGCGAGTGTGTCTTGTCCCACTGGTCCAGGTTGTGACCTCGGCTTTCATCTCCTTAGTCTCAGGCTCCTGCAGCCCGCTGTGCCCCGCTCCCAGCCAACAACGCAGCAGATGTCACCAGACACTGCAGAAAAACACACGGACATATTAATACTGTCTTATACAGACAGTGTCTCTCTTTCATACACACATAGGCACAAACACATGCTAT
>JAOWBC010000318.1:2901207-2917400 GCA_028566105.1 Hypoplectrus providencianus
ACAGAGGGATGGAGCTTAGAGACACTGATTTTGATCATTTTTGCCAGAACAATATTAGTTCTTATGTTCCCCCCAAATGCACTTAGAAAGCAGCTCCTGAGTTTCCTCGACTTGTTTTGATTCACACTATCAGCCTTTCATTGACAAACTTCTTTTGACCTCACTCGAACTGTCCTACACCTTTATGGAAACAGTGCAGTAATGGCCAGAATTTGGGAAAGCTTTAATGTCTTACATGTAGTTTAACCAGTATAAAATAAATATTTATTTAAAAAATATTTTTTAGCAGAAAATGAGATGCAAAATATAGTGTTCCAGATGAAATATCACTATTTTCATCATATATTTGCTCCTTTTCCTCACAAACTTTATGCCATTCAATCAAAGACTGTGAGAAAGAAGGAAATCTAGTGATAATTGTAATACATTTTGCACAGAAACATGTTTAGATTTTGCGTTTTTCCCTTTTAAACCTGTTGATAGGATGTTGGGTTCAGGGGGTTAAGAAATAGATTTGGTGACAGGCACTTTCATTGTGTCCGCCTCTTGACAATTTTCAACCACAATAAGATGATTTTTTTCATAGATTGACTGTAGCACACATGCAGATAATGATTTTCATGATTACGAAGAGTGGGAGTTGAAGTCTTCCTCCACATTCTCATGCTGTGTTGATACGTGTTGGCTTGCTCACAGATCTCCAGCCCCTATTTGGAGCTTACATAGTTTCTCACTATATTACCAATAGCTTTACCACTCTGTACTGATACCAACTCTGTGTGGGTATGTGTGTGTGTATGAATGAATACCCTGCGGTCCTCAGCGATAAGGCAGAGATTGAGTTTTCCCCACAGAGCCAAAACCTCTGAGGTGTGTGTGCATTTCTGTGTGTGAAGACATCAGGAACCAGGCAATGTAAAGAGCTTGTATCGCTTTATCTACTGAACACGCCAGAGCGTATGTGTATATGTATATGTGCTCTCAAACTGGTGTTGTGTGAAAGAGAGCTAGCTGCTCTGCTTTGTTCGGCATTGTGCGCATGAGAGGATGAATCCTCAGGGCTCTATTCACAGCTCAGACAAGAAGGTATTTTTTCTGTGGTATAATAATACAAGTGTGTGTGTCTGTATCTGTGTGTATGTAGGTGTGTGTACAGTTACAGATGCTGTTTTTAGACATCCATGCAGTTAAAAGGAGACAAAAAAGGGAGAGCAGATGGATTTAAAGAGAGCAAGCATGTGTGCTACCATTGCCTGCTGCTCTCATTCCACATGGCCTGTGAAGGGACATGTTCACTGGTGTCTGATCCTTAACGCATATCAGTTAAACAGGAAAATGTGGCGGGCTTCCCATCACAACAACAGAATCTGTAAAAACAGAGGGGGCAAAACAGAAAAGGGGGACATAGTATGTGAGTGGTATCAACACAGCAAGGAGGTAAACCAGTCGGTTATTCACTGACAGCGTGGTGCTACCATGGCCAGACTTGCAACAGACGAAACCCATCAGTTTTTGTTGGAGGGAGAGAGGGGGGCAGACAAAAGGCTGGAACATCCCCAACTGTTTAGTTTCCATATCTAGCAGTCAGTGACAAGGCTTCCTGGTAGTTCTTATTTTTCATACACCGTCCTCTGGTGTGCAACTTGCATGTCTCCACACACATACACACACACATGCACAGAGACGCACACATACACACACAGGCCCCTGTCACTGATTCCATAACTCTTATCACCTGGTCTGTGGCATATTCCCAAATTCCAATTTGACTGCTAGCCCCTGGCCCAGAGCACATCTCTGAAAAGAAGTGCAGCAGAAATGGCTTCAGCATGGACCTTTGATAGGAAATATCAGGAAGGATTTCACAACTGAATTCACAATGAGGGACGCAGGAGGGCACAGATTTGAGCTTGTTCTGGATTTACCAACTAACAGTGACCAAATACACTTTATTATTATTTATCTCTGTGTTACCGTGTTCAGGCATACATTGATTACACCCTATTTATATGGTTTATATAAATATGTAACATTTATGTATATGTATCATCAAATTAAAATAATAATAATCGTTTTTTTATGATCAGTCGGAGAGTGGACTCTTCGATTAAACTGAAAGTATCTGCTGTGTATGGCAGCTGCAGCAGAGTGCCAGGACTAAGATTTATTTTCGTCCTGTGATAACAGAAGAAAGAGTTTACCAACAAGGCAAAGACAGAGGATTTAGAGTCAATGCACTTTTTATTCTCCCCTTTGATTCCTGCAGTGTCATTACTTATTCACTTTCAATTAAGTAACGTGGACATTTATTCATCTATGCTTCATATTTCTTCATCCCTCTGTAGGAGTCTCCATCAGGGCGGAGGAAGGCTTTGGCCACCAGCAGTATAAACATGAAACAGTACGCCAGTCCAATGCCCACACAGACAGATGTTAAGCTCAAGTTCAAGCCCCTGTCCAAGAAGGTGGTGTCGGCCACGCTGCAGTTCTCCCTCTCCTGCATCTTTCTCCGCGAGGGAAAGGCTACGTAAGTCTTTTCATGTAACTACTTAGATTTGGAGGCTCATAACGGTCAAGTTTTGTGGGCTTTTCCTGAGTTGAAAACTCATCTGGATGCCCCCAGTATTGAATATTTTATGCAAGTCTTTTTCAAATATACCAGATGTAAGGCCCTCAGCTCTGTAAGGGCCCATTAACCTTATCTGTCTGGATGTGTGTGTTGTTCTTTTAAATGTCTTCCCATATATTTAACTGTGTATGGAATATACAAATGTAATGTATGCACAAAAAAAAATGTACAAACGTTTCTCACTCAGCCTTATGTTCTTTGTTGGCACAAAGTTTGACTTACAGACGTGCACGCAGTTTTTGCAGCTTCTCAATCATTCTCACATATTCATCTCTGATATCACCAACTTTCATTTGAGGAAACACACCCTCAATCAGTATGTTTGCCGTTTGTTATTCATTCTAATGTGATAGCAGCAACTTTCATTTAAAGACAGACGCATAGACACACACACACACTAAGCGGGAGCAGAGCAACAAGGCCTTTGTTGTGGCGCAGGCGACGGGTCGATGGCGCGTAACCCTTGTTAACCCTTCGGGGAATGATGTCGACCACACACAAACAAACTCAATCACACCAGTTCAAATGAGCCTCTGGGCCTGGGAAACACCAAACACAAAGAACAGAGAGGAGAATACATTGATTATGATGGAGCGGTGGCGTTGAGGGACTGAGGGGGAGTACACAGGACTACATAAAATACAAGAAATACTGCAGACGATGATGCGTCTGTGAAGTGGTGGTGGGGGAAATAAGAGACAATGGCTGGATGGGTAAGAGTGAGAGAAGAGAGCTTGAAATGAGAGACAAACCTTAATATGTGGAGTGAAGTTGTAGTGAAATATCAGGTGATTATGACTTATGAGAGCTCGAGTTCAAATGTGAAGAAATGAACGAATGGTAATCAAGGTAACAAAAGGGAAAGGTTGGAGAGCTATGATTATCCTTGTGGGTAATTCTAGCTCTTGGCAGCTTTGTAGGTAAGAGCTGTGGGTTGGATTGTGTGTTTTTCTGTCTTAAATCAGGCACAAATGGATATTCATTCATTCATTCATTTATGCATTATGATTTTTTCTCTTATTTCTGGGATATGTTAATCTATTTAAAACATGCCATGACCATAAAAATGCACAGGTGGTCTTGTTTTTACTATTATATGCATATTACATTTATCTGTTTTGAGTGCTTATGAGTTTCTGTCTGTGGTGTGTGTTCCTTTTTTCTATGGAATACAGTGATGAAGACATGCAAAGCCTAGCCAGCCTGATGAGCATGAAGCAGGCTGACATCGGTAACCTAGACGACTTTGAGGAGGAGAACGAGGAGGATGAGGAGAACAGGGTTAACCAGGAGGAGAAGGCAGCCAAGATCACAGGTAAAAACTGACACAAAGCACTTTTATTTCTCTTACAGGTGATATATTTTGGGTTTTCTAAAATCTGAGAAAATTCTTTTGATTAAAGTCACCCAGACTGCTTCACTGCTTTTCAGGAATAAGCAAATCTATTTGACATGTCAAACATCTGCTATTCTTTTAAAATGACTATGTGGGCAATACAATCCCCAACCAAGACCAGAATAACGCGGACCAAGGCTTCAGTGGGGAATCAACTTTGCTGCTATCTTGATTTCTTTTGTTGTCTCTACTTCTTTAAATGTGCATGCTTGCATATAATTCTAAATTTATGAGTTTAATTTAGTATTTTAACTGCTTCAGGTTATCGTCTATTGCTTATGCCTTATTCACCTGCTGTCCCTGTTACTCTACTTCTTGCTTTCTTCCTGTGTTGGTGGACTTGTCAACAGACAGTGGCTTGCCTCCTTCTATACATACATGTTTTGGATTCATTCTGTGGTCTAACGTAGGGGCCCTTGTGCTTCCTGCTTTGCTTAATCCAACTTTTCTTTATGTTAAGCTTCATGCCTTCTCTCCTTTCTTTTCCCTTCCCTGCTCTTTGTCTCATTTATATGTATATGCATTGAGCGCCTACAGCGATGCTTCGCTAGCGTGCTTCTCTGAATCAAAGGCCTGGCCAAGCTGCCAAAACTCCCCACAATCATATTCTTTCCCTGGATCCTACCTACCCAAAAAGCCATCTAGCTACACCAGCAGTTCTAACACTAGTCTAAGCCATGCACACCCTGCAAATCACATGTTCTCTCTCTCTCTCTCTTTTTGTTTTTTTTTACTTACATTATATAGAAAATAAAAAAATATATATTTAACTTAAAAAAGGATCGCACATTTCAGTGAATACATATTTTGTCAGTGTATCCTTTATGAAATAGGGTATGTATGTATTTGTGTGTATGTGTGTGTGTGTGCATGTGTGTTAGACGTGCTACCCACCAAGAAGGATAAAGTACTGCTACTAATGCAGATAGGTGTCTCACTGTGTGACATAGTGATTGGAGGTAGTTGTCTGTTTCTTTTCTTTAAACAGCAATGGCCAACTTGACAAGAAGCATGTCATTTGCAAAATATACCTGTCACTATTAAGAGTATAGGCAGTATGACTGACCTAAATAACCTACTTGCCTTAAGCAGTGACATTATGTAAGTATGAAGACTTCTGGAGTCAGGACAGTGGATATGAGCTGATTAAAGGCAATATCCAGAATCAGATACAATTTATTTTTTGTCAGACACTTTCCTTTCTGCACCACAAAAGACTAGAAAAAAAGACCTGTGTGTGTAATTAGAGGTTTAAATGAAGAAATAAATGCAGCATAAATTCGATTCTTTTTGAGTTGCAGTTCAAGATACACGTCAAGTGTGTTTATGCATGTCTGTGGATATTTCTCGATGCGATATGTTATTTTGCCATGTTCACTGCTATTTTTCCTTCCTCCCTTCCTGTATGGCCCTGTCGTTTACAGAGATAGTAAACCAGTTGAATGCCCTCAGCTGCTTACATGGGGATGATGATGATGATGATGGTGTCCTTAAGCGAGCACGCAAAGCAACCGCTAAGCCTGCCGCTTCCTCCCAAGGTCTTTTTTCACCTTTCTTTCACTTCTCATCCTGTGTTCCTGTCTCCCTCTTTCATCGATGTGTCACCTCTACACTACCATTCATTACCACCATTTCTGTCCATTTATTTATTTTTCTTAATCCTTCCTTTTCCAGCTGTCCTCTGTTTGTGTGTCTCTCTCTTTACTTGACTCAAACGCCCCCATCCCCCGATCCTCCTTGACATTGGTATTGTGGTCGTGTTGTGGTTATATGGTTTTAGAATTTATCTCGGTCCATGTGGTGATGTGATGTACAAGGTGTTGTGAAGACATCAGTTGGTGTTCATCCTTTGGTTTCTTTTCTTGTTTTTTTGTTTTTTTGTTTTTTTTGTTGACAGTGTTGCCTTCCCAATTCTTTTACTGCAATTGGTAGTGAACCAGGCCAAGCACATGGTATCAGAACAAAATGTAAAAAAAAAATAAATAAATAAAAAAATAAAAACTTTTCCAGGAAGATAAAAAGTATTCTGCTTTGTTTTCAAATTGGAATTAAGTGTCCTTGTTTTCAGCTGAACTGTATATTGGATCTGTGGTATTCTATCGTGCTTCAAAGCAGCAAAGTAATCCATTGCTATTTTATGCCTCCTTTCCACAACATGCTTACATTCAACTCAACTAAATTCACTTTTGGTACCAGTTGCTATTTCTTCATTTTTTGGAGATCGTACCTCATCAATGTAGGCAGCTTTCTCAGCTGCTTGCTAAAGTGGAGCTGCTCAGTTTGCTTGGAACCTGAACCACTGTTATACCCTAAACAAGTACCAGGAACTATCTACAACTGTTATTTAACACTCAAAAACAAGTCGTATTGAATTGAGCTGCTCTGAACTATGCAATGAAAAAACATTGGGATACCAGAACATTAGCGTTATATTAAGGGCTGTAAACTATGTGCTGTGAATGTACATGGAGAAAAAGTCACTTAAAAGTTCTCTTTTTCCACTTATCTTGGGCAATATGGGTGTACACTATCACAGGCTGACACATAGACACAGATGCTAATGTACTTTGTTTTGCTGGCAAGTTTGTCATTAATAGTTTAGGTTTAATGATACAGTGAAATACGTAAACATTTCTGAAATTCAATCAATCTTTTGTTATTTCTTTGGATTCTCAAGTTACTCTGCTTGTGCCTGGACTGCAGTTGGTCACAAACTATGCCCCACACATTTAAATACACACTCACACACATGTACTTTCCATGGTCTAAAATGGGTCATGAATGTTGTCAGTAAGAGGTGAGTTAAAGTGCTGGACCTCTTATCAGCAACCACCACTTCACATAGCCGTCCTCACATATATAGACCAGGGGAAACACACTCACATGCACACAGCACTTTTTCAGATTGTCACATATTGCTCAGCAGCACTTCTTGCCATCTACCTTACGCACATTGACACTCTTTTCATACTGACCCACACACTGGCACCATGCAATTGAACTACAGTGAGGATGATGAAGATAAAGTGGACAATTCTCCGCCTTTCCACCCAGGATCTCTATAGCAACTCTTGACTGCCTTCATCGTCTCCCACAGCAACCATCCATACTACACAAATTGTCCCAGAATGCCAGTGCTGTATATGCATTGTAGTGGGCTGAGGTGGTGGAGGAGCAGAGAGCGGTTCAGGCAGCACTCCTCAGCAAGAGGGGCTACTTACACAAGACTGAATGGTCTTTATGCTCATGGTTCACTCCAAAGTGCAGATATTGGTGTATTTGGGTTTGTGAATGTTTGTATTCATTTCATTTTGGGATGTGTATTGTTTCGTGACTGTTATTTATTTATTTATTCATTACTATTCACTTGGTTCATGTAAGTGACTTTATGTTTTTACATTTTGGCAACAGAGCTCATCAACAAGCTGAACTTCCTGGAAGACGAGGATCAGGAAGCATCTCCTGCCATGGGCTCAAATCCCTTCGATGATCCCGATGATGACCTTCATCCTAACCACCTCAACCCGTTTGGTGATCCTGATGAGGAAGGTATGTTCATAAAACATTTTCAGTCTGATTCTACCACAGAAGATGGATGTTTTCAGTAATTTAATTTGGTTTTACACTTCGATCTTATCATGTATGCCACCATCTGGTAAACTTTAAGGTGTGGCTTGTGAATGACAAACATGGACACAGCACCCTTTGTATCTTCTTTCAACCTCTTATTCATAGGGTTACATCTGTCTGGTTTTAGGAGCTGAGAAGTCCAAACTAATCCAAAATTTATTTCTGGCTCCATAAAGCTAAGAAGTCAAAATGCCAAACTTGGTAGAATAGTTGTCTGCACACCTTGTGGTTGACCTCACATTGTCTATGGCCATAACTTTGAAAAGTCTATGGTTACCACAATTAAAGTGTTTACTTTGGGGCATGTTTTTAGAATCGTAGGTGATGCAAGTTGAACGTTTCAGATGTGCACATACCTTGAAGGTGTGTTCTCATGTGTAACTATAGCATGTAGGCTTCGTTGCTTTCAGTCTGACAGCTAAACCAATATTGTTGTCTGACCACCTGCATGTCCAGGTGTATTAGTTTGAATTCACACACAGAAAGCTCCCGCTGTGATGCCTGTTTGCCTTTTTTAATTTGAACCTTTTTTAAATGTTTATTTTAGTCATTTTAGTTCAGGATTTTTTTTATATATATATTCTCACATATATTCTTTGTGAAGACCTGATCATATTACCTGTGTTGACATTTTTTAGGGGGATGGTATGGTTGTTTCTTCACACAAAGGGCTCATTTAAATTTAGTCAATTTTTTTGACAAAATCAAAAAAGTTAATAAATGAAATGTGATGGATGTAGACATATCATAACAAACAAATACTATTGACAAAATACAACAATCCGAATTGAGTCAGCTGGATGATTTATGGTGGGAAAATAGGCAGGAAAGTCTATAATTATTAGCTGGTTACCAGGACGACTGTGCCACTGAACAGTGTCCTTTTTGATTTTTTTTTTAATGTTTTAACTGTCAAATAAAGCAATTGTTGTACATGCAGTCAGGACTCTATCCTCTCTGCCAAACAGAGCCCCCTGCCCAGCCGGTCTTAAGGCAGCGGGTTGATGAGGATTCCTACTATGATCAGGACTCCACAAATCCGTTCGATGAGCCGGATGAACCAGAGATTGACACAACCCCAGGGAATCCCTTCGATGAGCCTGACCATGATGCAGACCTCCAGCCAGACCCAGAACCCCCCAAGCCGAGGCAGAGGAAAGGAGTTCGGCCTGTTGACATGACCAAGTATTTATACGCTGACACCTCTCGCAATGAGGAGGAGGAGCTTGATGAGTAAGACTTTATTTCTTCATTATGTCCCTTTCTGTGTCTTTATGTATATCAGTGTAATTCATATAAGCTCACATAGGCAAGGGTGGAATACCTTAACCATGACATGGCACTGATCAGAGTGTGACAGGAAAGAGTATCCACCTTGGATGTTTTGACTTGTTTGTTTGTTTTTTACTAATTTAATTTGCATTATAACCTGAAGCCCCTGTCTTTACGTCTACAGTGCAGTTGACCTTTGTGCAGGTCAGAGTAGAGAAGTCTGTGCTATATTGTTTGCTTGAGGGATTTGTAGAAACACACTTTCCTAAACTGTAGTGCAGCTGACCAGGTTTCTATGTCCATAAGTAACCCGTGAGTAAAAAGCAGTCTGGGAGGATCGAGGCCGCTCAGCTTGGTTACTGTTGGCAGGCCAAGCTGTGCAAGACCCCTCCTTATAGAGGGGTACTTGAAGCCCTCCCGTCAGGGCAGAGTGACGAGGCAGCTCTTTCAACGGGAACAAGGGGCCTGTTGTTTCACTGCATTCTTCAACCATGTCTCCCTCCTTTCCCTCTGCAGTCTTTCCCTCCTTCCCTTTCCCCCCACATCAACTTGTTGCCCCATACTTTAGCTCCTCACCATCCTCCTTAACTTCCTCCTGAGGCTCTGCTCATTTTTATTTCACATCCCTTCCTGACTTCCTCCCCTCTTTTCTAATTTTTATCATTTGACAAGTTCCCAGATAACAGCAGTATTTTTCAATATGATTGAATAGTACATTAAAAGATGAAAAACTCCTATCCACAAAACAATCAATCAGCCAATCAGTGACAGCAGAACTGGTTGTGACAGCTGAGCTCTGAGAAATGATAAAGAACGATTTCTTTCTACTCAGCTGGCAGAAGTGTGGCATTATAGTAAAGGAAACCATGCTGCAAAGAAGGGAACTGTCTTACTACCTCAGCTAGTTTGTGAGGTTATAAGTGCAAGTGACAAAGAGCAGAAACAAAAATGTGATTCTCTGCGGCTCCTTCTGCACAGATGACCTCTGCCAACTAGTGGCCTTAGCTAAATTGTAAAGGTAAACTTGTAGACTTTGGCTGTTGAGCGAAGCTGTCACACAGTTACCCATATGTTTTAGTCTTCTATGCTGTCCAAAGACACACAGGTTATTGACTGGCATGTTTCTTTTGCTCTGTCTCTTACACCAGGAGCAGTTCTGTGCAGAATAGAAGGTTCAAGAGGGCAGCACAGTGTTTTGACTGGAGCCCTTTCACATGTCTTTTAGCCAGCGATGGTCTGTTAAAGCAGCTCTATAGGCCTGCCTTCCTTCTTTTCTTCACTTCCCTTCTTTTTTTCCTCTCTATCGTATCACTCTGTGCACAGAAAGACACCGAGTAGCTCTAACCTTCTCTTTCAGAAGGATACCTAGTCAATCAGCTTTTTTTCTTTCTCACTCTCGCTCTCGCCCCCTCAAACCCACTCCACCCAATTCTCTTGTTTGTTTAGGATCGCTTGTTGCATGTTGAGTGAATGTCTCAGGGCCGTGCCCCTGCTTTCAGTGCCACAAGCATGCCTGTATATTGATAACACTCTGGTATGTGTGTATGAGTGCCTGTCTATGTGTCTTTTAGTGTGTGCGTGTATGAGAGCCTTTGTATGTGTCTTTTAGTGCATGCTTGCATGTGTGTGTATGCCATCGTGCTCCTGCCTGTCTGTCTGTCATTAGTCCAACTTAGGTAGTAAGGATATGAGGTCATGCAGACGTGACCTTAGTGCACCTGCATCTTCTATTACCTTACCACTTATGTGTGTTGGTCATTGTTTTGCACCAAACTCTCATTTCCATGTTCCAATTTCCTCATGTTTAACTAACCGGCAGTTAGAGCCAAAAAAAAAAAGTAAAGTGATGTTAGTTAAATGATACAGTATTATTTAATATGCTTTCTTACTCAAATATTTCACCAAATGGGGATTTACATTATTTTTGTTTTCTAGTTCCATACATACTAAGAAATTACCTAATTATGCTGCGATTTATTGCACTTTTTGTTGTGTATTGTGATACATGTAAATCTGCATAACAAATGTTGGAATATTTTGCATTTTATTTGATGAGGTAACAAACACTGTGAATCTTTGAGGCAAAAGGTTTTATTAATCTTAATAATCTTAATTTCACACTCCTATATGTGCACACTACCATAACTTCAATTAAAAAGCAGAATATTGCTGCCTGTGTAAGAAGCATGCACTTTCTAACAGCTTTTTTTTTTTTGTCTTATCTTGCTCTTGTCTGCTTTCCCTCCTTTCTCAGATCTAACCCGTTCTATGAGCCAAGGACATCGAGCCCTGTGCGGCCTCCCACTGGCAGCCCCTCCCTGGATGTTGGCAGCAACCAGAAGAGAAGGGCTCCCCCACCCCCAAGTTCCAGTCCTGGCCTCGGCCCCAGTCCACCAGTTTCCAAACCCAGCGCTGGCCCAGACAGGGAAAGAGCCCAGCCAGTCGGGCCCAGCCCAGTCGCAGCAGTGAGAGAGCTGGCCTCCTCTTCCCCCAAGGTAAACCGGCTTCTCTTGAATCTAATAAATCCCTAACAGGCACACAGATGCATATGATAACAAAAATATAAAAACAAACTTGCAAAATGCATACAGTGCAGTCTAGCAGTTGGACACAAACTGGAGCTCAGTCTGTAGCAATATGGGATGTTAGAGGATTTTTTATTTGATTGATTGACTTTTAACCCGGCAACTTTTTGGGGAAAAATAGCTTAATAAAACACATGCAAATGTTAAATGTTGCCTGAACACAAGCAGCTTTCCAAGAATGATTCATTAACTTATTAATGACATAAGAAACTCCTGTCCCTTTATTTGTCCTCACCACCATTGATGAAAAATAGTTTGGTGCCAAAACCTTATTGAAGATTGATACTCCTTAATTTATTTGTCTGTCAAACGACTGTGTTTTGAAGTACAAACCCGATGGGGACACTGTGAAATATATTATTAAATAAAAAGAGAATGCATTTAACCAGTTTAATTCATTACAAGGATAAGGCATCTCATGCTAAAAATGAGAAACGTTTGATATTTGTAACAGATTCCTTATAAATTTGATGCATTTTGTTTTTGTATTTAAACAAACTGAACACTAAAATCCCAGAATTCCACAGCTCTGAGAAAGTCTACTTACTATATTTCATTCTGACTCCTTCTTTGTAGCATGTGCTATTATAAGTGAGTGAACTGAAGCGTTGTGTACGCGTATGTGTGTGTTTGCGCTTGTGTGTCCACATCCAGTGGCCCTTACATTAGCTTTTTTTCCGCCTGCACAATCCCATCTTCCACCCCATTCTTTATGCTCATGAAACTCCCCAGCTCCTCATTTGAATATAGGTATTTGTTTATTGGGGTGTTTTCGTATGTTTATTTATTTATTTAAATTAGGTAAATCATGGCTGGGTCTAATTAAATGGCTGATGGTCACACACACTCACGGCAGGAGTCAGACCACTGGTGGGGAATGATTGGCTGGGGGTGTGTGGGGATGGGTGGGGGTTAAAAAATGAGTGTGTGTGTGTCGGGGCTCAATGAGCCTATGTGGGGCTTAAACACAGGGGGCTTAACTACAGCAGAGCGATCACAAGGGGGTGTTGACCCCCTGTGTGCACACACACACACCCACACACTCACATGCAAACACACTCTATACAGTTACTTATGCACACACAGACACACACAGGTCCCTCCTCCACATGCAGCTGGCTAGCTGACTGTTTTAGTGTAGCTGGGCGGTGATGCTGGCCGTCCATGTAATTATGGCACAGTGCCTTTATCACCCAGCTGCAGTTGCCTGTGACCGTGGGTGAGGGGGCCTAAACCACTTTAATTACCCAAAGCCAGTGGCCTGTGGTGGGCCACACTTCGCCAAGAGATGCCCCTGCCTCTGGAGCTTGGGGTGGAGGGAGGGAGGGATGCGAAGAATGAATTGTGGGTGAAGGAGTGAAGAGGAGGGGGTGCAGCGAAGGTGGAAGATATTGAAGGGTAGGGGAAAGGAGAACAGTGGGGGAAGAGAAGGAAGATGGCCAGGGAATAGCAGAAGGAGAGATAGGATGTTCACAGTAAACAAGGATAGGCCTACAGGGTTTGTTGACATATACGGCGAGTGTGAATAGGTTTCTTTTTCTTATTCACACCAAGCACTACACACACACACTCACGCCTCAGCCATGTGTAGGCTGTGAGATGACCTTTGAATGTATGAAGTCAGAGAGGATTAAGAGGAGACATTCCCACTATGAGAGGCCAAGACGAAACCAACACATCATCGCACTATGAACGTGTGCGGAGTATAGATGTGTGCATGCACGTATGTATCTGTTCTCATAGTTTCTAGCACGCCTAAGGCTCAGTTCAGTGAGTATCTACTGGGGCAGTTATAACCTTCCCCCAAAACATAGCTAACCTCTAACTCCTTTCTTATTAGAGGTTTCAAGGTGTGTATTTCCCAATTTATATTTATTTCTACCAACTATTCATGTAGCCAATTGGTATGTAGGACCAAGATAAACACACACACGCACGCAGACAACTAGTGCTAATCTCAGAATGTGAATAGAAATTGATATATTGAAAGCCCCCATACTCAGTTATGCATTTACAACCTGCCCTGAAGGCTATGAAATGTCTCATACATGTTTTGTTAAACGAAATCTTGTCTTTGCTAACCTAGAGGAGATTAGCATGTCCTCTTAGCTTTGAATTCCATTTACAATTTGCACATTTATTCGGTGCAAAGGTAACATATGCTTTGACTGCTTGATCAGAACCCAACAAATAGTAAAGAGTGTAAGCATCAGAGCCTTGGTGTTCAAGTTATATTCCTGTGATCATGGAGTAATGTTGAAAAGAGAAACAACAAGAAACATGGCTTCAGCAGTAAACATGCATAGTTATCTTACAAAAAAGACAGAGAGTAGAGAGGAACGATGTGGGAAGGGAATATGTATCATGGAGCTATTATGTGAGCCAGTAAAATACATATGTATTATATACATAAATGAATAGTGTCATATTTTGGCTTAGCTCAACTCCCATTTCCTTGTCATGTAGAATTCATCAGGAGGTTTAGTATTAAACTTTGTTTTATCCTCCTTGTCATTGCATTAAAACCGCCCACTTCAGTGCCAGCTTGTGAAGAATCGGGACATCTACAGGACATATGGTGCACACCCACTTACTATATACACAGGTATTACACATATGGATTGGATTTACATAAAGCTCTAACAAGAGCTCAACACTCTGGATTCCTGCCGGTAGAACATACGTTCAGCACTAGTAAATTTATGGACAGGATAAGATGGCAATACTAAACAACTGTAATGCATTTATTGAAACGTGGGATACCATTTGTTGGGGTGTTTCCTCTTGAGATAAATCCAGGGGGACTTTTGATGCCAATGCCTAACAAATTTACATTTAGCATGCAGGGTGTACAGATGTAAAAGTTGATGTACAACCTGCAGCATCTCTGGAGATTCCAGAAGCATTCTGTTTTCCTCTCCAAGATGCCAAACAAACTCAACATATAGTTACCTGTTTTTAATTTGGTTCTCCTCTTGTTGGCTCCCTTCTAATACTAGATGATGGTAGGTGACAGTCACTTCCAGTGTGGCTCATCTCCTGATGTTTAGATCACAGATTCTTTATTGAGGATTTTGAACAGGCATTTATCAGGAAAAGGTTATGTTCATAACTCTGTTTTATGAGTCAAGGTTCGTTGAGTTTGGTACAGTGGGGATGAAAACAACTGCCTTAGGAAATGTCTTTTCATTTATTTTAAACAAACATTATTGCAAGTCTCAATGACTTTGTTCTTATTTTTTATAATAATTTTTATAATTATAATAATTTTTTATAATAAACTTATATTTTATAATAATAATAAATGATCTCTAATGCTGTGAAATGAATTATACCAAAAAAATGAAGCTTCAGCTCTGGTATTTAATTTGCACTCTCTATTGTGTGACTGACTTGCGAGCCCGTCAGTTTGTTTTCCTAACCTCAGTAGATCTTGCTAACCGGATACAGCTAAAAGTTTCTGAGCGGATCTTGCACTTCTGAACTTTGGTTTAGCATGACGTTACTCAATCTACATCCCATGTATTGTGCCTGCTTTTGCCGGATTTGTGCACCGAACCGTGAGCCACGTACCATGACAGTTTGGTACAAATACACAAACTGTTGCATGACAGTTGACTAGTTAACAGATCAACCAAAGATGAAGTGCCTTGTTTTTGAGTACTCTCTGGTGGGGCTTATAAAGAGAAGACAAAGCAGGTATTAAACCTTGACTTTTACTGTAGCATTCACAAATTCCTTCTTCAACTTTGAATATACATAGAGTATATTAGTTATTTTTGTTAATATCTAAATTCTGTCTTCAATTTGGTGCCAGTGGTGCAATCTCTCATTTGCTGCTTCAAGTCTTTTGTGCCAGTGTATCTGTCCATTCTCCTGTCTGGGAGATATAGATCCTCAAAGGCGACAAGTTTAAGTTTAGCATCTGTGAAGGAGCTGGAAGGATGGAAACGTCTGTGGGATTAATGTAAATGAACAGAGGGAGTTCCTGTTGGGCGGGTTGTGAGCTCTGTCTGGTCTGATTCAGTCCATCTCTTTTCCCTGGGGCTGATTTCACCCCTCCCAGTGATTCAGTGATCCCCTGCTCCTCCTTTTTGTTTCATCTCCATCTCTATTTCGTAGTCAGACCGCTCTACACTTAGATGCTCTGATCTTTGGATTTTTATCAAGTTTCCGCTTCATGAATTATTTGCCTTATTTTCATATAAAGAAAAGTTGGAAGCTGGCATATGTCTGAGAGAAAAAGTTTGGACAAAAAAGTTCTATATTATCTTAATATTTACTCAAAGAAAGAGTAAGCCGTCCTCAGCTTGAAGTTTTAGTTGGTCTGACAATACATGTAGATCCTAGAAATGAATAAAAAGAGGTTACTACAAAAAAGCTAAAAAAAAAAATTTGGCTTGGTAATCTTTTTTTCTATTACTTCACTATACCCTTCGTAGATCTCACTAACTACCATGATCAAATAAGATGTCTTTGGCGTTTTCCCTTTTTCCGTCTCTCACACTCATTCATTCCAGAGGTGAGGAAGTGAACCAACACTAGAGGTATGTTTTCTTTCTCCCCTTCAGTTGAAGGGCTTGTGTGATTACTCATGTTAATCAAAGGGTTCAAATTAAATAGAGTTTTGCAGGTTGTGGGAGCTCCTGTGCCGGGGGGGAGGCAGAGGCCAGAGCTCTCC
>JAOWBC010000318.1:2937840-2948559 GCA_028566105.1 Hypoplectrus providencianus
AAACAGCACCATTGAATGATTGCCCATCTATCCAATATCGCCTAGATCATCTTTTAAAAATAAAATGAAATAATGAATATTCCTCTTATTGTTGACAATAACAACGATATATTGCTAGCCTTATCATTTAACTTCAGAGAGCACATACTGTCTGAAAACCAACCACAGGAAACAGTTCTCCTTAAAAAAAAAACAGCTCTTCTCCTGGTTGTATCTCAGTATGAGGTGATCAGTGCTTGTCAGGCTATAAGAGCAGATATGGAAAGAATAAATCATGACACTGAGGTCAAAAAGACTGTAGCGCATGTCAAGACTAACATCGACCCTGAAACAAAACCCAGCTCGAGAGGCTCCCTCCCTTCTTTCTGCTCATACAGCTCTCACGTTCTCTCACTCTCACTCTTTTCTCTTTCATTCTTTCATTCTGTCCCTATTGAGCAGCAGAGTTGTCGCTCTCTTTCACAGCCTACCCTGGGCGAGAGGGGAACAATGTAAGCACACTTTGCTCCCCTGAATACGTGTTAGAAACCCAATCAGGCCCTCTTATTCCCCATATTCTTTTTCTTTCTGTTCTCTCTTTCTTTTTTTCTTTCACACTCCCTTTCTGCCAGGGAAAGGAGGGGGGGAACTTAAACAGGCTCGCTGTAAAGGCAAACTCCTCTCTGTTCTCTCTTTTCTTTTTTCCCGCCGTCAGTTCTTTCTTCCTGCCTTGTCTCTGCAAGCACAAACACATACTTTCCATCAATAGAGACGGACAAAAGAAGCGAGAGTGAAAAAGGCTCCTCCTAACAAAAGACATCATAATTGATTGTAAATTGAGAAACATCACTTGGTTGAACCACCTTTTTATTCTCAATTTCTCTCCCTCTGTTCTCATGTCACCAGTTAGAAACAAAAACAGTAAGAGACAAAATGATTAACTTTGGGAAAATAGCTTTTCTGTGCTGTACACAGAATCACTTCCTTGTTCACTTTTCACACAATAGAAATCATCTAAATCTTGATCTTTGCTGTTAAAAATAAAAAGCATTATTCGTTAATAATTTATACTTTCCTGCTGTTAGGACCACATGACATGACCTCTGGTAGATTGCATAATGCTCACTGTTTCATGATGCTTATCTGTGAGCATAAAATAGGGTATTCATCTGTAAGTAGGTTAAAGAGTAAGAAAAATCACTAGATTAGTGATTCCACATGTATGGTTGTTTACCAGGTGCTTTGGCAAACTTTAAGCAGCAATTTTTCTATCTTATTATCACCCAATTACAGTGGCAAAATGGTAATATGTTGGAAAATGGATACAGTCATTAAAGAAACCATCCTTAAGGTTGAAGTTCCTCCCAAGCCATCATTTGGAGACAGTAACTTTATAAGGAATGGAAGGAAAATTCATGTATTAGATGAATGTAAAAATGCTCAATAGACCCATTTTCTAGATAAGTAAAGGTACATACATGTCTAGGAGTAAGAAAAAAAAGGAAAGGTTTGAAAAAAAAGAGTAAAAAGGCATTTCAAAACAATCCCTGGGGAAAATAAAGGTTGAGAAACTCATGGAGAAGGTCTGGAATTCAGATAGGGAGAAGGAGAGAAAGAGGGAGAGATTGATGGACCGGCGAGATCTAACGGAGGCAGTGAAACAAACGAGGGCTGCAACAGGTTGGAATTAGATCAACACTATCAAGCAGCCCAGATACAAGCTGTGATACCTGGGAGAGATGGATGGGGAGGTTATGTGTGTGTGTGTGTGCGCGCGCGCTGTTAATCTATTTATTTACCTGTCATTGGCTGCGATAATGGTTTTCATCCCTTCTCTCTCTGTCTCTCTGTCTCAGTCTATCTGGTGATGGGGGATTGGGTTTCGTGTGTCGCTTGATAATCAAACCTGTATTTTCTCATCAGACTCTAATCAGACCAATTACACGCGTGACGGAGAGCGTGGGCAGGTTGATGTAGAGGAGCGATAAGGACACACATTCGCACACACAGACACTTTGGGATTAAGCGCTCTGTCTTGGGGTATCTGCGTCTCTTATCGGGGACAACCATCCCTGACATGACCTGTCAGCAGTCATGCCAAAGGTGTCTCTCACTCACAAACACACATGAGCACATACACACATGGATCATGCATGCAATGCACCATGCACCAAACACAACTCCTGTCTGAAAAAGAGACCAGACTTCTACCATCTTTTCAACCATTGTCGGCCTTCCATCCATCCATTTTTCGCAGCATTAAAATCTCTTTTTTCCCGAATTTTGCAGGTAGCCACTCTTTATAACATGACAGTGTCGTTGCATGAGTCTGTTTTTAAAAGTTTTTTCCTTTCTTTTGCAGGCATATGATGGTTTTGCAAGCCTTGGTATCTCCCGCCTCCTGGAACCATCAGACATGGTGCTCCTCGCCATCCCTGACAAGCTTACAGTAATGACCTACCTGTACCAGATCCGGGCCCACTTCTCCGGTGAGGAACTCAACGTGGTGCAAATAGAGGCCAACAGCAGCCGCAGCACCTACAAGGTGGGCGACTTTGAAACGGATACAAACGCCTCCATAGGTCAAGACAAGTTCTATGCCGAACTTAACGACGTGCAGCACCGCCAGACTCACTCTGAGGCTGCCGAATCTGCTCCTGGTGTTAACACTGAATCTAACGGCACTAAAGCTGCCGAGGAGGAGGTGATGGAGTCAGGTTGGAAGGCTGACGTAGGAGCGGCCAGCTTGGCAGCAGCAGGGCCTTTGCTATCCTCACCTCCTGTCCCATCGCCACGCACAGCATTAGCTGCGTCGGCAACAGACTCGACCCACGTGACACCGGCGATCTCCGAGGACAGGGGGAGTCTACTCAAAGCCAACACTTTAGACCTTAGCGAGTTACCACAGAGAGTGGAGAGAGAGATGGAGAAGGAAAGACAGCAGAAGGATGAGGCGGGAGAGGATAGAAGGGAGGGGAGTACAGACCCAGGGTCCCCCACCAGGAGAGGGGCCTCCCCACCCCACCAGAAACTGGGCTTCTCCTATAACAGAGATGCAGACCTCATAAAGAAGAAGAGGGCCAGCCTGCGTCATTCGGAGTCTGAGCCCACGTCAGACACCAGCTCTGCTCCTGTCAACCACACAGACACGCCTCCCAAACAGGTAAACACCCAAATAACACAACACATTAAGGTAAACACTCACCAAACACGTAAATATTCAACACAAGATGATATTACTAAAGTAGAGGTCCCCTTTCATATTTCATAAGCTGCATATAGAAACAAGAATATTTTCAGTGTTTTGAATATAGTTAAACATGTCCTTCAAAGGTCAGTCAGGGATATATTGAACTGTCTCACAGCTAATTATAAATCCTGTACCTTAAACAACCTCAGGATCGGTCTTTATGATGTAGACTAATTCATGTCTTGCTACTTAAATCAGGTATTAAGATTCTGACAGCATATACCTGCAGGTACCTGCCTGGCCCCTAAATGGATTTTTCAGGTTTTTATCCTTGCACCCTGGCTTTGATTGAAACTTTCACTGCTACATCAGTCATAAGACAGAGGATGTGGTGAACATTCATTCCCTCCTGGCACTCGCTAAGCTTCAAATCCCGACCTCGTTGATGCCACTGCAGAGATGACCGTCCCGAAATTCTCCCATTCTGCATTAGATGTTGTCGTCGCCTGTCTCGTTGCAGAGACCCAGACGCATCGCAGCCGGGGCCCTTAACATGTGGCGACTATAGAAGGCACCCAGGAGAACCCCCTGCTTTGACATTTCATTATATTTTTCATTATATTTCTCATCCCTTCAGTTGATGGCAGTTGGTGCCGTGACTGCTCAGGCGTGGCGACGCTTTGCGCAGAGCACACCTCATCTCGTCTCACACACGCACTGGCACGCACCTTAATGCGTGTGCGCACATGGTCACACACACAAACACATATTGAATACATTGGAGCCTGCGTTTGTTAACCCCAGATTACGGCTTCCTGTTTACAAGTCGAAAGGTCACGGGGCAGGCGGGGGGCAGCAGGGGGGTTATGACAGCTATGACACCCCATTTTGATCTGCTGTTATCAAGTTAGCGGGATGCATCCTCGCCTGCACCCGGGCCAGATTTGACTTGTTGAAGGGATAAACATGTTTCAGTGTTATAAACAGCTTCCTCTGTCTAAGCCAAATGTAAAAGCTCTGTTTGCCCTCTTTGCACCCCCTTATAATACAGCCAGGATTACCTGGCAGATAAAATTCTAAGCTAGGTGTGTTTTGCTTTCTTGTCAAAGCCGTCATGCTCTCCACACCACTGGACCCAGACAGGGCTGGGAGCCGGCTTGTAGGCCCTGTACGGTATATTTCAGAGGATATACCTAGCTCCTACATTTGTGGCCCATTGTACAAGGATGGAGATGTGAAAGCTGTTTGTATTCAAACCTGCTCCTCTAAGTAAAAATGTTTCGACATGTCATTTATTTTGGGGACCATATTTAAATTAATAACAAAAATTAAATGTTTTTGGTGGTTGAGGCCCCTTTTTTTGTTTAACATTTACAGAAACAAGGAATAGGGTTTTTTGTCAGCGCATAATAGCATTGACAGCTAGCAGACCGTGAGAAAATATATAGTGAATATGACAAATTGATTTTAGACTTCAACTTTAATTAATCTGTTAAGAAACATAGATTGGGAAAAACTTTTTGTCATGCGCATCACCTGTAGTTCATTTTGTTTTTTCTCTTCAAAAGGAGCCAACACCTGCCCCTGTTTCAAGTCCCCCTGCAGAGAAGGTGAGTACAGTTTTGAAGAGAACAAAAAGTTACATATGTGGCAAAAAAAATTTTGAAGACAAAAAAAAATGCTTTTCCCACATGACAATAATATTGGGATGTTGTCATCTTATTAATGACATAGTTTTATTACAAATGAACGGAACCTCGTCATTAACATTTTCTAATGTTGTCCCAATCATTTGTTTGCACACAGAAGGTGCTGTCTCGTCAGGAGGAGCTGAAAGAGAGAGCCAGACTCCTCCTGGAGCAGGCCCGCAGAGATGCTGCGATGAAGGCCGGCAACAAGGGCGTCCCCAACTCAGCCGTCACTGCACCAAACAGGCCCACAAACGTCTGTGATGTAAGTCAGAGTGGTGTGTGTGTGTTTTTGTGTGGACTTTCTGGGACTAAAACTGTTGACATTGCTTCCTCTGACACTGTCACATTTTAAATTGACTCAAAAATTGACCCCCCTATCTTCTTTTAAGCAAACTCTCTACCTGAGCTCAGTTTGGGTTAGCCTGGGTTTTTAGGTTTCTGAGGAGGGGGTGGCTCTTTCTGACCTCTTATGTGTGTAGTAAGTACACGCCTGTGGTCCTGAGTGTGAATTGTCTGTCCTTGCCTCTTTGCTCCGTGCACTGGAGTGTTGTACAGCATCGCCTCAGTGTGCTAACTAATAGAGTGACCACCAGCCTCTTCAACACCCTCCTGCCACTTTCCACAGTTCTCTATTCGCTGCTCGCTACACTTGCAACATGCTGGAAAAGCCTGTCCACACTGTCTCATCCTCTGGCAGTCCACTTTGTTGAACACTTTATGAAAAGGCTTTAAGAAGGAGAGTAGACTTTTCCTTATTAACTTCTGCTCTGACTCTCTTATGGGCTGCTGAACGTCACAACCTGAACATGTCAGTAAGAAAATCCGAAATGTGGAGGGACTCCCTCGCTGCCTCTCCGCTCTTTAAACATTTCTCTCTTTCAGTCTCTCTCCTCGGTCATCTCAACTCTGCACAATTTTTATGACATCCCGACCAAATTTGCTGCCCCCTCAATTTCCCCGAACACTGAGTAAATGTTGTACACAAACACCTGTCAGCAAAAGTACATTCATGGTAAAGGGGTGGTGGGAATCGCTGTTCCGAAGCAAACTAGACTAGAGAAGACGTGAGTGAAATTGCCAGCTCTGAACTGAGCACGCTCCACTGAACATAATATACTGGGAAGGAGGGGGGGCACACTGATGGACCAGGAGTTACCCTGGGAAAGCACTGTTGTCAAATCCTCAGTGACGTTTCCAAATGTTTCAGAGAAAGGAACGGGGGCTAAGAAAAAATATGGTCTTGTGAGAATTGTGACGACAACGGATTTGAGGGTAAAATGAAATAAATACCCTTTGGTAATGAAATATCTAAAAGGCAGCAGCCGCATGCCCCTGCGTTTGCTGCCTGAATCCTTAAAGAGATATATGCCCTTGAATTAGATGGTTTTTTACAGAGTGTGTGTTTGTGTGCATGCTTATGTGCATAAGTGTGTTGCTTCTGTTTGTCCCTGTGTAGACATGCAAATGTGTGTGTTCATGTCTGCATGCAGGCCACAGGAATAACCATTTCAGCATAATCTGAGAAAATAAATGAGGGACTTCCAAGGACTGGTGGCGTTAAAAGTCTTCAGAGAAAGAAAGCAAATTAAAAGAGTTTTTCAAAGCTGTCGCAGTGCCGATATATATTTCCTTAGCGACAAAAAAAGGTCCTCTTCTGTCCCATGTTGTGCGGCAAGATGGCTGACTTCACTTAGATTAGCTCCTTAAAGTAGCCAGACCCAACCCTCTGCTCTTTCTCTCTCCCTCTCCTCCTGATTTCCTTACTCATTTCCAAGGACAATTGGTTAATAACCCCCTCACACACGCACAAACACACACATTGCTCCCATGCATAAAGGAAGGAGGGAAAGGAGGAGGGGCGAGAGGAAGATATTGAATTGTTTACACTTTTTTTAATAGAAAACATTGATCAAAGGAATACGAATGGCCTCGAGGCCAATGTGCTGATAATTGTTCGTGATTTAGATTAGATTACTTGATGTCTTGTTTTGATTAGCGTGTGTGTGTGTGTGTGTGTCTATGTTATCAGCTGGAGAGGCCCAAGCCTTTTCCCATTTAACTCTCCATCCGTCTAAGTAGGTGCTTTGCGGTTTAGCATGCATAAGGTATAATTTAATTCAATTAAAGCAGGCTTCATTCTTCCAGGGAAGTGGCTAATGTGGGGGCAACGCAATGATTTGGGCAGGGTGAGAGGAGGGGGCTACATTAGCTGTTTTTGGTGGTGACATTTAAAGAACAAACAACAAATCAGTTAGTTTATCTGTTTGCACTAAAAAAATAAATACATAATTATCATAAATAAGTAAAAACATTCAAAGCTGTGAAAGTTTTAATGCAATAATAGAATTATTTATCTGTGAATAAAGATTAATTTATAAATCCAAGCCTGATTCCAACTTGTGACGCTTTGTAAAACATGTATAAAAACAAAGTTTATATTTACAAAAACAAAAGATTACTCATAACAATACATAAAATATACTTTTTGTAAAGTTTGCTGGAATATAGGTTGATAAGATTAGCAAATTATTGCACTGCTTTATTTGCATTCTGGAAAAATGTCCAACTTTTTGGGAGTCAGTGAACTTATTTGTCCACAAAACAAGGTGAATCAGATCTCCACGATACATTAAACCACTCACTGAAAATGTTGGACTATCTGGCAGTTATTATTCTCATCATTGATCATAACCTGAGAAAATAATGCAGTTTGCAGTTGTGTTTCAATATTCAAACAATCGAAGGAAGACACTAAAGTTGTCCAGCACCAAAATTTATAAATAAGTCATCGAATGTATTTACAGAGGTTATATCATCTTAAACATTTTATAATTTTAACAGCTTGAACAGATAAAGGTAACATATGTTTTATTTCAACCTTTTCTCACATTTATATATATACTTTATTTTAAGACTTATAGGGTCAGGTTTTTGATGCTTTAATATTTTTCAATGTTGATGGTCTAAGAAAAAAGGATTTTTGTCACAATTGGCCATTGCAGCTATAAAACGCTCAAACAATCTAAGATAACAAAAATACATACAAACTGCTCTAAATAAGTAGCTCTGCTCAGTATTGAACAGTTAAAGGTCGCTGCTGTTTGTGAGGCAAAACCACCGAGAGCTGCTGACTGTCATCAATATAAATGTAGCTCGAATCAGAACAATATGTTGGATACTTGTTTGCAGTGTGTGAATGTGTGTGTGAGTGTGTGTGTGTGTAGATAGCCCTGTTCTCCTGACCTATGCTCTCCCTCCTGCCATCCCTAATTGTAGCCCACAGTGACTGGTTCTTTCATCTAAGGTCACAGGTTCAGTTTTCTCTCTTCCTCTCCCTCCCTCCCTGTCTTCTCCGTCACTTTCTCTCTTTCTTTTTTTTTGTCCACTCTCTGTCCATCTTTTTTTCATCCAGTATTCTGCATTTCTCACTCGCTGTATTTTTCACCATGTTGATTGTAGTTCTCTATTCCTCTGCTGTTGTGTCCATCCTGTCTTCCTCCTCCTAATCTTTGTGGTTCTCATAGACAAACAGTACTGCTATTAGTTCTGAGCCCTCCTCCTCCTACTCCTCCTCCTCCTCATAGGTAGTCTCCTGTCTTGTTATGTTGTAAAGCCAACAAGACAATTCAAACAGCAGCCAGATTTGCTATTAATGAGCTTTGCTAAAAACTATCCGGTGCAGGACTCTATTCTCATTTATTTCTTATTGCAGACGTCCCAATTTTTGTTTCTTTCTTTTACTCTTTTAGTCTTTCCCACTGTTATTATTTTAATGGAGAGGGTGTGTGTGTATATAAGTGTGTGTGTGTCTGTGTCTATTCGCTTCAGGTCTTCTCATCCATTAGCAGATGAGAACAGTAATTTCACACCGGCCTGGCCAGGCTAATTATCAGGATCCACACTAGGTTTGGGAGAAGTGTGTGTGTATGGGTGTTTGTGTGCATTTGGACACACCAGCGTATGCTCCTGTGTGTGTTTCCTTGCAAAAGATATGTGCATTTTTTTAGCACCTGTGCACTTTTGCATTCTTTTCAGTGTGTGTGTGCGTGTGTGAGAGAGCGAGAGAATGAGAGAGAGAGAGAGAGAGAGAGAGAGAGAGTGTGCTTGTGCTTGTGCTTGTGGTATGCGATCGAGAGTGCACGCACATGCCTTGGTGTTTTCCAGGTAAGAGAGTTCCCCTGCTCACTGACTCGTTGTGATTCCTATAATTGGGTCCCGTTTGATTTTTGCCGACCAGTACCCCAGCCACCCCTCCTCCTGTTTCCCCTCCGTCGCCCCCCTCTCCTCCTCTTTAGAAGTGGAGGGGACTCCTGGGACTCTGCTGTTGTGACCTGTGGGTGTTGTCATCTACTCCCATCTGCTGTCTGTCCTCTGATCCTGACTTGACTGCATTCATGTCCTCATTTTCTCCTCTCTCTTTTTCTTTCTTTCATTTGTGTCACTGGTGGCCAAAACAAAGCCCTCTGGCTGAACCTTGGCATTCCTAAAGGTTCCCAAAAAGTGAGAAGTTATTCAACAAATGTGTCACATTGGAAAAAGGCTACTTGTTACTGTTGGCCTTAATTATGAAACACTGGACAAGTGGAAAGCTGAACTTTGGAAACTTTTGAAAGGTGGCACATTGAGGCAGCCAACTTCTCACAACAAAGAAACAGGAGATTAATGTCAGTGTGGAGAGTTGAGCATACTTGCTAATTGTGGCATTTTCTTCTTATAATAAAAAGATTCCATAATTTTAATAATCCAAAAAGCATCTAGTTTTCCATATCTTACTTTTCACTTTTAAGGTTCAAATCTTGTTTTTTTAATTACGTCATATTGTTGTGCCTTCTTCACAACAATGGTTGAAATGAAACAACTCCTGATAATCTTCATATCAGTACTGGATGGAAATAAGCATTCATTCTCATTTTCTTTTTTGCCAGTGTTTTGGAAATTGGGTTAAAATATATATATGTTTGGACAGAGAACTGGCCACTGAAAGAATATATACTCTGTTTTCAGTAGATCTAATCTAACATAATCCTGTTGGAATTTGATAAATTTACCAATCAAGAATACAAATATTCTCTGCAGAATATTTATGTGTAGGCAATAAAAGCTTTAATCCATAATTGAAAAGGCTGCTAGTGAAGGACTGTCTTTGCAGCATATAAAAAAAATGTCTATTTTGAAAATGCAAATATGGCCGTTTGCACTCTCCTTTTTGTCCACACTTTGTCCTTTACTCCCCTCCTCCTCCTCCTGTCCTCCCTCCTTTTCAACTTTCTCCCAGCAGTAATAGTTTTCTTCAGGTCTCATTTTAATGTGGCTGCCGTCCCTTTCTTCTCCCAGCTTTCCTTTTTTTTCTTTTCTCTTCTTCCTTCAACCCCCCTCTTTCTCCCTTGCTCACTCTCTTCTTTTTGAAGATTCTGCCCTTAATGAAACTAAATAGTTCAGTGGGCAGTTTCTTTGGACTGTCTGTGAGTGTGTGTGTTTGTGTGTGTGTGTGCTTGCGTTGGAGTGTGTGGGCATGTGTCGTGGCCGAATCGGCTGGAGTGGAGATCAAAGGCAGACTCTAAATTGAGTGTGAGTGTGTGTGTCTGTGTGTGTGTGTGCGTGTTAACGAGCAGGAGAAAGACAGCTCTCTCAATTGCATCACAAGAGCTGATCAAGCCATCAGAGAGGAAAGTTGTAACACACACACACACTCTTACACACACTTACATACCTCTCCTTAACACATGTACCTCTCTGTCTTTCCTTCTCTCTTTGTCAAGTTATCACATGCCTCGTGTTCACATTGGACCAAGTAGAAATGTCCTGTCCCTCTTTCTTTGGGGGTAAAATCCAGAGGGAGATGAGAGAGAGAGAGAGAGA
>JAOWBC010000318.1:2965756-2980756 GCA_028566105.1 Hypoplectrus providencianus
GTGTGTGTGTGTGTGTGTGTGTGTGTGTGTGTGTGTGTGTGTGTGTGTGTGTGTGTGTGTGTGTGTGTGTGTCACGGAGGGAGGTGACACATGAAACGGTTACCCTCCTGTTCTTTCATCTTCTTCAGTGCAGTGGTCTGGCCTGGCAGGGGAGCTGTGGTTACCATTCCCTGGAAAATAAAGCTGTTTGCAGCTACTGGAAGGCAGAGAGGGAGAAAGACAGAGGGAGCAGGGAGGAAAGGAGAGAAAAATACAGAGAAGAGATTAGAGATGGATGGAGGAAAAGGGAGGGAGGAGGTTAGGCTGTACAGATGGAATGAGAGGAGTACAGAGCAAGAGAATAACAGGAAAGTTTGGGTGAAAATAAATGTAAAAGGGGCCATAAATTAGATTATTTCAGCATTAATGTGAATATATTTTTTGGCTCCAATAATTCAGTCATCAGATCTTTTTAAGTAGAGTTTTTAACCCTAATGTCAGTAAGAGTAAGATTGGTTGAAATGAAAGCTACACTCGTTCATTCGTTAGCTGGTATGTCTTTTTCTCCATCTCTCCCTCTGGTTACGGCTCTGTACACTTCATACCTCAGCATCTCTCTGCAGTGCAAACAGGACTTAAGGCTGCTGAGTCTGTCCTGATCTCTATCATTCTCACACATCATCCCTTATACCACTCGTGTTTGTGTGCATATGTTCCTTATCAATGGCTTCCCCAGTGTGTGTGTGTGCATGAATGCAAAATATGTTGTCTCCCCTTCACTGTCTAACTTTAATCATTGTATGCATTGTATTTGATGTAATGCTTTTGTCCTCATTAATTTTTTGAGTTCTGTTGTATTTTTGACGTACACACCATTTAATCATTATTCTTTTTTTTCATTCTCTGTCTAGGTCCAAACAGTAAGCATGTGGATCTGAAGCTGAAGAAGCTGGTGGAGGTCAGCCCAAGAAGAGTCACCTCCCCTTCGTCCCCGTCCTCCACGTCCTCTTCCTCCTCACCTACTGCCTCCTCCGCCTCAACCGTCAGCCCTGCAGAAGGACTGGAGGTACGCATATATTTATTTCCTTTCTTTCTCTCTCTCCACCTCTCCTTCCTTTTATCTCTCTCTCTCTCTCTCTCTCTCTCTCTCTCTGTTTTTTCTCTCTCCCCTCTTTCTCTACACTTCATCAAAGGGTCAGTCCAATCAATCAGGTCCGATTGACCCGGTTGTCAGCCGGCTGACCCTGTGTACACATCAGTCAGCTGGACCACTTCATGTAAGAGCAGAGCTGATCCCTCTCGTGTCCATGTGAGTCTGTCTAAAGCCATGAGACACACACACAGGCATCATAATGCTCTACATAACATGTCGCAGTTCTCCTTGTATTGACTATGACCTTTTCAGACGGTTGTTGTGTGTGTGTAGGTGGAGAAGGGGGGTTGGTGATGCTGCATGCGTCCGTCTTCTGATGTGAATATTGAGTCAACAAGAAGTAGTCGGCTAGTCTTTACATCTGTTTAATTGATTTTGAATGTCAAGAGGAATAACGTGAGTGTATTTGTGTGTGTGTGGCTGTCAGGACATGTGAAACCCTCTGTGCTTATGATGACACAGGGTGTCTTTGATCATCGATTCACATAAACACCCTCTTGTGTTCAAAGCCTAAAGAGCTTAGTCCTTTATGGCCAGAGGAGTGCGTACGAGTGTCACCGTTTGACCTGCACAGAAGAAGAATGGCCATTTGGTTGACACCTATCAAAAACACCTTAACTAACTAAATATACGGGTATTCAGGGGTTCGTTCTGCCTGATACTTGATTTTTGAGTCCCGACTGTGAACTTTAAACTCCTCCAGAATCAGCGGTCATTACCTTACTGATCAGCTGTATGTTTGTGTGTAGATAAAACCGTCATCTATCTTGTGAATGATTGCACAGTAGTAAAAATGCTGATTAACTGCTGCATGTAAGGATTTAAGTACAACAGGTCCATTTTTATGTTGCATATCATGAAATAGTGACAACTGATCAAGTGCTTGATTTACTTACCAAAATAGATAGATAACTGGATCAGGGGCTGTAAAGTTCTGATATTTAAATCAGTTTGCAGCCCAGCTGAGTTAGCTGTTTAACTATAATGAAGACATTTCCTTTGAATTATAGTAAATAGCCAGAGCTAGGGGAGTGTATTGTTATACACACATTTTAATGAATTCTCTTAAAGTTGTCATGCACAATGTCAGATTGTAGACAAATAGCAGTTTCATATAATGCTCAGTTCCATTCATTGTAAACTGTTTTTGCAGGGCAACTTTTCAGGCTATTTTTTTAGCCTCAAGCTTTGCAATGTCATTTCAGGTATAACTATCGCAGAACTACTTTTTTCTAAGCAGTATTTTTAATATTGCAATGCTGTTACATACTGTCGCTGTTATGTTCCTCCATGTTGGCACCAAAATAAATGAGCACAAAGTTAATACAGTCAATACAAGTCTACCAAAATAAATCAGACCTGTCTTGTTTAGAAGTTTTTACATCAACATAAATATGCTGTTTCCTAGGTAGTTCACTTGTAGGACTACTTCTGTCCTTTAAAAAAAGGATAAACTGTCTGGTCCCAAGAGGATTGGCCATCCCAAAAGTCCTTCAGGCGGGTGGAACGACCTGCCGGAATATCAGACACACACACACACACACACAGACTCCCTCTCATTAGTGATTGTGTGTATGCGCAGCCTCATAGCGCACGATAAGGGCATGCGACGCTCAGCAGACTGCAACGTTAGTCACGCAGCCCCCTGCATGCACATTCACAGACTCGCGCACACCAAAAGCACCGAATCACCGCTGCCACTCCGATGATAGTAGCGATAACAGATAAAGAAGGAGAGTAAAAGATGGAGGGAGGAAGGGAGGGGACACCCCAATATCTGCCTGTCCCAGAGTGTCAAAGGGAGACAGAGGTGCCCATGTGGGCCGGTGCTCTGCGTGTGTGTGATTTAGAGAATAAGACTTTAATAGTTAGTTTTTTAGCTGGTGTTTGAGGGTAGAGGTGCTTTCTTTGGTGGTCATTATCACATTGGTGTGTTTATGCGTCTGGTTGTAAAGTAGCAGCTGTTTTAACTCTTGAGCAGTGCTCTTCAACCTCGGGTGAACATGTCAGATTCACAACTGTTTAAACAATAAGTAATAATTGGGCAGACGCACCCAGTGTCCTAATCAGTCTCCCTTGGGATTTACTCTTCTGCTAAATCAACAGATTTCGCCAGTCAACATACTAAAACATTTTTTTTTTTTTAAACAAAACTCATCCTTTCTTGAAAATATGACAAGGAGGGCCACATTAATCCAATAAATCCTTGGACATGCATCCAATTATCAATGTCTGTTACACTTTCTCTGCAAACATATGAAATATTCATAAAATCAGTTACCTAATGGTCTCCTGGCCATTTCAACGTATGGTACCATGTTGAACAACTCCAATAACTCCAAAAATTAAACCTTCTTTACTGCGTATTCCCTAAAAATCAAAGATGTCTTTACACAGAGTACCTGGAAAACACTGTCAAAGGAGGATGACCCTTGAATTTATCTGAGGCTTATTTGTATTTCGTTTTTTTTTTTAAGACAAGTTCATAGAGTGTTTGATATTTTGTGCTTTTTCAATTATGCCCAGTGTATATGATTTTATGAAGTAACAAGAACACCCAGTTCAATCAGTAAAAACACATTCAACATACTTACATTATATGCACAACCATTCATGTTTTGATCCCTGCATGTTTAAGTCGGAGCGACCTGTCAAGACTCTTTTTACAAAAATAGATTTCACCATAATGTCATACCATGCAGGATATTTTTTTTAATGTTGTGAGTTACTACCAGAAACCAAGAAAAATTGTTGACTGTTGAGACTCTTTCAGAGGTCGTCAGACACTGATGCTTTGGGTATATAGGAGAACAAATAAAGAGAAGAAGAACTAAAGTTGCAGAAGCCAAATTGCATCCTGCAGCTATAACTTTGAAGAGAAACTGGCATTAATGTGGCCCTTATGAAATTTTTGTGGTTGTCACTTTTCACTTGATGATGATGGAGAAAAGTCTTTTATTTGCCGGTGTTTTCTCCTAATGTTTCCTGCCATCAGCCATTTAAATCTGCAATAGGGATACAACCAGTGGTACTTTGGCACACCCAAGTTCTGGCGTTATGTCTTAAAATCTTTAATTGGGCATTTTGTATATTGCGCTTCATAAATAAATTTTCCCTGATTTGACTTGACGTGAGGTTTTAAGAGGCTGGTGGAGGCGGACAGACTAATAGACGAAACAAAGTGAGACTAACAGACTAATTGCTGACATTGTTTTTGAAAGTCAATAATCTGAAGCTAAACTAACAACTCCCCGTCTTCGGCTTGTTCCCCGCCCACACTGTCTCTATTAGTTTTCCTCGCTCTGCACACCCTGCTTGACTATCTCCCTCCGTCTCAAGCAGTGGAACATGTTTGCCCTAATTGTCGACTTTATTACACGTTTCGCCGTCTTATTAGCGTTGCCACAACGTCAATCTTTGCTGGAGTCGGTTTCTTTTCCACTCGGCTTGGCATATTTGGAGGTCTGGTAATAAAGCATTTCTGCACGCCGTTTTTGATAGTGGGAGAAGCGAGCGTGTAGCTTTTTAACACATGTTCACTTTGAAAACAATAGCGTTTTTTTGCATTTTGCATAATCTGAATATATTTTCTGGCTCGGGGTTTTGTTGAAAGTCAAGTTAATTGCCTGCTTTTTGTCTCTCTCATGAGTGAGGGAGAGAATGGGTGTGTGTATCTGTGTGTGTGAGTGTGTGTTTGAGGAGAGGTGTTCAAGCAAACCGCAATGTAGCTAACATATCAACTTCTACCAGATTCATCTCATGGCCTGTCAGTAAGCGTGTTTGCCCACACATGTTTACATGTGCACTAATGGGGTGCGTGTCTGTATGAGTGTGTGTTTGGTCACAATAATCACAGAGCAGCTGTGAAATCCTGAAACGGCTGCCTAATAAAAGCCTGAGAGCAGATCTAAGTGGCTGGTAGAGGCTGACAGAATAATAGACGAGATGTGGAGAGGCTGCAAACTAACTGCTGACATTGTTTTTTAAAGTCAATAATTTGACGTTTAACCAACTTCTCCATTTGTGTATGATGTGTAACTGTTCATTTTCTTATCTTTTTACAAGGGCCATTTTTTGGATTTTTTTGCATTTCTTGAAGTTGCATGTTGAGAAAAACATATCAACTGCGGTTGATTTGACAGTGTGCTATCTCTCTGCATATCCCCTTAACATTCTTTTGTGTTCCAAGTTATTAGAGCAACTCTAGAAATACCCCTGCATAACTTCAGTACTTTTGAAAGCACCGTTATATTTCCCTGATATGTAGCATCAACAATAAGCAACACCTTTCCACATTTTCTCTGTGTTTAACAGAATAACGCTGAGGAGTTGCGAGCGGAGCGATTACGCAGAGCAACAGAGAGGTTGCGTAGCCCCGTCGTCTTCAACAAGGACTCTGCAGTCAGGAAAACGCAGCTGAAGTCCTTCAGCCAGTATGTGGAGAGCAGACCAGGTGGGGGACAATGCAACACAAACATACACACAATGCATATAGTATTTACCCAGGGAGGTATGTTTGCACAAAGCAACACTTAACATGCATACATCCAATCCACACCAGTTTGATTCCTTCTGTGTCTTTCATTCATGCCCTGAGTCCTGCTCATTATACTCAGCTGTCATCCCTCATCTAAAACAAACAAAGTATTTCCAGTAGATGAGAAAACATTGGACAGAGATAATCTCCTGTTGAGTGCTACATGTGTGACAGTCTGGCCAACGTCTACCCTTGATTCTCTGAACCTTTAACAGCTCTCATAAAAAGTCTTGTAACAATAAATCTTACATTGATTTCTGGTTGAGACGTTAGACACGCCCACTCCTCCCACCACCTGGCACTCTTAACCATGTAAAACGACATTCATACGCAATTATATATCAATAACACAGTTAAAATAAATCTCTCAACTTCTAAGTGGATCTCACTGTGATTGCCAGTAATTCCCTTTCACACTCCTTTCTGTCCACCATCCCAGCAGAGGTGAAGAGGCAGAAGTCTGTTCCTGAGGATCTGAAGAGGGCTGAGGAGGACAGAGGCTCACCGACAGACCTCGATATTCGCAGACCATTTGAAGAGGAGGTTTGTCATTATCTTTCTCCCAAATTATATTTAACGTTGTTCCACCTGCAACAACTAGCAGGAATGACATGAGTTAGTACTTTGATACTGAGCAACTCGTGATGCTGCTTCTGATCAGTCATGGCCACCAGCTTCCTTTTGGTCTACTTTGCCTGCAGCTAGAGCTTTATGGAGCTTTTATGGTGAGCTTGTCAAATAGGAGCATGAGGGACTAAGGGTGAGGTTGGAGGTTGTATCCTTAATATTTCTCCTACTTGGCCATTTTTATTCCCTGTTAGTCAGCCTTTTTCTGCCTCTCCTGTCTTGTCTTAGATAAATCTATCACTGAGCTCTTCTACTTAAATTTCCCTCCTCCTCCTCTTCACCTTGTCCACCTCTTATGCTCACACACACACACACACACACACACACACACACACACTTTCTCTCTCTCTCTCTCTACTGTCTCCACAGAGACAGTATTGATCTAACAAACTGCCATTTTAATTATTACAATGGTAGATATCAGCTGCCATTTAGAGATGTGTGTGTCCGAAAGAATTTTTGTGTGCTTACGTGTCCTTCAAGTGTACACACACACACACACACACACACACACACACACACACACACACACTTTTGCACTCTTCTCAGCCTGTGTTTGAACTTGTGTGTACATAAGAGTGTGTCTTCAAGAGTGCTATTATTTCAGTGAGTGTGTATGTGGGTGTGTGTGCCATTGGAGACCACGGGGTGAATCTCTCTTCGCTAGCAGCCTTCTCCTTCCCTCGACCCTGCACCTTCCGCCCCAGTCCCATGTGCACACACACACACTCACACACACACACCCTCCTCCTCCCAGTGCCTGGGCCCCAGGGTTAATGGGTGTTCAACCTTTCCATTATCCCGATCAGCCAAGAATTACCTGCTGAATGATGTTTGCATTAATATAATATATATGGTAATTTCCCTCCTCTTAATTACGGCTGGGCCGAGCGCGGCAAGGGGAGTGGGCTGATCATGTGTAAAATTGATTTGCCAAGGAAAAATATGGTGATAGAGCGAGAGCGCGCAAGGAGGAGGAGGAGGAGGGAATGGGGGGGGGCTGCTGGGAATCAACACACACACATGTATGCACAAATCACACGTGCACAGAGCGACACACATTTGGGAGAGTACAGGAAAAAGTGCTGGCCTGGGTGGAATGAAAAAAAAAAACTTTCTCTCTCTCTCTCTCTCCTGCTCACTAGTTCTCCTTCCCATTAAGAAAAATGAAGTGCATCAGCAATAAAATGGAGATATTTTTTCGGATGCATCCTCAGTAGTGAATTTGAATAAACATTTTCCTCACTCAGAGGAGTTTCTCTGGAGAATAGCAAGCAGCCGGGAGACAGAGGTGAAGAGGGGTCAGAAATAGAGTGTGTATTAAGTGCATATGTTTGTGGTGTGATGGCTGTGTGTGTGTGTCTATGCATATATAGTTATGGCATGCTGGTGTTTGTGTGTATGAGAGGTTGCAAGAAAGACTTATCTGAAATGACAGTGTGTATGTGAAGGTTAGGACAGCTGAATGTTAGGTTTACTTTGAGGGACTATGGAGACTCTAAACCTGCAGAAGATAACATTGCAGTGGAGAGTTAAATATTAAAGACAAGTTGTAAATTTTTTGAGGTTTGAAAAGCCTCACATACTGATGCTGTTTTGTTTACAGGAGTATCAAGAATTACCACAATAGAGATTTCCACAGTTGAAATGTTAAATTTAATAATTTTTCGTTTGCTATGATGTTGAGACAGATTATTGATAAGTGATTTAGGATTGGATATCAACAATATACAATATAACTGGATTTCATACCCAGAATCATGTTTGTTGTCTGTTTGCTTTGTTATTTGTATTGGTGCGTAACAATAGCTGAAGTAAGACAAAAACTAATAAAAAGACAACAAGTAACTACAGCAAACCGAAAAACCACATGCGTACTGTATTTCTTTTTAAATTAACGGGCTGCTGGAAATCTTGAGCTAGGAATTAGTGATGCATTAAGAATTTGTGCAATGCAAAGAGCTGATACTAAATTCATGTTTCAATATGAGATACTGAGACTCTGCATCCAGCCTGAAGAGCTGTAAGGGATGTCAATGATGATTGTCTCATCAATTCATCATCACGTTTAGATAAACTGCATCAGTGTCAGCCATGATCAGAGCCTTTAATGCAGGAGTCGTTTTATGTACAGTTACAGTGTTGACTTCCTTGATGACATCTAGGCAGTTGAAGTTAACGCCTGTCGCCTCAAGCTTTAATCTAATCTGTTTTTGTCCCCACATATTTGAGGTTAAGGTGTTGAAAGGTGCAGCTCACACATACGATTAGGCCTTAAGCACAGACACTTGTATCCTGAAATAGAAATAAGTGAGATTTAAGAAGATTGAGGTGATTTAGGTGAATTATTTTATTTATTGTTTTCTAACTGCTCAGTCTTATCTTATTTAATATAATTTATTCATGTTTACATTGGTTGAGCTTTGATCTTTGAAAACACAAATTTTATTTATTTTACTAGAGTTGTTTAACAGATCAGTAACGCAGCTACTGAGAAAATGTGTAAAAATTTGCATGTGTTGTCTTGATAGTCTGAAGTGTATTTTACAGTCTGTGATGAGTATTTAAAGCTTTGCTGCTCATTTTGTCATAAAGTGGTTTTTGAAATGAGAGAGAAGAATTCAAAACTAGCAAACAGAAGTCAGACAAAAGGAGGCAGCAACAGTTTGTCATTAGCTGTTTGTTTTGTCTCTTATTGTGAAAGTTAACTCTTCTCTGGCAGAATTCCCTTTTGTTTTGTGGATGAAAGATTTGTACATACGTTTTCCCTCTCCTCCCTTTGCTTTATACCTTCACCTTTCATTTCTCTTTTTTCTACCCCTGCTTTACCTTTTTGCTTCATTCCTTCTCTGTATTTCTCTATTCTCTTCATTCTGTCTCATCCCTCTATCCCTTTTTCTCGGTCTCTGTTTAATGCAATATCGCACTACTCTTCCTTTTCTCTCATAACCATTCTCTCTCTCCTTCTCTCCCCCTCTCTTTCTCTCTCTCTCTCTGGTTGACAGAAGGCGTTCAAAGACACCAGTCAGTATGTGGTTGGGGAGCTGTCGGCGCTGGAGAGCGAGCAGAGGCACATAGACGCCCGAGCAGCTCGCGTGGAGAAGAGGCTGCGCTATCTCATGGACACAGGTACCCCAAGCCCAATTACACTGGAAAAACTGTTTTGGCAAATTGAGCGTACGCACGCACATACACACGCATGTACACTCAGGGAGTTTGTGTGTGTGTGTATGTGTATTTATGTGTGCGTTTGTGTGAGAGAGAATCTTTGAAGCCCCCCCTCTCCCTCCCTTTCGGTTGAATGTTGCACGACGGAGCGCTGGGTGGATATGAAAGGAGGGGATGGGGGGGTGTGAGGGTGGAGGAGGAGGTGGAGAAGGGAGGGGAAGGGTGGGTGGGGAGGGAGGGAGAGTAGGAGTGTGTCTCGGGGATGGGAGAAGAAGGGAGACCTCTCTGGGCTGGGGTGATAAGGGAGCCCTTCATGGGGGAAACGATAACTGGGTGCGATAGCGGAGCCCCAGCCGAAGTCTCCGCTGCAGCCGTTTGCCAGCCGCGGCCCCAGCCAGCCAGCCAGCCTCCACACTATTGAACAGTGCGCTCAGCCATGCACAGCTACACACATACACACACATGCACCCTCCTTCCCCTAGTACATATCTGGCCTTCATTGATATGCTGTATAAGGAAAGACGGGGGTGAGTTAAAGGGAGGCAAGAGGGAGAGGCAAAGAAATGTTAAAAAAAAAAAAAACACGAGGCAACACAACATGAGCGCTGACACAGTTCACGAATCCACAACAGACACACACAAATGCTCACACACTCGCGCATACAAAGTGCAATCTGGTTTGGCGTACGGAGCCAGATTCGGAAGGTTTTTATTTAAGATTTGGCCGGGGGTAAAGCCTTGTTAAGACATGAGACAGTGTGCCGAGCCAAAAGAGGGGCCTTGGCTCCGTTAAGTCCCTAACTGAAATTGGAGAATAGCATCCCATTTGTGATACTAAACCTTCCCATTCCTCACCCAAGAATGCTGCTGGAGAGAGAAAAAAAACGTGCTTCCAGGAAGTGTAAAATTTTGCAAAAGTGTAGCTACAGTATTTGCTGTAGTAATTTAGTAGCAGCTCTCATGCTTTTTTCTGATATATCAGTGGCCACCTTGGTGGATTTAGCCCCCAAAATCCTAAAAAAGCAACACAGGGGAGGATAGAAGAGGAGGTTTTTAGAAAAGGAAACTGGGGCGGTGGGATTTGCGCTCACCTTCCCCATCCCATTTGGGTCCTGATATCGAGACTATCTCTCCTCCGTTTGTTGTGTTTGCTTTCCTCCTTTTCGCCTCCCTCCCTGCCTCCGTGCCCTCTTCCCCTGTCGGAGCGCATGCCATTGTGTCAATCTGAAGGGCTGTTTTTCCTTCTTCTTCTTCACCCACTGATAAACCAGCCGCTAGCCAGCAAGACGCCAGGTTATTTACTTCCAAACACCTTCAGCCATAAAGATTTCTCTTTATATAGTTATATAAATATATATACCTGCGGTCCCCTCCTGAAAAATGTGATTCACTAGAAAAGGAAGAGGGTGACAACAGGCAAGGCAAGGACAAAATAATAAAAGGATATCACGAAGAGAAATTCACCTTGGTTGCTTTTCACCCCCTTATAACATCAGTGGGGAATGAAATCAGGAAATTGTGGTTTCCACAAGTCAACACAGAGCCTACTGACTGATGCTGTGCAATATATATAAGTGATATAGTGTGTATTATGTACTATAAAACTCCTACGTTTGTCAGGTGCTACATTTGGTAAGTGCAGCTTATATTTATCATCAGCAGCAATGAGACACATGAGGCCAATTACTACATAACAACATGCACCCTCAGATTTGGACTGATTCCACATTGAATTGTGCCAAACAAAAAGAAAAGTTACATGATGTTGAGCGCCTTGCTCACTTCCTGAAAGTGCATTTCTGTTTCCATATCTCATTTTGCAGCACTTATCCCAGAGACTCATCCAATAGGTTATGGATTGTGCCTTTAGGCCCAGGTCTGCAGGCATCAGAGCGAGATGCGCCAGTGACAGGTAGTAACTAAAGTAACCTTTATCACCTCAGCAACTGAGGTCACCTTTCTATAGGCTGTCATAGATGATAGATATTTTCCTCTGGACTCCAGAATGCCTGATTGAAGTTGCGGCTGATTGGCTGTAAGCAAAACATCCGGTATTGATCGATCACATCTGACTGGTGCCTGCACTTTTCTAGGGGACATTGTGAGAAATTACCACCAGCTACCATCAAATGTTGATATTTTTCTCTGCCAGCCACAGTTTAAAAAGGGCAGACGATGTCCAGAAGTCCTTTTTATTTCACTGTCATCTCATTAGGTCTCCAAGTCAATTAAGGGACTTGAACAGTCGCAGTCCAATTACATATATTTTAACACAATGGTTTTTATTAATATCTTGATGAGGTCTTCCCTTGAACAGTCTACATGTCATGATGGATTGATTAAAGTTCAACAGAGCCAGTGACCAATTTGGGCTTTTTGCCAGTTGTTGGGGCTATAGAAACATGGATATTAGTGTCCATGTTGGATTAAACTCTTAAACACTGCGTTAACTGATGCCTAGGTATGAAATCCTTAGCATAAAAAATTGTTACATCTGAAAGAAAGAGTGAGTAATTATAAATCAAAGAAACAGCACATACTCAATATGCTGTAGTTCTGGACAAAGTCTTGCATTTAAATAGCCTCGCCTGTTAAATGAGACAGGTGTCACCATTTCTATTCTCCATCTACTCACCAGGGACAGCTATTATAACTTTAGAGAGCAGGCCTTTTTTTGAGAAAGTTTTCACAGAAATAACACCACTTCCAACAGTTTTAATTGGGCTTGAGTCTAGATGTTATCCCTAAAAAAGATTAGATAATAAGGAACTCGGTTAAAGTGGAGGTAGAGTGAAGGCTGGATGTCACAGCGACTGTTGGTGTGCTGAGAGATTCTGAGATCTCTTCCGAAAACAAATTAACTTGGAGGTTAGCAGTGCTTTACATTTTCCTATATTCCAAGGAATTAACTATTCTCATATTGACAATTTTAGCAGTTTAATAATGTGTCTGCAATAAAGATTATACCCAGACCTGTACACAGTTTGGTGCCAGACTTTCTAAGCAGGGTGGATGTCATGGCAGTGCATATGATCATATGATTCAGACCTCTTGAGGTAGGTTTGGGTGAGCTCAGTGTGCAGTGGTGCTGTGGTAGCGCACAGCGCTGCAGGACTGATGGGCAGATGTGAACAGACAGACCGACTGACCCATGACTGATTGTTCATCTCTCTGCTCCACCAGCAGAAAGCCTGGGAAGATCCACTGTGCTCTGCTGGTCCTCAATATTCCCTTCTTTGATATCACATTCTTCTGCTTTGTCATTCCCTCCTCCTCTTTTTCACCGTCTGTCCTCTAAGTACAGTTTGTCATTCAGCTTATATATGTGCATGTATAATGTCTCCCACAAGGAATTAAGTCTTAAATAATCCTTATTTTTTTAATTCCTCTTGTTTTAAGTTAACTTATCCTTACTTTTATTTATTTTTTGGTGCTTTTTCTTGTCTTTCTTTGTCTCTTTCTCCCACTCGTTCTCCTCCTCTGCTTCTGTGCATCACTTTCTATTTGTTCTATTCCTTTTTATCCCTGTGAATCTCTATTTCTTTCTCCTTTCTCTCACCCCTGCTCTCCCTCCTTTTTCCACACATCCCCTCTCCTCCTCCTCCCTCCCCCCTCTCTGCCCCCTGGTTTGGGCACAATGCAGCTTTCTGCGGCATTTTCTATTACGCCGCGGCCCTCCCCAGATGAATCCCAAGTAATTGGGGTGGTTAATTTATTTACTCAGAGGCAGTTCACAGCACATTAAATAATAGAGATAATTGAACAAGAATTGTCAAGTGTCTTCTGATATCAGACACATTACAGGAGGGAGTGTGCATAAAACTCCATTTCTATGCCCCCATTGTTTATGGTAATTAAGTACACAGATTTATTCCTTGGTTGCCTTCCAAGCTTATGGCAAGCGCCATTGTTGTCTTCTATTAATATGTAATCAGTAAATAGTTTAATTTTCTAATCTGCGGTTGGAGAATTCACTTTCTAACAACTCTTAATTACTGCTGGGCTCTAATGAGTCTCGCCATGCCGACGCAGCCAGCCAATCAGAGGCCAGAACCGGGTCGGGGGGGAATTTGAATTCCTGCGGCACCCCCCCTCGACTAATGAACTTGTTATTCTTGCACCACTGGGAGCACTGTCCTTCACACATGCAACACTAGGAGAACGTTCACCTCCTGCAACAGACAAATATTTATACGAGTTTATTGATTATATGTGAAGGATATTACTGCGTTTCAGCAGAAGCGGCATATTCATTACACATGCACTAGAATATAGTTGCATGGCTTTCTTTTATTGCATTAAACTTTTATATAACCTTTATGCACAGCACTCTACAGCTTGCAGTGATATATAAAAAAAAAAGAAATTTAAACTTAATTAAGAACCTTTGATGCCATGTTTTGTTACTATGCTAATTTGAATCAGAATAAGATACTATTCATCGTTATTGTGCTTCTACTGATGCATGTAATGCTTCTGACCTTGGCATTGTTGGTTTTCTAAAGGTATTGTTACACAGAAAAATATATCAAACACTCCTTATTGAAAATTCAGCTTGAGGTATGAAGAAGCATTCAAATGCGTCTTGTAGCCTTCGCAGAAAATCCCCTGGCCCCTGTTTGAATATATCTGAACCACCCCCTACCTGGCCCCTGCACCTATTTACACACACCTCCCATTTCAAATAGCTATATAACCTGCAACAATGGACGCAATTATCCAAATAATGGCACTTAGCCGCACCGCAAAGCTGCCTCTCACCTACTGCGCATTTGATAAGAGATAAACAAGCAGAGAGAGCAGAGAATGAGTTTTAGCTTTCCCAGATTAACATATGTTTAAAAATTGCACTCGAAGCCGATAAGATTGACACAGGGTTTTTATGGCGCGCGCTCCTTTAATCTGCCTTTGTGTCTGCAAGTCGACGAGAGGAGAATGGCACAAGGAGGGATCCGGCAAGAGCTTAATGTACTCTACACATGCAGCATATCCCCCTCAGTATCTGAGAAAGGGACAGAACGGACTGTCAATGCCGTCACGTTGGAACGGGCTGCTGGCCTCGACTTGGTGTGTGATTGTGTGGAGGATTGCGGAACGGCTTAAACGTCAACCTGTGGCTCTAAGTGACAGCCATCCACGCTCAGGCCTGCAGGCAAATTTTGATTTATGTAATTTGCTTTTTATTAGGGATTAAGTGATTTAATATCACCACTATTTCTGAATGCCTTCGTAACAGCTATAAAAATATTGTTTTTATTTCTATTCTATCGCTTTGAATTCCCTTTTACATCTTTTAAAGCTGTTTTCCAGGCTTGTAATGTGTTCACATGTCCCTCAGATCCCCTACGTGTTGCCCTAACACCAGTGGTGATGGGCTGTGTTAAGTTTATATTTCCTTTGCATCAAGAGAGCCGGCCTCTCACTCTTCTTCCCATGCCTGTCGTCCTAATCCAGCATTGTGGCAGCATCATCTTATAGTTTGACTAAAGATTTAAGCTGGGCTACGTGAGCGGCATAGGGACTCTCACACACACAC
>JAOWBC010000318.1:3119646-3133910 GCA_028566105.1 Hypoplectrus providencianus
TATACAGTTTGCTGTTTTTGTAGAAACTATTTGAGTTGCATTATAATTTTATTACATTGTTGTTATTTTTGCTGTTTTTGGGTTTGGACTTCTTGCACATTTACATAAATAAGAGGGTGTTATAGATTATTGTGCTTTGGATACTGTCATTTTTTGTGCTCAGCATCTAATGTGAATAACAATGTTACACCCTTATAATGGCTGACAGTCACAAATAGATTTATCATATGATTTCCACACCCATTAACTGTAGCTCTGGCCTCTGAGCCAAGAATTGCTTTACCTTTATTTATGTATACAACTGATGCAGAGAAGAAGCTCTGACTGTATTAACAAGCATCTCTAAATCAGTCTTTGCCAGAAGTCTTATTTATATATTGGAGTGTTGGATGGCAATCATAATTGCTGCATCCCAAAATCTAAATGTTGCAGCTGTGGTTAAAAAACAAAGTGTAAAAAAATTAATTCAACACGGTATGTTTACACACCTCCCAGAATTTCCTCCAGCACCTGCTCTGACAATGAGGCAGATGGATACATTTTCTTTGGTTTGGAAATTTAATTAAATGCTTTTCCTCTGAGGACCTTCAACGCATCACTGTAAGAATTTAAAGGCTGTTAGTTCTTATTCCTTATCAGAGACACTTGGTAAATATCAGCAGTGGTTTCCATTGGGACTTTTTGTGTCATCACCACAACGGCTGTCATGACATGAGTCGTGAGGCGCCATTATGTGCCATCTCCATTGTGACCTGGAATTTTTCCTTTGAATTGGTGCTGTCCTTTGCTTTGTTTGGCCAGGGGCTGTGAGAGGCCCCTGTATTAACCAACTGTGCTGCAAAGACAACGCTTCATGCACTGAGATGGCCCCGGCCACACAATACAATACTGGTCACACGTGGGATATGTCCAAAATACATTTCTCAAACGTGTTTGCGTGTATGATTCAGAGAAGATTAAAAAAAATGTTTTGGAAAAAGTTGATCTCAAAGTTTTCAAGTTGATAATTGACTGAAAGATCTTAGATGACTTTAGCTGAGTACTTTATGTGCTCTGTAATTGGATGAGGGAGTGTACAATAGATTAATGTTCACATCAGGTATTTCAACTGAGAGAACCTGTTTCCTTTTTACAGTTGAAACCAGGCCAAGAAATGGTTACCAATATGAGCTCACCACTTACACAAGGATAGTTATTATCATGCACAGTGTTATTGGCTCCAGTCAAGTAGGAATCTGCCCAGAAATGTATTTGAGAATGGCTCAGAGACAGACATTATCAGTGCTGTATTTGTATTAGTATTTCCAGCTGAAAAGTAAACACCCTGAAGAACAAAAATCAAAAGACTTTGTACTTTTAGTGTCACCCTCAGGAGCAAATAGTGAACTTCAAGTCTGCTGTGGTGTGGAAAACCTGTCTTTAATCTCAGTCAAAAACAATCGTACTGAATAGAAACCACAATATCCAAAAACATTCCATAAAATCTAAATGTAAAAAAATAGCATAGAAACTTTCAGCTAGCACTGGAAATTATTTATTTTTGTCCATGTACAGACATTGTCCCCACTGACAAGGAGGATGTCGCCTTCAAGGACCTGGATGCAGCCATTTTGGTGGGCTCCATGCCCAGGAGGGAGGGCATGGAGAGGAAGGACCTGCTCAAAGCCAACGTGTCCATCTTCAAGAGCCAGGGAGCCGCCCTGGAGAAGTACGCCAAGAAGACCGTCAAGGTAGTGAACGAGACTGCATTCATAGACGTGTTTAGACATGCAAATTTGCATCCAATTCTCTCCTTCTCTCCTGCTGTCAAAGGCTGTTTAATTAAACAGTTTAGCTTCAGACTTTGTTACATTATTCGACTTATGTTGTAGAAACAGCGACATATAGCAATATATTAAATAAAAAGACCAGTTGTGAAAGAAGTATTCAGATACATTACTTAAGTAAACTAATACAACACTGCAGAATTACCTGCATTCAAAACATACTTCAGAACAAACACAAAATTATAAGCATTAAAATGTACTTAAAGTATATAAAGCAAAAGTACTTATAATGCAGAAAGGACCTGCTCTGATTGTTGATGTAGTTAAGTAAAAGTGCAATATTTGCCTCTAAAATGTAGTAAAATAGAAGTATAGTTACATATGTGTAAATATTTAAGTAAATTACAAGTGCCTCAAAATTCTACATTCATTCAGCAATTGAGTAAATGACTTATTATTAAGCCATTATGAATCACTTATGATAATGAGGTTATGCCAGGTGAGATCAGATGAATCACTCAGGTTGTATCTTAAACTGTGTGTGTGTGTGTGTGTTTTCAGGTGCTGGTTGTGGGAAACCCCGCCAACACCAACTGTCTGATTGCAGCCAAGTCTGCTCCCTCCATCCCCAAAGAGAACTTCTCCTGCCTCACCCGTCTGGACCACAACAGGGCTCGCTCTCAGGTGTGTTTTGTACTCTAATTTCTATTCATTTCACACATTTTCAGCTCTTGGTCTGAGCTGATTGTCAAACTGGTATATCTTTCCTTCCGGTCCCATAGGTGGCTATGCGCTGCGGCGTTCCTGCCACCCATGTGAGGAATGTGATCATTTGGGGCAACCACTCGTCCACCCAGTACCCAGACGTGCACCACTGCTTGGTCAACATGTCTGGTAGTGAGCTCGCCTGCTTTGAGGCGGTCAAGGATGATGCCTGGCTGAAAGGAGAGTTCATTGCTGTGAGTAACAGAAGACCTTTTATAATTTACTGGGCTGTGACATTTTGCATATCTACTAATTTTGTGTCAGTTGTTCAGCAATGTACAACATGCAAGGATAATGCTTAATAAGTCTGCTAATGAAGAACAAAATCACACATATTATAAGAATATTTATCTAAGATAAAATCATTTAATGTATATTTTATGAGACAGTACTGAAAATAAAATATCCTAATGACCTGATAAACCTGATATCTATTAACAGATATCTGCAAATGAATTTGGCTTGGTCTTTTAAAAAAAATAAATAAATAATAATAAAAAAAATCTACAATTGTGCAGAAATCTGTCCTCATTGTCTGAACTTAAACACCTACAGAAGGTATAGATGCAGTTGCTGATAAGACTGTAAACACAAAGTCTTGGCATGTTAATTAATTAACTGGATATCTGCTGACTTTGCCAGAACCCCAAAATATCAGCAGTTGAGCCATTGGGCTAAATCCTTGTCAGAGTGATAGCTACTAGATTCAAAGATTGTATTAAACTGCTGCCTGCAGCAAATGAATATGATTAAACACTGATAAAAAAAAATGTCAAAGCAAAGAAAATGACAGAAGACATTTTATTCAGATACACAGACATTTAGTTTCTCAAATGTAATTTATTTTCATGCTTAAAATTCCAGACATTCAGGCTTTTATCTCAACACCTAAACTAGCTGCACAGCTCCATAACACAAGCTAACCCTTTACACACAGTTCTTGTTCTCATTCTCACTGACACATGTAATCATCCATGCTCTTTCATTACAGACTGTACAGCAGAGAGGTGCTGCAGTCATCAAGGCCAGGAAGCTGTCCAGCGCCATGTCTGCAGCCAAGGCCATCTGTGACCACATGAGAGACGTCTGGTCAGGCACCCCTGAGGTAAACACCACTTTTATTTATAGTGGTGCCAGATGTGGTGAGAAGAAATGGCTGCTGTGAATATCCTCATTTTGGAGGGTATGGTTAGATGGAATTAACGTGAGAATCGTAAATGCAATTTTTCATTTAGTTTCACTGAGAACGTGTATATTTTTATTTTTGTTGCAGTCAACACACCTAGCAATTTAAACATTATGTGCCCAGGCAATTTATATGATATGATATTACCCTAATAATGTGAGGAATAAAATTCAAATTTGGCTTATAATAAAAAGAATTATATATATGTAGAGGTTAAATTCAATCTTTCTGTGGCTACCAAATGGGGATAAAACCATGTTTCTGCTCACATGTTTATGCTGCAATTTTAACCAGTTTCTCCTCTTGTTTTCAGGGTGAGTTCATCTCCATGGGTGTTTACTCTTCTGGCAACTCCTATGGAGTCCCAGAAGACCTCATCTATTCATTCCCTGTGCAGATCAAGGTGAGACTAGTCTTACTTTGTGTTCACACTTGTAGCAACCTCCAGTTTGTTTTGGATTCAGCAATTAAATAGCAATAAACTACACTGTGTCTGTCCACACACATGGAATGGTGAATTTTTCATATGTTCCAAAGAACAAATCTTATTAAAGTATTTTGTTTTCACAGGACAAGAACTGGAAGATTGTGGAGGGCCTGAGCATCAACAGCTTTTCCCAAACAAAGATGGATGCCACGGCAGCAGAGCTGATAGAGGAGAGAGACACAGCTGTGACTTTCCTGGGAGAATGACTAGACCATGCAAAGCCACCCAACCAACAATTAGACAGCCCCCAAACTCCAGATGCACGCCTTTGAAATAAGCAATCCACCAATACCTGCATTTCTGTGTGTGTGAGAGCAAGAGCGTGAGTGGTCAGTGTTTATGAGTGTAAAGTTGGGGTTATACTTGTGCGTTTGGAGGCTATAACATAGAAGCTTATCCTATGTACATAGACACTGTAGCTTTAGTGCTAAGGTGCACCTTTTCAAAAAATGTACAGCAGCTACAGAGAGACCAAATGGAGTCAGGGATTGGCTAGTGTGGGTTGTTGTGCAGACCAATGCATGAATATTCTGTGGCTATTTGGCTATTACACAGCATAAGTCTTCTTTTCAGCAGACCAAAGAGACACCTACAGCAGGGCCACCATAAGCTGGGACGCACAAGTTTAACTCCACTTTAAGAATACAGTAAAAACTGGAAGTCCACCAAATTTGTTACCAACTATTTTCCAATACTTTTTCTGAGTTTAAGTGAAACATGGATGGTTGTTACATGGAGTCAATGATGCACTAAGTCCTCAAACACTGGAATTAATAACTTTTAAACTAAACAATAAAACATTTAAACATTGTAGTTGTGATTTATTGACAGTTTTGCAGGTAAAAAAAAAAGAAATCATGTTGCTGAATTTGCAATTCTTATAGGTTATGTACATGGATACATGTTAAGTGAATATCTCTCCAGCCCCTAACAAACCTGCATTCAATTAGTAGGAATAGATAGGTGGATGGACAGACAAACTTATGGTTGTCTTAATGGTAGGACCAAGAGCTACACATTGTGAAAGGGTTAGGGGGTGAATATGATTACCAGTCGTCTTCCAATACCAGTAGTTTGTATACTGCAGCTTGTCCTGTGGGTAGAGAAAATAATAAGTTGATGCTTAAGACACTGGGCACATTGTACAGACGATTGTAGTAATTTCCAGTAGGGAATCTTAAGTATTGCAGACATCATGCTGAGAAGAATATGTTTAATAATCGCATTATTTTATTTCACAGAACTATATGTGACAAAAATATTGTTACCTATAAGGTCCAACCCTGGTGAAAGGTATTTGCAGACAGTATAAGTAAAACACTGCACATAGGAGGTATCACCAGGCGGGGGCAGTATTTACTAGTTTTTTCCGGCCCCCTCCAAGTAGCATAATGCATGATTATGTAACTTTGTAATTGGTTAGATTCACAGTGTGTCATTTCTGATTAGAAGGTCATTATTAAAAAGAAAGAATATAGTACAAATATTTAAATTCCATCATTTTCCTGATACATTTAGTTTATACAATATTGAGTTTGCTGCCCTGTCAGTGTGGTAGTGCTTTGAAGTGTGCAAACATAAAGATGCCATTTAAAAAAGATGAGTTGGTACATTAAAGCTCTTTTCTAAATACAAAGGTTATACTAATACGTGAATATTTGGGGCTTTATTACTATGTCATAACATTTACAGCATTCTTTAACACGGAATTGTCAGAAATCATACCGTACGTTGCAGAAATCTATTGGTTGCCAAATCTGCGTCACGGGGAAACAAGCTTTTTCATTGGCTGCCATCTCCCTGCAACGTTCCAATTCGCTCTTTGCTGGAATGGCACTGTTGTGGAAAATATCTTCAAACTAATCACCTTTTTTTAAAGTTTTCTTTTTTAATATAGTCAGTTATTTTGAATGGAAACAGAAGTCCAGCCTTTTAAGGTGAAAAGCTGTTAAACATTTTTTTTTATATATATATCTTTATTCGTGTATCCCTGCTGTCTTCTCTGTGGGATTGCTGTGGTCCTTCAGACCCAGAGGACCAGGCCGACCCCAACGACTTTTCTTCCGCCAGCATCCTACAGTCACACAGTAAGAAAATGGCTTTAAATCTGATAACATTTGCTCCCTCTGCCTCTTGATTTCATCTGGATTTGCCTAAAAGCGAGTGGTGTTCATGGTCGTAGCTATAAGTTAGCTATTAGCCCAACGTTTTTTTTTTCTTCTATTTTAGCGAAAACTGACGTTTTGTCTTCCGTGTGGCGTTCACGGTACTGCCGTTGGCGTGAGTTATCTTTATGATACGAATAGTGAACCCTGCAATTCGCCTTTATATTTGTCGTTTCTTGAGTACATACCGTCCCCTTCCGTTCACCCATCCATCATTCATTCATTTCCGCAGTCTCTAGCCTCTGAAGTCCCCCCGTGAGGCAGGCAAGCAGGTCATGCGGATGGACTAACTAGTGTGCATCTCACCGGTTAATAATTGACTGCATGTTGTTAGCAGAGGCTAGAAATCGCCAACTCTGAAGCAATAGGATAATAAAAATGAAAGCAGAGGGGGCGAGGCGCAAGGAAATCATAACCACAGGCTGTTGGGAGTCACAGACAGGAATTGTGACGTGGTCGTCGGTATTGGGGCTGGAAAATGAGAGGCAGGCGCTGCAAGCAATAAAAAGATCCAGTCCAGCTTCATGCTCAGTTCAGGGACGACATTTGGCTGCTGTCCAAGGGGAGAAGTGAAACTGGATGAATGTGTCCTTGTGGTGCTTGTTATATTTTCGTGTCATCTTTCTGTGCTTCAGTAGTGAATGGACTTCAAGGTTGAAGGAGCTCTTAGGATACCTCAAGGAAACTTTTTTCTTTTAATTTGCGGGATGTATCTTCAATGACTCTTCGGTTTTCACAGTGAATGTCCTCTGGAATATTTAACTTGAATCTCTATCTTGGAATTATCATATTATTTATCTTTCTATATATACTGCTGAACTGGTCGCTACTTTGAAGCTGAAAACATGGCACTTTATGTAGAAGGTAAGTAGTGTTGTGGAGGGTATATTCACCCCTTAACGTTCTCTCAACTGCTGATAAGTTGATTTAAATTATCATACCTATGTCTTTATTTTTTATATATATTTTATTTTATTTACTAGATCAGCCACACTGATGGAAATATGTTATCCTTACTACTTAGAGGCGTTTAAAACATTTCAGATACAAAACATTTTCAATACATCAGAGATCGGTATTCAACTGTAAGTTCCTTAACAGTCAAGCTTCCTATCTGTACCTGAACTCACCATTGAAGTATTTGTATAGGCCATTTAAAAAGATAGTAAGCTGGACAACTGGTCAGAGTTCACCAGTTTATATTTTTTATAACTTCTTTTTATTACACTTTTTTTATTTTAATTTTTTTTATTTTGTGTCTGCACAGTCGCAGTTAGTTGCCCTGCTTGTGCTGTCTAATAAGCTACCCGCCTGCCAGTAATTTACATGTTACCGCTATAAATACAGCATTTAGCCCGCCAGGCAAACCTAATGTACCAGTAACAGTTTTAGGGCACAGCCACAGATATTTACTTTCCCCAAACAACTCCACAGTTGTTTTTTGGTCTTTAGAAGAAAACTAAACCTCCAAATGATGGCTGGTTAGCTGTTGAGTATGTAATTGTTGTCTTTTTTTCCACTAAAATCTTCATCAGTCTTATGACATAGAAACTGCTGGAATAATGGATACAGCTTTCACAATGTGGGAATCTGTGATGGGCATTTGTTGTATTTTTGATATTTTATAGTATCAACAACTAATTCCTGCTCTTCTGCCACTGCTGCCGGTCAGTGGTGATGTGGGGATTTACCCTGTAGCATTTCACACTTTGTTTCCTGTCTGTGTGTCACAAGTACAGTTAGTCTGATATGCTTTCTGTGCTGGTTTGCTAAAGAATGAGAACAATGCTGAAAGACAGCCTGGAAAATGCCTCATAACCATGAAATCTTCCTTTGAAGCTTCTTGGATTATGGATGGTATAATGTCTGTTTTTGATAATCATTAAAGTGTTTTTATGTATTCCTGGTTCTGGTCCTAGCAAAACACATTTCTTGTAGCCTTTAACTGCTAGGACTGGCCCGTTAAGTCCTGCCAATGTATCGATCAGTTATATGCAAATAGCAAACAATTTCAGTTATGTGAGTAATCTCACACACCACAGACATGGAACAGGTTCAGCAGCTTAATTTGGTCACATTTACATCACCCTACCTGTCTCGTGTCTTTTGATCTGACTCGAGATGAATGTGCCATGTGTTAATTTCAGCATTGGTGAACCAGTTTGGCCAAAGCTACTGTTGCTAATTAACAGTAAAATAACTAGGCCAAGAACTGCTTAGGTTGTCAATAATATTACCTTCGTTATTTTTAAACAGAAAGCATTGAATTCAGAGGGATTATTTACGGCAAGCAAAAGTTATCAGTTTAAACATTGGCACACATGTTCTTCTACAGTTTTCAGTTGAGTGTCTCTCAAAAAGGATAAGCAAATAATCACACTCTGATTCTGAAAAAGGTTGGCTCCTACGTAAATAAATCAGAGTTGTAGAAGGGCCTTATCTCACAATGTCAACAAAAGTAAAAAGTTGTCGAATTTTTATTCCCTTGCTGTGATTTAAATCTGCTCCAAAGCTTATTAAGTTCTTCTTTGACCCATGCAATACCCAAAAATAAAACAGGGGAAGAGCATTTCTGGAATTGTGCTGACAGGCAGAAAAAACAAGCGAAACGAAAACTATCACCTCCTTGGTGAAAGTTATTATATGACTTATGACTTTCTATCAATTGGTCAGAGTTTGCTAGTTAGTACAGAGCTGTAAAGGTTTTGTCTTGGTTTTTTTTTACTCTCATCTCAGCCTGAATATAACTGGTTACACAACCTTGAAAAATGTTTAGCATTTCTGTGCCGTAGTAATCTAATAACACCTTTTGGATGCAGCTCTGAGACACACATCCATCATCAACGTAACACACAGCTAATTGTTATGTAATAGTTTCTCATGCTCTGTAGCATACCTGGGTTTGAAAACTTGCAGATACATGCAATATTTATTTGTCACAAAAACTCAATAAAACTTGTTGGGGCATTATTGCCTCTGATAACAGGTTCTAAATGATGCTACAGTTTCATCAGAAAAGCTCAAACATGTAACTTCACCCCTGATTACAAAAAACAGAGCAACGGTTTCAGATACCATCGCTCTGTTTCATGCACTGTGGTGATTTTGAATTTACTTGTAGGCAAGAGGACAAATCTGGTAGGTGTTTTCTCTTGATTGAAAACATTTTTGCTATTTTTATGTCATATCTCAAATTATTTTTTGGTCCATTCAACATCGGGAAGCAATGAAAATTGACCATCAATATCTTAAACACAAGCTGATATTTTCTTAAAATGTTTAATTCAAAATAATGATACAAAAAATTAGCAAATTCAACATTTGCATCTATTCACCTTTGAAATTACTGAAATGGTTAATCAGTAAAATAGTTGCTGCAATCTTTCTATTAACCCTGCTTATTGAAGCAATTTTCAGCTCTAGATTTTGTTTTCTGCTCATTTTTCTCCAGCTGTGGCATAAATTCATGAGAAGGATCCAACTTACAAAAAAATCACTTTCATTGTTTTTTTTTTCTGTAGCAGACGAGCCTTAAACAGTTGTTCTGAGCTGATGAAATGAATCATTTTTCGGATCCAGAAAACATTGTAATTCAGCTATGTCGCAGCAGTGTAAAACCTTGTCTCCCATCCTCCACTATCTCACCCGTTCAGGTCTGAGTGAAAAAGTGGCCAACGGAGGGATGGCTCAGTTCCAGGAAATGATGCGGCAGCAGCTGGAGAGCTCCATGCACACCGAGCTGGAGAAACTGCTGGACACCACCACAGGCGCAGAGAGAGAGGTACGCTCACACACCCTCTGTCTCTCACCCCCTCCCCCTCTGTCTCCCCTCTTCTGTTTCTCTCTGACCATCTGGTTGTGATTTAGAGGGTGGTTGGGTCGCACACAAACACTGGAAAAACACAAAAGTGACACATACTGGAGAGCAGTGCCAATGAGGGTCCCACCTACATGCTGACAGACGCACACATACAGAAAGTTTACGTCATACAAGTGTAATAGGCGAGGTTTTAAACAAACATTCATCATTTATCAGCCTAAATCATAATATCATGCGTCACTAAAGGCTTCCAGCTTAACTGTGGCTCTTTAAATGTGTCCCTGAAGGAGTTGTGGTGTTGGAAGCGGACATGAATTTAAAAAAAAAGAAAAAATTCAAAACTGTCACTGAAGGAGTGGTCATTCATTTTATCTGTTTTGTCTTTGCTATAAAACAATCGTAGACCTTGAGACCTTTACTGCAGCTCTCTTCTGACAATCTTTGTGTGAGGAGATTTGAAGTACAGTAAAAGAAATATAGAAAAGAAGCCTGAAGAAGAAGTCCTCTTATTCCAGAATAAGAATTCCTAAAAGCAGAAGATGTTATGGATTACTCCTAATTTAACATTTGCAAAACAAAAGTGCATCTTATCCTGCAGTTGTTTCACTGCCCTCACTCACAGATGCTCGGTAGATAATTGGTGCTTTTTCAGAAGCAATTATCTCATTTTCCATCTTGTTGCTCCAGTAAATAAATATGTGATAGGAAAACAATTGTCACCATGACTCAACAGATTTCAGATGCCTTTTTGGGATGATTAAGAGTTCAAATATAATCCTTGTGTTTTTCAGGTGTCCAGGAAAAACTTTGAGGGCTTCAAGAATCTTTTTCACAGATTTCTGCAGGTGAAGGGGCCGTCGGTGGAGTGGATCAAGATACAGAGACCTCCAGAGGATTCAGTAAGTCCAGTTGGTTCAGGTTTATCTGTGCGTATCTGCTGGAGAATCAGAATTTATTGTGTTTATGGTGAGAGAGAAATTGGTCATTAATGTAAGTAGATCTCCCTGTTTCAGCAACTTTCAAGCGAGTTTTGCTTTGAGCATACACAGACCAATAATGCCAAACACACAGAAAGCAATCATAAAAACACCAAGAAGTGATCAATATCCCACATGAAACACAAGTCACCATGAACCGATGCAGTGTGTTAGTAGAGGCATGTTACAGTCCTGCATCACCTGCAGATTACGTGATAAAATATGATCCAGGATGTCCATTATGAGTGATTTATTGACAGATTTTAAAGCTTATCAGATGCAAAACACTGCACCTATACTATGATGCCACTGCACAAATGTTACAATATTATATAAGTTTAAAACAAGTGTGTCACCTGTGCTCCCAATCAGATTTCACCTTTGAACACCTAATTCTGTTTGATAGTATCCACCATTATAACACCTGGTGTTTTGTCTGGTAGCTGCAAGCGTTGAGCACCAAGCTGATGAAAAAATGTGAAATGAAAGCAAACACATTCAACCTTTCATGACGACAATTAGTTTTGCCTTTTTAGTCACAGGCTCATGTGATCAAACTCTCATCCCTGCACCTGTCACTTTTAATGATGAGCTGTCAGGAAAGACGAAGCTGAAGAATCAAATGAGATGACCTCAAACACTCTCATCACACTCATCCATGTTGTTTTACTTGCTAACAGAAACATATTCTAGCACTGGTCTTTATTTTCTTTCCACTGTGGATTTTGCTTCACTGAGTGTGTAAAACTTAGCTTCCATCTGGCTGCACACACAGTGATAGACATACAGTATAACTGAAATCGTCCTGGACAGCACTGATTACAGGCAAACAAGGATTTTAGCTGCGGCTCTGGAGGCTCACTGCACTGCAAATTAAGACAACAAATGCAAAAAGGGACACCTAACGCAACGAAAAACTGTCTTCACCACAACATTTTCAAAAATCCTGCAAGAAGCTCACACGGCCTGGGAACTGTTTCCAGAGGACACTAAACAGCGATGCACATGTTGGTACACGTTTATTGTTGCCATCGTTTATGGCTTCAAAAGTTATTGAAGTGTAGCTATCAGCCGCTGTGATTATTAAGAACAAATAATCAGCACAACGCTCTAGTTTAACAGCAGAAATTAGCAATGACATGTAAGATTAAAAAAAATTAAATTTTACGTTGTTTTCCAACATCGCTGACAGCTAGCAAACTTCAATAAAACCTACTACAAAAGCCTCCTGTCCCAGCCGTGTGCATCACTTTTCAGTGTCCTTAGGAAAAGTTTCCATTGTGTTGTGAGTTTCTTGCAGCTCTTTTTCCAAATTCTGCTCATGTGTCATCACATTGGTTGATTGAGAATTTCTTCACTTGCTTGTGTTGTGTCCATTTTCACGTTTTCATAGTTTGCTACGCATCGAGCTCCCAGGACTGTAGATTAGACGTTAGAAACAGACATGGGTGATATTTACTATCTATTTCTGACTGAAATATAATTAGGGGACACATTGTACCAACTGGAAATACCACTTGAAACAGGACTTGAACAGAAAGAAGAACGTTGCAATGTTCGTATACAAATGTAAAGCTCTTTATGACTCCATGATATTAAATGGTACGTCATTGTTCCTCTTATCTGACATCAAAGTCAGTCATGTTGTATTTCCTCGAAGCACCTTAAACACCAGTTGCCACCTAACATTATATATCTTTGTGTTACTTGAGTTTACATTTTCCAAGCCTTGAAATTCCTGACTGAAGTCCAAGTGGAGTTGTAGAGCCAGTTGTAATTGTGGTGTCAGTTTGAGGACTTCAGTGTTACGACATTGCTGATGCTTTGTTAGAGTCACTTTTTACAATTAATGGCTGCTTAGTTTCCACTTAAAGGTCATTTTTGCTCAAAATGGATTGTGAAATAGTTACCTCTTGTCCCTGGGTATTATTGAGTTTACTTGACTTAAAACAACGCTGTAAATCATCCGTCTGCTTTACTGAAGTCCTGTAAAGGTCGCTCATTTAACAGTCTTTAATGGGATGATTTTAAATCAAAAAGTAAAGTCACTAGAGTCGTTATTATCATACCCATCAGGGTGTGACAGGTTTGGTTTTGTGGCACAGTAAAGTGACTGATAAGCTGATAACCAAGTAGTTCTTTCCGTGTGCCATTTTTGAAACCTTGAACACACCAGTGGTGCATTGCGTAACAAAATGTTTCGTTCCAGGTCTAGTTTAATAGCCAACACATTTTGATTGTTTTAGGTCACGGATGTATTTAGAGCTCTGAGTATCGCATGTTATTTCTGGATCAAAGCTATGAGCGTGAAAGGATTTTTTTCCACTTAACACTTTCATTAGATGACATGTGTGATCAGGACACCTCGACAGCTCAGTTGCATGTTAAAGGGGACAATGTGGCCTTTGTCCCTTGTGTCCTATTTGTTCCGTCCCACTGCCATGTGGAATATTGCTGGAGCGGACAGACTATAAGCAAGTCATAAACACAGATTGTGAGCACAGCAGTAACACTGTCAAGAGGGATTTGATTCCCACAGGAGGCACCAATTATGAAATGACATGCTCCATGCAATTTAGCAGTTTACAGCTGACGTTAGAGAGGCGTGGTGCATCACAGTAAGCTGCACTTTCAGCATCATCAATAATTTTGGCCCAAGAGATTAAAGTATTTAATAATACAGAGAGACAGAAGGTACAATAAGTTCAGTGTGATTGAGTAAGAGAGGGAAGTACATTTTTAGGGCACAAGACATTTGACTCATTCACTGTGAAACCATGTAAGTAAGTTTCTCCATGACAAATGTATTTAATTGTTGCCAAATATTTTCATGGTTTCTCAGAGTTTTAAAAGAAATTGACTGAACTGACAAAGATTTGACATCAGAACTGTGATTATTCATCTTTTCCTGTTTGTTTCCTCCTGACGCTGGAGTTCGTTCATAGTGAAGACAATGTTAAGAAAGTTGACTTAATCTTTTCCATTTCAGCAAACTCAAAACAAACAAAGCCGTTTCTGCTGCAAACGTTCAGCCTCACCACACAGACAGCTGATTTTCAATTTCAGAGATTGGATAAAGTATGACTAAAGCAATTTTT
>JAOWBC010000318.1:3146899-3157392 GCA_028566105.1 Hypoplectrus providencianus
GGAGAGACATGCGTTTTTTGGAAGAGGAGATGAAGGTCTTTTGAAAGGAGTTCAGTGTGATACCTGGGGGGAGTCATCGTGAAAGAGGATCTGTTAGTCTGTAGGATTGGCAAGGAAATGGAGAAGGCTGTGTGATGGAGGAAAGGAGTGTGTGTGTGTGTGTGTGTGTGTGTGTGTGTGTGTGTGTAGGGGGGTTGGGTTATTTGTGTCTGATCACACATCAAAACTTAATCCCTTCATCAGCAGCACAACTAATCCCTCGCACAGTTATGTTTGTTCAGACTTAATTCATGTTCTTTAACACGGCATTACATCTTCAAGCAGAAGTTTCACAGCATTAAAGTTTCAGCCTCAATATAAAGAAATCTGTCATGAGTCTGTCAGTGTGTACACCACTGTGTAATTGAGTTTATTTTAGGGGTGTGTGGCTGTGCGGTGTTTGTGTGTGTTTCATAACAGCCTCATGGGACGCCCCTCTCCCCCCAGCACACTGCTCTCTGTGTCCAAGGAACTTTTCTCCATTTTCTTACCCAGGTCTGGTCAGATTACCACCTGACTGAATCAGCCTATTTAGGAAGAGAGAAAATGGATCCCATACACACACACACACACACACACACACACACACACAGCGGCCCCTCACTGGGTCTCCCGTGTGAGAACGCCCCTCATGCATATTTATTTTGGACCATTTCTGTGCAGAGACCTGTACACTCACACTTATAGGGAGAAGCGGAAGATTGGAAAAAAAAACTCAGGCTTTCTGGAATGGCGCCACCTGGCTGTTAAAGATTTACTGCTTTCACCTGAGTGACTTTTCTGTTGGTTCATCTGTTAAAGTAAGAAAGTGGAGTTATGGAAGTTTTAACAGTCTCAGGCTTTAACTTCCACTTGGAACATTAAAGGACATTAACAGGTCTTTGCAAATGAAAGTCACACATGCTGGATATTTTACAGGATGCAATGAAAATGAGCAAACAATAAGTGATTGTTTTAGTTTTTTCCCCCAATCAAGATTTGCTCCACTGCCAACTATTTTATAGCTGGAAATCAATGCGGACATCCTTAATGTTTCTGTTTTTCCTCCAGTTGTCAAGAAAGACACAAGAAAATAAATCATTCTAGGCAACAAGGTGGTTAAAACTTGAATTAGTTATTAAAAAAGAGAAAGCATTTGCAGATAAATCATAACAGTTCTGATGGATAGAAAATGAATCTACTTCTTTCAGATAATTAAACAGTAAATCATTGTTTATAAGCAAAATGCCCCAAATAAAAAAGCTGCAGCTTCAAGAATGTGAATACTCGCTGAGTTTCTTAGTCTTCTGTAGTTTAGTGTCCTAATCAAATTTATATTTTCTTACTTTTCCAAGAAGGATCAGGTAGTTTCTCTTAAAGTGTCATCAGACAGTTACAGTAACTCAGTTAAAAATGTCTCTCAGCATTTCCTTTCTATATGTCTTCTATCAATAAACACCAACAATAATGCTCTCATGTTTTACTTTTTTATAGCACAAACAAAAAAGATTAAAAAAAAAACACCTATAAAGGCTTTTAGATTTCCAGTGTATCCAAAAGATGCTCAGTACATTACAGCAGAATAACACCTGCTGTTTGCTCGACTCTGGATAAAAAGTTGACTCCTTGCTTTCATGGTTATTGTCTTCCTTTTGTCCAGCCTGTCCACACACCCACTGTCAACACCGTTAAAAGCATGCTTTGAGTTAATCGCCCTTTAATTTGTTTGCTGTATGATGTGAACATTAGGATGTTGACAGACCTCTTAAACATCCTGAAGCATCTTGACAGTTCAGGAAGGCGTGGGGACTTTAAACACCATCACACGCTGCACTTTTCTTTCCTGTAAATGAGAGTTTGCTGTTGGTTTAGGTGACGCAGACGGCCAGCCGACACCCATCTCACTTTAATAAAGGTTATCATTTGAGTTTAGACAAGTTTAATCATTCTTTTTTTCCAATGACAGTCTGGAAATTCAACTCTTTAGCAACTTCCTCACAACAGCTACTCCCCAGAGTTTCATGTCCCATTTCTCCTCCTCCGCCTCCTCCTCCTCTCACTTTAATTTTCTCTTATCTTCTCCTCAGGTATTATTTTCCTCCTTTTGTATTCATCTAATCACAACATCAAGTTTCAGGAGTATTGTCTCTTGGGCTGTTGTTCTCCTTAGTATTCATTATGGTGATGCAGAATTTAAAACGTACCCTGTAGTCGCTGTATTGCCAGATAAAGGCACTCCCTTCCTTTTTAAGTCCAGGAGCTATAACCATCACTTGAATTAGTATTCAAAGACAGACTCAAACACAACAACAAAGGCTTTTAGTTGTAGATACTCAAATTATACATTTGAATCATTTTCATATCCCTGTAGCCCAGTGTTGTGTATGATCTATAGAAAGTCCTTTTCATGCATCAGTGCATACTAAAGCATTCATGCACCAACTCATCTTGCTACAGAAATATCTCTCTTTGGATCTGAATGACACTTAAGTTATAGGATCAACTTCTAAAACTTTATATCCGTCATATAATTTGTAATATCTGAAATCTATTTATGGACCATCTCCCAATGCAGCTGAACTAAAAGGCAGATTATTCAGATTCTTGACATCATCTATAACTTCTGCTACTGTGAACTTTGAAACTCGTTGCAGGATGCTGCTCAGTCAGTCTACGCTGGATAAATAATGCTGAAGGTCGCGGGCAGTTACTCTACATTGTTTAGTTCTTAGCTGAACGGCAGAAAGTTCCTGCTAGAAACATAAAGGTCTTTGCCGGACTGAGCCGCTGAGTGATTGATGAGGTCATACCCACAAAGTGTTGTTGTGTGACGCTGAACAGGTCATTTCATTGCCGTGTGCGTCAGTGTTTACCCTGCTCCAGGTACCTTCACTTGGCTGTGTGCAGAGTGTGTGTCAAGTTAATCGATACACAGCCACAGCGTGAAGCTCTTCATCACACACGATCAACAACACACAACCGTCCTGCAAGGCTGAGATTGTGATTGGATGGTTCAAAGAACTGGCTGAGGTAGTTCAGGACACAAAAGGTCAAAAAATAGAGCAGTGATGAACATTATGTCTGTTTATGATAATAGCAGAGAGGCCAGTTCACGTTGTAGCCAAAGTGCCGTATTTAGTAACGAAATCCAAAATGCATGTTAACATTAGTCCAATCGGGTACCAGGAAACAATCAGAAAACATTTTTTATTCCTCTGTTTCATGGCTTGTTGTCCCTATTGCTGCTCCCTCTCTTCATCACTGTCTACCTCGCTCGGCCACCGCTCGTCCTCTTTCCTCTGTCTCTGTCTTTTATAGCTCTCTGGAGGAGGAGACAAATCTCACCAACCGATATCTTCTACGTGTAATACTTTCTACATTGTCTTGTTTTGTTGCAGATAAAGGCAGATAAACCTTTAACATAAAGACATTCACAGTATAGACACAGCTGCTGACTGGCGCTGAAACTATTCAGGCAAAGTTTACCACACTGACTATGTTTGATTGTCTGTTGTCCTGCAGCACCTCAACAAGACTTACAACACAGACGTGCCGCTGGTCCTCATGAACTCCTTCAACACAGACGAAGACACAAAGAAGATCCTTCAGAAGTACACACATCACCGCGTCAAGATACACACCTTCAACCAGAGCAGGTAAGGAGACAAAAGGACACTACGCGTCACGTCAAGTCACAGCAGGCCCAAAACGATGAATATGTTGATACACGGACATATTAACCAACATGACTTGGGTGTTGAGGTTGTTTTTCTGATAAAGAACTCGAAAGAAATCAGAGATTAAAAAAATAACTAGAGTTTCGACACTCTATCTCCACTGCCAGTGAGCAGCATTACACCCAATGCACTGAATGAACTCTAATGATAAACTGGTCTATACTGAGCCTCTGAGCAGCCAGGGGACAATCCTGCACTTTGTGCTGCTGATCTGTCAGGAACAGCAGCATCCAGACAGGAAATGTCATGTAATGTATGGAAAAAACTGTTAATATTTAATGCCCTCTTGTCTCCAGTTTGTCAGTCAAGTGGAACTTGCTTTTAACTGTTTCCCTTTGAATTATTTAGAGCGCTCGTATGTTTTGTGTGCCAGAAGGAGTTTAGTACGAAGCCAGTTTGGACAGCAGCAGCAGCAGTCCTGGTGGAGGGGGACGTACTTTATCTCCATGATTTAACATCAGCACAGAGAAAGCGGTAGAAATGTCAATCAATAGGAGAACAAAGAGCAGTCTGTGGTCGAGTTCGTGAGAGTAATTCATAAAAGGCCAATTAAATTCACTGTTCATGTCACTATCTGCTCCACTTGATGAAGGGGAAACAATGTGCTTTATCCCCCAGACAAATACACAAAACTGTTCTGACATTTTTATTATTTTTAGCCAAATTGAACGATGATGATGAGCGGAGTGAACAAACAGCGGGTCCATTGGTTTTTCATTCTTTTTAAAAACTTTTTTCGTGTTTGGCCCCTATTGAAGGCAGATATCAAACATTTAATCCACCAATACGCTGATGAAAAGAAACAGAAGAACAAGCCTGTTTGTGATCGTCTCTCTTCAGCTGAAACTGTGAGAACATGTTGCCTGTAAAAATCCTGAAATATTCAGTTTATTTCAAAGCACATCAAGCAAAGAATGGCTCATAAAGCTGTTTCTTTGTATGAGTTTACTAAAAAACAAGAAGTAATAGATTCAATCAATAGAAATGTATTGATAATGGGATATATTTCTCCTTCCATCTCCCTCATAATTGGTTTTAAGAATTAGAAAGATGCTGTCATGTTCCTAAAATAATAAAGTGTGCAGCCATGCCTTTTTATACAGATAACACAGTACCATGGAGTTAAATGTGTGATAAAATAAATATAATTCACCACAATCTATGATGAAAAGTCTCTTCCCTGTACTGAAGCATTAGGAGGTCACATGAGAAATGCAAATTCACTGCTGAGTTGAATTATCACGTCAGTGTTTGCTGAACAAACTGAACCTGATTCTCTGTTAGGAGTCTGTGATTCTGTGTAACTTGGAAAGGAAAAATATTCCTCCTGAAGCAATATTTTTGGATCAGAGAAAGGAAAAAACATCCCAGAGACGTAACAAAATGTTCTTGGGTCTGACGGACGGTAAAACCCTTGAAGTGTGTGAGCTCATATCAGAAGCACTCATCTGAATCATCTCCCCAGAACAGTAAGCTGGACTTATAAACCTCTGCTGAAAGGCTTCCCTGCCTCTCACCTGACCGGCTCATCTGTTCTCTGAAATTCCCTCAGACTGCCAGAAACAGCCCACTCCCACTCAGGGCTGTTCTTCCAGAAGAGGTTTGTTAACTCGACCTGACGCGGATCCTGCTTAGAAAGCCTTTGATCACTGTGAAGCACACAGAAACGACGGCTTGGACTCTTCGGCGTGTTGCCTCATCTGCCTGCTCGGGAAAAACATTAAAACTTTGCTCCCTGACGGTGTTGTTTGAAGTCCCGCAGAGATTTGAAAGAACATGGCACTTGGCATGCTACTTAGTCACAAAGTCTTTTTCCTTGACCTCAGATGCAGAGCAAAAGAGATTTCACACTGTCTGTTTTTTCTTTGTGCTGTTTATCTGCTTAACGTGTGCAGACTGGGATTCACAGCTCTGCTGATAACTCACTTCATCTGTTCTTTCTTTTTAAGCCACAAAGACAAACAGAGCTTATACCGTTTATACAACCCCCGTCTCCAAAGTTGGGGAGAAAACTTTGCAATGACACGAGATTGTTGCGTTTAATCATTAACATGAATATGTTTTTCTTTAAGTATTCAATCAGCATTTGCTTTGAAGTTTGGGTTTAAGAGGGTTTAGTGCTGTCTCGACCTACATTAAAGTCTGCTCTATTGCTCCAAGCTTTAAAATTTAAGCAGACAAGTGAAAGTTCAGGCTAAAGAGAAAAAGAGAGAGAAGTCAGGTTATATTCAATTAGGTTTCAGGCAGATTTTGATATTTAAAGGCAATACAGGTTCTTTCATACATCGCAGCAGGTTAAAAGTTTTAAATTAAATCATGTAACTAAAGTTGGATGAGCATTTAAATCCAGTTTAAGTCCAGTTTTACTGTGATGAACTAAAATGAACCCGTGTGTTTCCCACCCAGGACAACACAGTGCACGACAATAAATTCTGATATCATCCTCAGCGTAAAACAAAAACTGGTTTTCTTCCCAGGTACCCTCGCATCAACAAAGAGTCGCTCCTCCCCGTGTCCACAAACCTGAGCATGACGGGTCAGAGCGCAGAAGGCTGGTACCCCCCGGGCCACGGCGACATCTACGCCAGCTTCTACAACTCGGGCCTGCTGGACCAGCTGATCGCGCAGGGCAAAGAGTACATCTTCGTGTCCAACATCGACAACCTGGGAGCCACCGTCGACCTGCACATCCTGCACCACCTGGTCAGCCAGCCCAACGGCAAGCGCTGCGAGTTCATCATGGAGGTGACGGACAAGACGCGCGCAGACGTCAAGGTCAGTGGCAAAGGACGTTTTTAGATATATTTACCATTTTATTTAACTTTTATAGAACTGATGCACACCGTTTGTCAGTTATCTTGTCACTTATCTGTGGCAAGATATCACAATTTGAGCAGTAGAATGATTCGGGTGAACTGATCCTTTAATTAATCACTGAAAAAATTAAATTGATGTAAATTGGTGAAGAGATAATTGAAGTCTCATAGTGGTCAATATCCAGTATGAAGAATCTGACTCGCCTGTGTCCACAAACACATTAAAGGCAAATGTAATAGGAAGACTGATCTTCGTAGATTATTTATATTTTCTTTTTTGCATAAAAAATTATCAAAGGTTTAGGTCTGCTTTGCTTTTGGTCTAGCAGGATGGAAAATACTGTAAAGCATCCTTTTTGGCATCATTATTAACAGATGCAGTGGGATTATAAAAGATATTTCTCAGGGAAAAGAAGTTTCTGCTTCACCTCGGAGTCTTTCCATCAAAGAACATGCTGTGAAATGTATTTTTTCAGGGAGGAACGCTGATCCAGTATGAAGGAAAACTGCGTCTGCTGGAGATCGCTCAGGTGCCTAAAGCCCACGTGGACGAATTCAAATCGGTTTCAAAGTTCAAGATCTTCAACACCAACAACCTGTGGATCTCTCTGGCTGCTATCAAGAGGCTGCAGGAGCAGAAGGCCATGGACCTGGAGATCATAGTCAACCCCAAGGTGAGCGGAGATAATACAGATACTAATTTTTGCAGAACTGTTCATATTTTTACTGAGAAGCTTATTTCATATGCAGGAAACAAACACAAAAACTCATAGAGACAAAGAATGAAGCCTACTTATGAATCTAAAGGGAAAAAAACGCCAACACAGACTTTAAACAAGACGATGTTTTAGTTTTTATCTTCCTGCAGAGAATGAAATGACTCATAAATGACCTTTATAGGGCGGCTGTTGGACGCCTTGAGGGGGTCAGTTCAAAGAAGCGCCGCATCAGGATGACTTGACTTCATAATACACGCTCAGAGGAAACTCACTTTCAATAACCAGCAGACAGAATAATAATCTGTCTCGTTTAACCGTCCCGCCGCGTCTGAGGACATTGTGCTGTGAATAGCAGACGTATCTGCACCACTCTGTTCTGCAGAGACGACCACTTCTTCTGAATAAATCATAACTCGTGAAAAGAAATCCAAGCGTGCAGAGGAAGCCCATATTTCAAACTCCGGTTGTGTTTCTGTCGTCCTGCACAGAACGGCTGAGCCGTTTGTTGTCATGCGAGGTTTTTGCATACAAAAGACAGAAAAAGGAGCTTTGAAACAATCCAGTTTTCTGCTCTCCTCTCTGGTGGAGCTCGTCTGGCCCACGTGGACTCCAGTTTAGTGTGTGTGTGTGATGAATATTCAGGCTTTCTTTCTTGCACAAAAATGTGGCTTAAAAGGCTACTTCTGTGACCTTATAATGGATTTTCATTCTTCTTTCCTCACTGAGCTTGTTTGTCCAGCTTTAATTCATTCTTACACGTTTTTTAAGAAAGTGCAAATGTAAAGAAAAGTGAAGCATTAAAAATGTAGCTGCTTGAATTAACATGAGGGAACGGTTTGAGTAAATGCTTGATCAGCTGAATTTAAATGTCCTGATGTGGATTACCATGAGTTATTAAAGCATCATTTTGAGGTCCATGTTTATCCTTTATTTCTCTCCAAACCAAACACATCTGATGTGATGTGACTTGATTTTATTTTGGTTGTGCTCACTCAGAGGCAGCACGCTGAGCCTCTGCCCCCCCCCACAGAAGCACTGCCTCAGGGTATGCAAATCTGCAACCAGTGTAATAAATTCGTGCTGAGCTCCGGCCCCACTCCTGATTATTGCTTTCTCGGCCTATAGCCGTAATTTTGCAGCCTCGGGCTACAGGATCACACACCGTGACTTAGCAAGTGTTATATAAAGCCACACAGCTCTGCACAGTGATCACCGCTTACATAAGTGTGTGGTCCCATCTAGGTAAGAGTGTGGCACTAAAACTGCAGAGTTAGAGGGGCCCTCTCTGTCATGCAGCTCTGTGGCCCCGTGCATGTTTAAACTGTGTGCACTCCTGATACTGAGAGGCACTTCAGATAAAAGCGTCCGTGAAGTGGTGACTGTTACGTAACTTCTGCTGGTATACCAGATCTTTATATTATTTCACTATCATCGAGTGAAACATTCAGTTTTAGTTCATCATATCCACCTCTTCAACTTTCAGACTCGCTAACAGCTGTGAACTTTAACCAGAGACAGCAGGCATCACCACAGTTTAGAGACTTATTTTTGAGTTTGGTTTTTTCCAGAAACATGATTAAACCAACTGAGACAAAGGATATTTTGTGCAAAGCCAATCACGCGTTTTAGATAAAGAAGCTTCTGTGCTTCTTTTTTATTTCATTGACAGAAATCTAGAGTGAAGTCTTTTCCTAAAGGTTAACCATCAGCTGCACGAGCTGTGTAACAAACAGGATTCAGCTTTTCCTTGTAAAATAATCAACCTTGTCTAAAGTGGACATTAACCTGTGCTTTGTTTTGTGTTATTTTAGTTCCTGGTGAAAACACAGGATCTACCATCCTCATGTTGTTATGACCCAGATCATTAACCCTTCATAACAACAGACTCTATGTTCCTTTTCTCTCGGTTCGCTTCAGACCCTTGATGGCGGTCAGAACGTCATCCAGCTGGAGACGGCGGTCGGCGCTGCCATCAAGTGTTTTGACAACGCCCTGGGCATCAACGTGCCTCGCAGCCGCTTCCTGCCCGTCAAAACCACGTCGGACCTGCTGCTGGTCATGTCCAACCTGTACAGCCTGGACGCCGGCTCACTCACCATGAGCCCCAAGAGGGAGTTCCCGACGACGCCGCACGTCAAGCTGGGCAGCTCCTTCACCAAGGTAGCCATCATAGTACTGGAGGATAGCTGATGGCTCTAAATGTAAAAGAAACTAAAGAAAAATACACCTTTTTGGAGAAAAAGAAGTTTCTGTTTTGTTTTTGTTCTTAGTTTATTTTCAAAGGTAATTTTTTTCAACTTCACACACACGTCCAGTCATTTTCAGATATCCTCATGAGTTTGGTCTGTGTTCAGGTTCAGGAGTACCTGACCCGCTTCGAGAGCATCCCCGACATGCTGGAGCTCGACCACCTGACCGTGTCTGGAGACGTCACCCTGGGGAAAAACGTTTCACTCAAGGTAAAACAGCTTCACACTCACAATCTGGTTTATTCCCACGTTGGTCTGCACATGCAAAGATCTGCTCTCAAGTATTAACGCAAAACAAAAACATGGTTTGAGGTTTTGGTCCTGATGGACGGCAGCTTCCAGCCGGAGGGAGCTCAAACACAGAACTCAACATTTTAGCACTGTGCTATAAAAGGTTTCAAGGATGTAAATAGAATAAATAGTAACATTAAATATGTATGTGCAGAAGGGCGTTTGGTTGAGTGTGACAGAGAGAGAAATATTTATTCTGGTCCCCACGCAGATAAAATTATAAAGTGCAGAAATAAGAAAGTAGAGGGATAAATCTTCAACCTTTGCTGAGTGTAATCCCAACAGATTATAATCCGGTTCCCACCTTCAGGTCCTGAACATCCTTAACAAGGCTGAACAGGAACTTGTGGTGTAACTGTCCTGCTGGCAGGCGGCTGACAGTGATTTATCGCTTTAATTCAACTCTGCCTCCCAAAACTCATCGCTCTCCCTCCTCGCAGGGCACCGTCATCATCATCGCCAACCACGGAGATCGGATTGATATTCCAGCCGGCTCCATGCTGGAGAACAAGATCGTGTCTGGCAACCTGCGCATCATGGACCACTGACGCCTTTTTCACACACACACACACACACACACACACACAATTCCCCATCATGTGACCTAGTTGGCTCTTATCCCAGTCATGTGACCTGTTTGTCATGTTTCAACTCGTTGTGAGA
>JAOWBC010000318.1:3191102-3202890 GCA_028566105.1 Hypoplectrus providencianus
TGTGTGTGTGTGTGTGTGTGTGTGTGTGTGTGTGTTCGTGTGTGTGTGGTCCAATATTTACACCAAGATGGATGGAAACATATTGTATGCCAGAATCACGAGCCAGACGACACATTGCTTGAGAGGAAGGCAGAAATAACAGCAGGCAAACACAACCAATGGACAGTCGAGTTAGAAAACACTTGAGGCAAAAGGTGGAGGTTCAATTTCACCTCCAGATCTTCACATGAGATACAAACGATTTTGATGGCCAACAGGTGAAAAAAATTAAGAGGGACGTAAAAAGAGCAGAGCAGTAGTTGCAACAGATCAACAACATACTGTCCTGAAAAACTTTGTTGAACCAGTATAATTCGTTACATAACATTAACTAATCAAGCAAATCACACCAGCTAAATTGCCATTACTGCCCATCAAAACTTCCCTCTTAAAAATGTCTTCTCCTGAAGACGCATTGTTTTCTACCACAAAGAAGAAATAAAATCTGAATATAGCTATCTTTGAGAAACAGAAACAAGCAAATTGTTGCCTTTTTTTTAAATTGACTGAGTTACAGCTGCCAATTAGTCAGAAGCCAGAAAATTTATCTGCAACTATTTTGATATTCTATATATTGTTGTGTTTTGTTAAGCACTGATACCAAAATGCAATCAACATTTTTTCAATATTTTCTGACAATTAACAAAGACAAAATTTCATAAATTAAACAAAATTATTATCAGACTAAATTGTTATGAAAACAACCCTTGGCTGAAGCCCTCAATTAGCTGATTATCAAAATATTTGCTTAATAGTTTTCAATCAACTTACTAAGCTAAATGATTTTTTGTTTCAGTTCCAGAACAACAAGGCCAAAAACTTTTGGTGAACTAATCTTAAGAGAATGATTTAAAGCTATTCATCATATTTACTCACTGTTGCACCTCATGGCCACATAATTACTATGATCATTTTACTGCTACCACAAACATATGATCATACTTCTTCACTGTGTTTTATTTTGTTTTGTTTGTCTGATCATAACTATGGAGCAGCACTGCAATTCGCTCTGGATGATAGAGCTTGCAAAATGTGAATAAACAGCAGACCTACTGTGATGAACAACCTGCTTACTCAGGATGGCGCACACATGCTCTCTCTAACATGGCAAATAAAAAATTAATTAGCTTCAGCCATCTGTCTTTCTTTTTATCGCCCTTTTTACAGAAACGTATTACAAGACATGCACACTCTGTGGTGTCTGGGGTAACCATTAGCCTCCACCAGAGAGAGCGTATAAACCGCTACTCAAAGGAGACCACTTCCCCATGTGCTGTTACCAACACAGTGAGTCTACACAGACACTGAGGTGGCCAACATTATTAAGCCATGCTGAGCTACTTTTAAGAGGATCTTCCATAGCTGTGACTATGACGGAAAAAGGAGTAGTCTGTAACAAGGCAGATTAGAATAATCCACTTGGGCTGGATGCCAAACACTTGACCTGAGGAAGCGTTGCCACAACAATACTCACACTCATCAGCTATAAACAGCAAGGCATGAAATATGTGGAGTGGGTCAGGAAAAGGACTTGAACATTAGAAACAAGGTGAGGAATGTAAACCCGAGCTGTGTTGTTGAAAGCAGATGTGGACATAGTGAAGATGGCATCAAACGCCACCGGGCCTCTCGCTTAACAAAACCAACACATGAGGACACATGCTGAAATGTCCTGTAAACGTTTTCAGGGCTGCTGAAAAGCCAACACACACTGCACCTCTCTGACCAATTTCAACCGTGAACATCACATGTCAACCCAGCCACCGACCCCGTTAAGAAAAACACACAATTTTAAATTCAAAAGTATGCAAAGTGCAGTGATCCCTGACATCTTTCCTACAGCATAACAGCACCATTCACACCTACACCATCCGCTCCTAAAAAGCCAGACTGGAGTCTGGCCTTTTGGCGCCAAATTCCTGCTGAGAATTAAATTAACTCATCAACACAAACTACCAGTTGCTCAGTCTCAGAGACACTGGCATCTCCAAAGAATTCAGGATCCAGGACTAGTACTACCAAACCAATATGGTCCAGAGGTGCCGGACATGCGGCCAGGGTTTGGCTGTTTGGGAGGCTCTGTGGACTAAAGTACATTTAACCTTGAAAAGAGGCAAATCTGCCTCACAAGAAATGTCTCATGTCATCCCAAAGTTTCCTTCTTTCTGCTGTTTGTTTTACTGTCTAATAAAAGCTGCTTAGGAAGAGTATAAAAACAGTGGTGGGAGTTCCTGTTTATATTTTTTTCTATGCATAACTTTAGAAATATGTGTGTGAATCAGCCTTCCCAAAATCTAACTTAGGCTGCTCTAAATTAGGAAGAATTAGAATAAGGCCTTTTTTTCAGAAAAAGTGGAAAAAACATTTACATTAACATTATATGAGACTGAGAGGAATTAATTTACCATGAGGGCCTCTAATCTGTAGAGTAGCATTCATAGAAGAATTTTACTTGCAACAAAACACTTTTCTGATTGCAATATTCATGACTTTGCTCTCAGACCTTTTCTGTTTGACTGCATGATAAGGACATAAAAGTATCTAGCAAATCTTCCCATTTGAAAAGCCACAACAAGTGAATTCTTGGTGTAACTGCAAAAGTAATTACTTTCACATTTAATCTGACAGGAGAATAGTTTCTCCTTGACCGACTACTCGATCAATCAACTTTCAGCTCTGCCAGATATACCTGACATGAGAGATTTGATGTAATAGTTTTATTAGTAAAATTTTGTTTCATGCCCTCAAGCAAACTTGATCACAATGATGTAGTGATCTCCAAAACGCTTTGCCTCAAAATTATGTAATAAATCAGTGGACATCATGGCATGGTGAACTGCCAAAAAAGTTGAGCAACAGTTTCTTTTTTATTACAGATTGATCATTCATGTTTGCTGAAATCTAACTGAAAAAGTACTTACTGCAACAATTTTTGCAACTTAGGGGTTTTTTTTTTCAGTTTCCAGGGCAGGTCTGCTGTCTGCGCTTTGTCAGAGCAGCCTACTGTTTATCTCCTGTAAGCAGTGCTGGGAGGAGGCTAACTGGTGACAGAAAGTGGGGGAAAGAAATAGGAGGGTGTTCGAATTACAGCCTCATCAATGATTCAGAAGTGGGAAGAATACCTACCGGCATATGCACACAGACAACAAACAGCCATGTTGGTGGACGTGCGACAAGACACAAAACCCATGCAGTGTCTCGCTCACATGCACAAAAATCCAAAGACACGCATATATAGGATGTGAGTGCCTGCGCAGCATCGAAATTGAAAACTAAAACAATGTGGAATCTAAAAAGAAATACCTGCCGTCACGCACACGACCAAGGACACACTTGGCATCTTAACACATATGGATGTATGGTCATATGGTCATGCAATCAAACACACACAGGGACACAAAAACACCTTACAGCTTCTGTAGCCAAGCGTCATCTCCTGATTGTACAAACATACAATTAGACCTTCCTCTAAGCATGGCACAGAACAGAGTGTGAGGAATCAGTGTGTGTACATTACATTAGTTAAATTACTAAAAACAGAATGCAGTGATTTGCAAAGGCTTTGCAACCAAAGACTCAGAGAAACTTAATTACTTTAGGACATTATTGAGGTCAACATATGCCATTCTTTAGGCATACAATATAGCCAAATAATGGCTGTTAAATGCATCATGAGGACTAATAAATGAATGATGGCAGGCATGTTGCTGTGTGCCCATACACACAGTTCAATCTAAACAGTCTGCAAACCTAAAAAGCACTTTTAATTCTATGAGTGATTATAGCTATTTGATCCTTTATTTTGGCTTTTAATGGGTGGAGTTCCTCTTGACTTACACAGTATTAAGGACATTTTATAGTATTTAGCTTTGTAAATACATTGAAGATCACAAGATGTTCTTTAGGGTTATGATACTGCTCATGTGGAAAAAAGGCTATGATTAAAATGGTTTAGAGTTTAACTCCACAGCTTCCTTTTTGTTCCCAATACTGAAGAAGGAATTCCAAGGACAAAAGTGACCCACAGCAATTAACCATAACGCCAAGTGTCATCAGGGTTTCAGCAACATAAGTGGCTGTAAATACGGGATTAGGGTACTTTTAACCTTTCAGAATTTTAGTTCCCCAGTAAATGATTTGTGCAGTAAACAATATTTAGGCTATATCTTTGATTATAGACGCTGTGGTTCAAAACAAACAACATGAAGGTATGAGAAGTAAATAATGATTTTGTTCCCACATAGCCTAAACTAACATTTATTATTACAGTACCTAGAAAACATGAGAAGGTTTTCTGCAGCTGTGTGCTTGGAGCTGATTCATGTTTCCGATCACTGGCTGTTCCTGTTGGAGTCCTTGCAGAGTTGGTTAAGGTTGCATTTCTCTTGGGATTTTAAAGGGAGCGGCCTATGAAAGTCTAATTGTGCTGAACCTGGTCTTAGTTTGTAATCATTAGCCTTTTGTCCAGCTGAATGAGACAATCTAGAGGGCTTCAGTGGGGGTTAGTTTGGGTTTTGGCAGTGCTGCTTCCTGGCTTTCTCGTCTGGACTTTTTAAAATAAAACAGACTTAAGATTTATGGGAATAAATGGTGACTGTCTAAACAACAGTTTCACATGTTACGCAATCAATTACATTTCAGAATGACCAATTCTGCTCAAGTTTCACATCTCAGCAACTGTCTGCTGTAGTTGTATTGAGCACAAGGACCCTCAGACTTTAATTATTTAATGGATTTTCACCAACTACTGCCCAGTCTTTTACTGCATTCGCAGAAACGGTAGTGCTCCCTGGGGAAGTAACACACTCAACCATTTGTCTGGGCACGTGTGTGTGTAAGGGATGTGCACACAAGCTCATTTTAGACAGGAAGGTTGGAAAGTGAAGCAGGAAATGGCAATCATGCATGATCAGAATTAAGTTGACAATTAAAGGTCTGTGTGCACATATGAATACGTTTCTGCATGTGTGTGCGTGTGAAAGGGAGAAGTTGCCAAATTATTACAGTAGTTTCGGTTGCAGTTGGCTGTATGAATGATACCATAGAGATTGTATCTGATATAAACAGTTTCTTACTTTCACATTTCGTGCATAACCTCAACAAGGCTTTCAGTTCCTGCTCATAAAAGTGGAGAATTCTGCAGATATGAAGGGAAATTAAGGTGAAACAGGCTGTGGTTTGATTGCAGGCAGACGTGTTAAACACACCCAAAGCTGAGAGGTATATCATTGAGAAAGCAGTTTCTCAGAGGCTAAACAGACAGCAGTTAAGGCACAGAATTAACAGCATTTCATAGCTTTCGTCTACATTTATATTTACACTTTCACTCTTTTCTTTTGGAGCTGAAGAGTTTAAAATCTGCATATATATGGTGAAATGATTCCATCCAATTCTTCTCACAATGTTTATAGAAAAAAGTAAAATGAAATATTGCTGTGCTATTTGATTCCCACCCCCAACATGTTTCTGCTCTTCTTGTGTCAGCACATCCCTGACATGAACAGACATATTTTCCCAGAACTCCCCCAACATTAATATAAATAGGGTTTCTATTCATGAATTCAGCATTTACCGTTAGTAATAAAGTGAAAGCCAAATAGAACTGTGAACTCCCCAACAGCTTGTTTTACAAGGAGCTGAACAGCCTCACTATGTTTCAGTTTTCACCCCTCCCTGATTTTTTCTGACTCAGGTATTGGCAGCAGGGGGGAAACTTTGGTGTTACTTTAAGGGACAGAGAAGCAAAAGGGAGAAAATACTAAAGATATGTCAGAGAAGTAGAAATTAGAAATTCAAAATTTATAGGAAAAAAATGGATGACCATACTCACTCCTGTGCATAAATATACTTCTGAAAGAGCTCTTTAAATAAATAATGAATAGTCTCCTAAGAAGAGGATTAAGACAGATAGTGTGATAAAGAAGGTAGGCACTCACAGAAAGAGAAAGCACTACCCTGTAGAATCTGTATTCAGCTGTTGTGCAGGTGTACTTTCTATGTCCATGTGCTCTGTTCTCTTTCATTATGCATTACTTACATGACATAATATTACTTCGAGGAAGCCAGATTTAAATAATGTATTGGGTTTACAATAAACAGTTTACATAATTCATATGATTATATGGATGCACAGTGACCTTTATTATTAGCAGAAAATTACAGGAAAATGAAGGAACCTGGTTGGTGTTTGTTTTTCTCGTTGATGAATTCCCTGAGCACCTTCACGTTGTTGTGTAAGTTGTGTTTTGTTACACCCCTCAGCCAACAAAGAACATATTCCTGTCTCCTTGCTATTCATTAAAACTGAAGGAAATAGGATTAACAAACAAATAAGACTCTATGGAGGTGGTATTATGCCACCACATAGTGAATGCTATGCTATTTCAAATGGCCTCAGCATACAGATGAACTCCACTGATCTAACTAGTGTTTTTTGCTATCAGACAACAACCAAAGTCTGTTACTGCCCTAGACAACTGTTAAAGTCTAATGGGAGTGTCGCTTAAAGCAGCAATTTGTGTGATGTCAAGTTTGGATTTTTAACACCGTAAGTAGACTTAATATTTCACAAATATTCATTCCTGTCAAAGTGATTGTACACACTTGTCAATTATAACCGCACTTTTGGGCAGCTTCATTTATATCACAGCAGCTGGATAAGAAAAGACGGAGGGACTGTGTCTTGTGCTGGAGCTTGTTGCAGAACACAGGCTTATCTAATTCCCTACAGAATTGCTTCAACAAGCAACCATGCACTCAGCTGTTGCAAAATCTCATGGTCAGTTGGGGATAAGTGCTTGTGTTTTGTTTTTAAAAAGTTTTTTAAACTTGCTTGTACTGAAGTTATTTTAGTCCCCCTGTCCCATGACATCCATAAAGGCAGGGATGTTTACTGTACTGTTTTACTGACTCCCTGGTTACCTGATCAACTTTGCATGGCACACTACTGCATTTTTTTTTCCAGAATCCACTGCAGTTCCCATCACTGCAGCCTAAATGCACCACATACATTCACATAAACAGGAAGAGTGGCCATTTTGTAGCAGTCCCTGATTTATGCGAATGTAGCCTTAAGGCGTTTTTAGTCTTACAGAACGCAAAGTCAATGCAAAGAGACTTTGCATGCTATAGGTTTGCCTGGGGTCATGAAAATTGGTGACCCAGCTGATTAGACATGCTATAACTTGTAGAATCAATACACACACAATCAGTACCTTGCTAGCTAGCCACATCTAACGTCTGTACAGTTGGGACACTGGCTGTTTTTGAGAGGATAAATTCAATTCTGTGGCCAAATTATTGGATAAAAAAGCAAGAGTTTCTGCTTTGACTGACAAGTACGTAAACAGTCCCTCAAAGCAGGATCACCAAATTTGCTTGCAGTATGAAGGCTTTGTAAGCAGAGGTATGAGAAAAAGATTGATAATGATTCTAACAAGAGGGAAAGTGTAAGAGAGAGCCGCACTGAACACAGGCTGCCTCAAGCAACACTATGGAAAAAGACTGGTGGTTTAATGGCCCCCTCCTCTTTCCTTCCCTACCTTGCAGAAACAAGGCCATAAAAACGTGCCCACTGTCTGACCCACTTTCCATGACAGGCGTAATCTCACTCCACAAACTTCAGCCTGTTTAGCAGCCCAGCAAAGAGTAAGCCGGACCAGGAGGAGAATGCCAAGCTCTTCACACACAGCGGGGGGAAAGCTGCCGCTCAGCTGTGCCGAAGATTACAGCCGCGGATCCCCACTGAGCTGAGAGGCCCTCCCTGATGAAACGACACGCTACAGACACGTGCACATAAAAAGATAAATGCATATTATTGTAAATATTTACAGAAATAAAAGTCTCCTCTCACGACAAACATGCTGCTTATGTCATTCAAGCTTGAAAGTCACAAACAGCTACATGTTGTTGGTTTGAACCTCAAATGTACTTGCTCAACTATAAGGTGTTAACCACCAACTGCTGGCATGCATGTTACAGCTTTCATCAATTTCCATTAAGTCAATATGCAATAAAAGTAGGTTGCCACACAGTTCACACTTAGCTCAGTCTAAAGACCACTGAAGGTGCACACAATATTAAGAGTAAATGCTTTTTTGGTCAGAAATGACTCATTTGTCGCCCGCAGTTATTGTAACTCCCACGCTCAAATTACTTGATAGCATAGATGTATATAAGAGGCATTACAAAGCAGAGTGGGTACAGGGGTGTAATGTGGTATGTAATCACTGACTTTTTGATCTTACAGCCAGGATTTGGAAGAAAGCCATGAGGAACTGATTAAATATAAAACAGCAGAAACCTGTTGTGCAATTTGCAACCACAGAAGCATAGAATTAGTATTTTACGTCCTGATATAAATATAAATTTATATTAATTTATATTATAAACTAATACAAATTCAATAAAAATACCTTTAAATCACAAAGTCAACAAAGAGCTACATCAGTTAAACTGACAGGAAGCAGATTTGCAAGTTACAATATTTCAAATTATTTTCATGCTCCTAATGGATCATAAAACTTGGTGAGCATGAACAAGACCACATCAAGCTTTTAACTGAACTAAAACATTTACAGTTATGGATGAAATTGGGGTTATGAGTATGAATTCTTCCTAGACAGCAGGAATATAGCATCCAGCCCAGTCTGAGACTGGGAGGCCTCTCTGTGTCCCCACAGACTGGGTTACTAAGGATACAGGCAGCACTGAGCCTCCATTAAGACATCAGAGCTCTCTCTGCACTCCCGTCTGACACTATCGGCTCCAGTTTCCACCCTGAAATTGAGACTCTAAACACACACAAACACACACATACACACACTTTTAGGCCTGTAGGCAACACACCCAATGAAAATGTGCAGACACAAACGTGTATGTGCAGCACTGTGTCCCCTGCAACTTCACACTGGAAGTTATCACCATTTAAAGGACTGTGAGAATGCAGACTTGAAATAGTCGGCACAAAAATATAATAAAGATTCTTCAGGGCAGCACTATTTTAGCAGGTATCAGTGTTGCAACTTTAAGTCATGTATAGCTCTCATGCCATATTCAGCAGATCTTTGACCTGGCATCAGTTTCTTTTCAATTTACAAGTGGCAATATTATGAAAGGAGTCGGGGGAAACCTGACTGAACAGGAGTGGGACCAGACACAGCTGTCAGAACAAATAAAACAGGCTTGGCAGATTTGTCTGGTTCTAAGAGTTTTTAGGACACATATTAAATCTATTACATAAGCTTCTTCCGTATAATTGCTGCACTATCACCTTTATCAAACAAACACTTTGATAATTTTCTTTATCCACACCTCTTGGATCAATTATCTCATGTATTTATCTCTCAAAATACATATAACACTTACGGCAAAAAAATGTGGGAAACGGTGTAAAATGTAAATAAAAACAGAATGCATTAAAAGAGTATATATTTACCAAAACAAAATTTTGGCAGATTATTGCATTTTCATTTTTATTTACATTGTAGACAGCATCCAAACCTTTTTGGAGACCAAATGGTAAACAAATCAGTTACAAAGTTTTCTTACTTTTAATTGGCTGTTGTAGGACTGTGAAGGCGGCACTGCCCCTTAGTCCAAAAAAAATCTGTCTCCCTGGCTTGGTTAATGCCTAGAGTCACCAAAAGAATAAAATGCAATGGTCACCACCATTGACTGCAAGTTTCCTGATTAATCATCACATTGACAAGCACACAATGGAAATGAGGCCTGGAGCATCCTGGTGGAGCAGATAGAGTTAATGCACGCCTGTCTTTACTGTGACATTCCCAACACAGGGAAGGGAAGTCAAAAATGATCCCTATCCACAACAACACTAATCACATCATCACTTACCAGTTAAGAGAAAGAGCAAGTGAGACAGAGAGAAAGAGAGAGAAAGAGCGAGCGAGAGAGAGAGACTCGGGGGAGGAAGGGGTGAGAGACACAGGGGCAGAATGAGATGGGAGATAGAGAAAGAGGGGAGGGGAGGGAAGTCATTAACTGGCAATCAAGCTTTTGTAATGGGAAGAGTCCGTGCATTTGCTTAATTCCTTATCAGGCAATGTTCCCTTTCTCACTCACCCCACCTCTCTCCCTTTCTGTGACAGGTCAGCCTGCAGACTGGAAGTGATGTAAACTAATACCTGCATCTCTAAAACATCCACACACACACACACACACTAGGAGCTTTATCTTTATAGGGCTTCTGATTTCCACAGAGATAGAGGCAAAACAGGTGCATGAGTATGTGCAGCACACTTGACAAAGATCAGCAGCTCTCTGCAGCTGCAGCGCTCACAATAAAAGCACTGTGGTGACTTACCTTGCGTAGTGCATGGACGTTACTAAATGAGGTAAAGTAATGTTAATAAGCTGAGCAGTCACAGAGCCAGGACAAAGCAGGTGACGTTATTAATAAGGAGCACTGACTAGCGCTAAATTAGCCTGAATAACGTGCGTGTTTAACCGCTGGTGAGATAATTAAGAAATGTCAGGTGTAGAAATTTACTTACTGCGATATAAATAACGAAGTCCTTTTGTTGTCTTCAGTGCTGCTAGCTTCTCCACCAGCTGCTGCCTGGCTTTCCCCCAACTTGCTGAGGCTAGCAAGCTAGCTAACGCTCCACCGGCTTAAAAAAAAGGCAATATCGTCTAAATTTCTCCGCTCGCGGCTGGTTTAACGGCTAGAAAAAAAGTAAAAACCTTTACAAATGTGAGCCGATAAAGACTCGTGTTGTTTGTTTTCCTCTTCCTGGAGTTGTGAATTGTAAATGCTCACCATAAGACAAAATATCCTCGGCGTTATGTTTTAAATGACAGGCTCTCCGCGGTGTGCTGTCCTTTGTTGTGAGCATCTCAACGTAAACACGGAGCTCAACCGTTCTGCCCGTTCCCTGGCTGTGAGCGTACGCTGTGGGCGGAGACAACGTCACCGCAAAGGATTCTGGGGCAGGTAGTTTTAAATCACTGCTAACTAAATGACTCATTAAGGTGCACATGTATTCTGATAATAAAAAAAACTTAATTGCGTTAATTTTTCTGCTTTTGTATAAATAAGCGACTTGGCCAGAGTAGTTTATTAGTCAAATGCAGCAGTGGTGAGTTTATTTGACAGTAGTGGAAGAAGTATTGAGCTATTTTTCTTAAATACAAGTGGAATCACCACTACAATTTGTATATTAAATATCTATTATAGCCCTATTGAGGTTCAACTGAGGTACTGAGGTACACAAGCAAAAGTACTGTCCACAAAATGCAGTGGTGTCAGGGCTGTGTCCATTTATTTTTAACTGAAGAAGTCTTAAGATATTTTACATTAGTAAAAGTGGAGTTGCATTACATCCGATATGAAGTATAACTGCATAAGTAACACAGCCAGCAAAAATGCAGAAAGCACATATCTACAAGTGAAAGTATTGAGCTACTTACCATAGTAAAATTACAATTATCATACTGAAAACTACAATATTACAAGTAATCCCTTTATCCAATATCTCTCTGTGAGTGCAGACATAAAAGAAATGCCAGAAAATATTGTCATTGTACAAAAATAAAAGTGCAGTGGTGGCAGGCCACAGCTGTAAAAAGTTAAAATAGATATCCTAGAAAAATGTTTAATATTTACTACCATTCCTTTCCTTGTGTTAAAATGTGGTGTATTACTATGTCGTGAAACTCAGTTGTTATACTGTTGACTTATGTGTTTTAGTTGGTTGTCACATACACATTGCACTTTACCATGGAATAT
>JAOWBC010000318.1:3221395-3231649 GCA_028566105.1 Hypoplectrus providencianus
AGATCCTAAGGCATAATTGACATAAGAGAGAGACAGAGAGAGAGAGAGAGAGAGAGGGAGGGAGGGATGGATGGATTGATGCGCTGTGGGACTTTTTATGCTCACACAACAACAGTGACTGTCAAGAGCAACGACTAAGTTAGTAGTCAAAGACTGTAATTGTTCCATTCAAAAACAGATATTTCCAATGTTTTTGATGAATGACAGGTTATTTCTTAATGTTTAAAACATAATAATGCTGCTTTATTTCAGGAGTTAAATTAGCAATGGAAGGAAAAGGAGAGTAAGTTTTTAGAATGACATAAGGGTAAGTGATCTGTGAGTGTTTCATTCCGGCTCAACATTAGATTTGTTTTTGGAAGACAAATCATGAAATTAAAATATGGAAGTACTGTCAAAATGTCCAACTATGTACACATAACATCAATTAAAATAGTTGTGACTGATATTTTTTTGCAGTGTAACCAACCTGTCTGGAGGAGTGAGTGATAGCCTGCAGTCATCTCACTTCACCTTCAGTATTATGTGTCTGTCGCCAGGAGTCTGTGTCTGTTGGGTTACATTTCTGCTTCACTTCCTGCACGAATGAAGAAGATGCATCAGGCTGGTTCATCATCAGAGAGGTTACAGGTTCCCACCCTGCAGTCCGAGGCATGTTTGGCTTTTCTTCTTTCACCAAAACTCTGCAGAGAAAGATGAATATAAAAGTTACACAGTAATGGTTTGAGAGGGGGGTGTAGTTCCTAAAGACACCATAAGATGGAAGCAAAAAACAAGAGAATCATCGCTGCATAAGCATCAAAATGATCTAAATGAGTGGTAATTATTAAGACATCCCACAGAGTAAATGCCCTGAGCATTTTGTAAAAGAAAACAAATTATGTCCTCATTAAAACAAGTAGTACAATAAAAATGTATTTATCATTTTTTTTAAGTGAAAAAAAAAACTAAATAAATATCAATACTCACTCAATTTCGATAAAAATAAAGACAGGGGTTTCAATAAAAAATCTGTCTATGCTCAAATATAATATAAATAGATCAGATATATCACATCTCACACACTTTTTTTGATAAAGCTGCTTTTTCATATCAAAAACGGCCTTATTTAAACTAGCTGAATTTTAAATTGTTAAAATTTTGACAATTAATAAATATTTGATAGTTATGATCAAGACTAAAGTTAGTTCAAAGACTTTTACTAAGATGTACAACTGATATAAACTTTGAATGATTGTGAAATGTTGCTTCAGCTTGTAATGCACCTAAATGTCCACAGGGGGGCAGAACGAGCCAGTTTTACCAGAGAGAGACAATCAAAGAGACTGATATGAGCAGACAGACTCTGAATGGACAGATAGAAGAAAGAGATTTAAAAAAGGACAAAGCTGTTTGAGCAAAAAGTCAATGAAAGAGAAAAAAAAGTGATTTCATTCAATGAAAAGCAATTAATGCTCCAGCCTCAAAACTGATGAGAAACTGATCTATTTATAGGTTTTTGGAGCAGCAGAGTTCAATCATTAAAAAGTATTGAGCGTGCACAGTTTGGCCAATTAGGCCACAGCTCCACTGTGTCGCATTTCAAGTGAACACGGGACACGCAAGTGCAGCGGAGCAGTTATTCAATCAGCCAGTTATTGTTGCTATAATCTGGAAATAAACCCTAAAAGAGCCCAAAGAGCGCGTTGCCTAATTGGGTGAAGGGTTGAGGAAAATCTGTCTGATTAGCCTTCTCCAACAGACGGGGATTAAAGCTTTCAGTCCTTAATTATGATAAAGCATACGTCAGCAGATATCCACCCATTTTCAGAGGGACAGTGCAGCGGAGGGATGTCCTGCTAGGCGGCTGTGCTCTCTGTGAGGCCGGCTCAGACGTGCAGGGGACCCAGGAACAGGAATATCCTCCTGAGTCAGTGCCACGACGCTGACACACCACACTCCCCCGGCAGGGCTGCCTCTGCGCCGTTAATAAGCATCCTATGCTATTCAGCTCAAGATGGCGGTGCAGGCAGCGGAAAAGGACGGAATAGTGAGTATTCAGGGGACTTTAAAGGGCACCGGGGCCGGGGCGGAGGGTACATGTGCTGCTGTTTGTTTCCTGCGCTTATCGGTGCTGTGGGTTTGATCCAAACGCGCTGTAATGTAATGTCGATTATCCGGCGCTTATTGTAAATGCGGAGCGCCGCGCGCACAGCTTTCCCGGCGCACTCCTCTTTCATCTGAAGCCGCGGAGGAAAGAGGAAATCCAATATGCTGCTGCTGAAATGTATCCGCTGTGTGGGCTCACCTAGGCGGCCCAATCCGTGCCCTCAATGCGCGTATTTAAGCGCAAAAAATGTGGTTAATTTGTAGTTTATGTGGCTAATTTTTAATCTCGCGTGGCACACGACAGGAAACCCGATAACCTGACAGGTCTGCATTGTTGGGGACAGCCGCATGCAAGGCCACACTGTGTGTATTTATCAATAAACAGGCCTGCAGCCTCGTGTTGGGTGTTAAACCCAACCTAGGCCGTTTATATCCTACCTGAGAGGCCGATAAATGACAGTTTGCATGCTGTTTCTTTTGTCACTGGTGCTGAAGAACGTGGAGGATGACCACCTGAACGACTCGCTGGGGAACCCCGGCCTCATCTCACCTGACAAGGAGGATTTGTCCCGTCTGCTGGTATGAAAAGATGCATTTAAACAAGCCTCCTGTCCTGTTTGATGCTCGCTCCGGGCTTTTAATAAATTCAGTTTGCTTTGCACAGACGGTGCCTTTCAGCGGACGCATCCGGGGCGGCATGCGGCCAGGGAAGAAGATCATAGTGATGGGCATAGTCGAGCTGGAGCCAGACAGGTAAGCTAACACTTTGCATGCACACCTTATCTGCAGCCTTGCTCCAGGCTGTCTCGCCATGTTCAAAACACCTCGTTTAGATTTTTATGTTGTTGTTAGGGCCAGTCAGACTTACACAGCCACTACAGGACACATGAGTAATGCGTGGGCAGCCAGAGAGAATGGTGGCTTTTTAAATATGCAGAGACAGGGCGTTCCCCCAACCAGCAGGGAGAGGGAAAAGGGGGGAAATAGGGGAAAAAGAAGAGCCAGTATAGCGGGGCTGTTTGGGTGTGTCCTCCCTCTACATGGAAACTTGTGTCAAACTTGGAAGAAACCTCTCCATGACCTCATCCTGTGCAGAGGCTGCTGCAGCTGCTGGCTCACTGCTTCCATGCCAAAGTTCATGTGAACACAATTTTCCTTTGTTGCATGTGAGGAAGTTTGTTACGATAATCATATCTACAAAGACTGGTGTGTAAACAGCATGGCTGCAGGGTAGAGAGCAGGGCGGGGAGGGGGTTAACCAAAACTAGCAGCAGGGATTATGCATAATTAACACACAATGGGTTTGCTCTTACACAGCAGCAGCAGAATTATGACTTATCCCAGATTAGTTATTGGATCATATGCTGCCTGTCTGACTCCTTCTGTTGCCCCCTCAGCTTTGACGTGAGTCTGACCTGCGGCCGGGACTCAGAGAAGAAGGAGGAGACTCCGCACGACGTGGCCCTGAAACTCACCGCCCGCTTCACTGACCGCCAGTTCCTGCGCAGCGCCTGCATCTCCGGGAAGTGGACAGAGGAGGAGGCGTCCACCGCCTACTTTCCCTTCATCCCAGACCAGCCTTTTAGGGTAAAAGACCCCTTTTTGTGCTCACATACCAGATGGTTTGGGCACTTCCTGTTTGTGTGCATGTTCAGGCTTTTGGTTCTTGATGAACACAGGATTTAGCCTTTGTCACCTTTAATATGCAAGAAATTTTCTTTATTTTCATTCAGCATAATCATTTCTTTCACACTCTTATTTATTTGTACCTTTATTTCATTTGAGATGTGGCTTTACAAAAAGAGTCCAACAAGCAAAACTTAAAACAAGCTCAAACATACAATATATCTGCCTGAAAAAGAGCATCAAGCTGACAGCTTCACTACATGTTGATGTGCTACCAAGTTTTCAGTAAAACCACGTTATCTAAAGCAGATTCTAGTTGGGTAAAATAAGTGTGACAGGAGATAAACCAACACAAACAGGGACATGCACAAAGCCGGGCTAAAGTTTCCAGAGCAACAGCTCATTTGGCCTCTTTGGCCGTGCTTCCCCTCTAGAGACAAAGGAGTTTTATTTGTGTTGTTGCGGTTGCATAAATACAGGAAACCGCCCGTAACTGCAATAAATTGAAATCATCATAGCAACAATATTTGTGTTATGTTTTGAGATGAATCCCTGCAATGGACACACAGACACTAAAAGAGTATACAGGAAAAGATGTTCGTACAATTTGGCTTCCAACTTGAAAAGTGTTTCCAGCTGTTTTAGGGTCAGTGGTCTGACTTTTAACATGTAAGCAAAGCAAACATGGCAGTCAACACAACCTGCTGAACGACAGAATCAAAGGTTGTTTGATTTTTGTCATTTTTTGTTGACAAGACAAAACTGAAAAACAGTAATGAGTCTGTGCAGGAATGTACAATGCAAACAGTGTTTCCTGAAAAATCTTTCCTTGAAATCATTCATGCTGTTGCACGTGTGTGTACCTGCAAAAAAGGGATGGAAGTGGTTGTGTGAGAGCTGGAGAGAAAGAAATAGCTTTTGATGCTTTGGCAAAGTCAAATCTTTCATTCCGCCAAATGAAATGAGGAAAAAAAATGAAAAGAGAAGTTGAAAGCCGACTTGCTTTGACACCTGGAGACGCCTGCTGCTGCCAGTCTCTGAAGGGGATTCTCTGTGTTGGTTTTCTGACCCAGTAAGCACTTAAGAAGATGAGATGAAATAATTAGTGATGAAACATTCAGCTGACTTGTTAATTGACGGTAAAATAAGCATCCTGCACTGGCTCCATGTTGATTTCTACAGCATTTTATGATCAGTTTTTAATGTATTTTCCCATGCATGCATGTTTGTTGTTTGCTTGGTTATTTGTTGCGTCCTTGTTGCCAACAAGTATATCTGGATGGATTTTTCCTGTTGTCAGCATTACAAGACATTCACTGTAGAGAGATAATGACACGTTGCACCAGAAATGTTCTTGCAGTAAAGAATTGGAGACAAACAGGAAATGCTTTCCACGCTCCATCATATTTATCTGCTGTAAACACGGCTGTATCTGTTTGCTGCAGGAGGGGCAGGATCAGCTGTTTGTGTTGGAGGGTGGGGGGGTTGCAGCAGCACATATGCATGATGAGTAATTCTCATAGGACCTGAGGACATGTCCGCTCTAATAATTTTTAATTTGCACATGAGTAACACATATGGTGTTCACCTAAAAATATATATGATGACGTGATTCAGTCCAAAGTGAAATGGCCAGACTTTAACGAGAGGATTCTGTTCAGTTATTATTATATCTGCAAAAAGGAAGAAGATTCATCCTGAAATTTCTTTAAAGACACAGCGATGTCCGTCTTTGGCCTATTTTTAGTCTGGTTATGTAACAGCAGCGCTTTGATAAAGTGTCATTGTTTGAGGTCGGAGCGTGACCGAGCAGGTCAGCATAGTTATGACTCTGCCAGAAGCTGCAGGCTGGAGATTACGGCCGCAACGCAGATCACTTCCAAATTCACATGATGTGCTGTGTGGTTTCAGAGCAGGACGGCTGCTTTGTGTTTATCAGGACAATCTGCCGCAGGAAGTGCGATCACACCTTCAAGTTTGTTTTCTTTGCTCCAAAATACACAAAAAGATGTTTATTCTGCTGCATCTCTAAATTTGGTTTGGTGAGGTTCAATGTGCAGCTGCAACTGAGCCACTGACTGAAAACAAAAGCAACATGGACTCACTTTAAGTCCACTTTACAGACCCTGTTCTGGTGGTTTAATATGTGTTACAAAGGAAGCATCCGCCCAGAATGTGATCTTGGACTTGTTGAGTGTTTATACTCTGATAGCAATTTTCCCAGATGGCTATTGAACTCTTTCTCCCGTAAAAATATGGGCTGGCTGTAGTTCCATCTAATCCTCTGCAACAAAGCATATTCATCACTTTTTATTGCAGTTTGATGCTGCAGTGCTAATGTCATTGCTTCATGATGGACTGATCAGAAATTGTGAATGAATGTGCCTAATCTCATCTGTTCCTTCTCTCTCCTGTCTCTCCCTCCATCCTTCTGTCCCTCCCTCCCTGCAGATTGAGATCCACTGCGAGCACCAGAGGTTCCGGATATTCGTGGACGGACACCAGCTCTTTGACTTTTATCACAAAGTGAAATCTTTGACCTCTATCGACACAGTACGGATACAAGGAGATCTACAGATCACCAAGCTGGGTTAACGTCCCGCTCCGCTCCGCCTGCTCTTCAAGTCGTGTGTGAAGCAAGGACTTGACCACAGATGACCACACACACACACACACACACACACATACATACATACATACATACATACACAAACGCACGTGCGCCTGTTGCGTCATCATCCATAATCCATCATGCAACACTGCAGCAGCAGCAGCAACAACTGGAAAAGGCTCCGGCTGTGATAAGTTAGAGTTCCTCTGCTCACATTTCCATTCACTTCTCTCCATTCCTTTGTATTGAACCAGGATTTGATGTGGTGATGCTTTCGGGGTGAAAGCGTACGCTCCATTTTCAGGTTTTTCTCCTCGTAGCCCCAGTTTTGTCAGATCAGGGATTTCATGGCTTATTAATAGCACATTCATTTTTTATGCTGAATCCTTTAGGGAGGTGGAGGCAGGTGTGGAGTGCTTTCAAGGGTGGAAAAATTACACACGGTGCGTTCAATTATCCACACTATTTAGTATGCGAGAAAAGGATTTGGTACGTCCCAGTACATGGGATTTAAAATGCAGGAGGTCCTACTGCATTGGCTGCATTGTGCAGTTTGGTATTGGTAGCACATCGTTGCAATGAAGAAGTATCAAGAACTGTTTGCATACTGAATGCAGCAGTATTTACATTGCAAGGTCCACTGCAGAACATATAAAAAATGGTGGTTAAATACACTAAAAATAGACACTGGTCATAGTTCTTGCATAACAGTGACCAATATGAATTTTGCAGTTTGGAAGCCACCATGGTTTTTGGCTTATCTGACCCACAATCCTCTGCACAGAATCAATGATAAAGAGGGTCAAAGTTCAAGGCGCAAGTCCAAATTGTTTGAATACTGTATGCAACACTTCCAAGGTTAGCTGCTGATCATAGTTTGAAATGCATCAGATATCCTGGAAACTAATTGCTCTGGAAAAAACACGACTTAAATATATTAAAACTGCTGGTAGTGGATGAACATTTGGTGACTGTTTATCTTAAAAAAATTTTGGAGGAACTAGAAAAATGCATGTTAAATAGGCTATGAATAGCTGCTAGTCATAGATTTGTATCTTGCATAACAGTGACAAATTATGCAGGATTGGACCTGAGCAGTGTTGAGATATTCAATCTGAGCCTTGACTAATAAGCGCTGAAACATGATTCAGATAAAACTGGTTGAAAGCAGAATGTTTGAAGCTGTTGGATCTAATTTCAGCTGAAGTTAAACTCTGAAACTCACTCTTGTGATCACAGTAGAGCTCAGTTTCACACCCTGTTTCCCTCTGTACTGTTGTATCTCCCATCTCAGAAGGCTACACCCCGCCCCTCGCCCTCCCTTGGGTTTACCCAGTTGTCATGGTAACACGCTGCAGTCTCCCCGACCTAAATCCCCCAAAATGAGGATTATATCATAACAAGATGTAGCAGGAAGCGTCCCGTACTGTACACGGCACGTGTGGGCAGTTTGAGCGATCGCTTCAGCCGTTCTGAACTTGATCTTAAGTGCTGTTTGCTGAACAGGAAGTTGAGTTATGACTGTTGATTTTGGTTTGGCAAGCAGAGAGGAGGGATGGCTTTTAAATTAGCTTGAAAATTGGACTTTGCTCTCTGATTTCCAGCTCAGAGTCACATTTACCAGTCAGCTGGTTTGAAAGCAGGACGGATTGTGGTGGTATTTTGAATGTAAATAGCAGATATAGTGATGCACAAAATTATTCCGTACTGTCACAGTTTTTGTGGTATGGCTGGTGCTGTTCTAGTCCACTCAGTCCTACAGTATGTCTCACGTGTTTTAAATGTTTCCTAAATCATTCCACTTTTGTCCACACTGACGTTATAAAGCGGTTAAAGACTTGTCACTAAAACATTCCACTCTACACAGAAATAGCAGCAAGTAAGGAAAACTCACAGTGTTAAAAGTATTATAAGTTTACACCTCCTGCAGTATCAACATACTCACTGTTATATGTGAAGGTTTACACATACAGTAATCTTTAACTCTGCATAGCTTTCTAGGCATTCATTTCTAATAATTCAGTTTAAAATATTTTGAATTCAACACAAGGGAGCGTGCAAACAAAATGCATTAACACACAAAAATACATTTAAATAAGTATGAAGATTGTATTTCAAGGACATAGTCATGGATAGTCAGCAGCACTTTACATTACAGCTTGGTAATATAAGTTTCATGATTAAGAGGTTATATTAAAGTCAAACAAAGCTGCACAAAGGTACCGTGAAGTTTCTGCCATTTTTACACTTAATTTTCGATCTTAAGATGGTTAATTCCTCCATCCATTTGCTGCTGGGAGAAAGCCATGACATCTGTGCAGAGCAGTTGCACTGAATCGCTGCAGGGCACTCTGTAATTGATGCTCACACTAATGAAGCTTCCTTTTTTCTGAGCAAACTTTGAGGAAACCTTTTTGTTTAACATCTCGTTACTGCCCGTGCACCGCGGGCTGCAGCTGTGTGCGGCGCTCATCAGGGCTTCTTTCCAAACATGCACTGATTTATTCGCTCCTTTCACGTAGCAATAAGTTGCTGCTGGAGAACTGGCTGCTCTGGAGCTTGCTTCCTCCTGATTGGCCGGACAGGGTCTTCCTCAGCTCCTCGTTTTTGCTTGGCGAGCGCTGGTTTATTTTGGGACACAAACAGGAAGTGAGTACAGTATGAAAGGGCAGCGAGGAGTGCAGTTTGACAGAACTTGAGCCAGTGTGATGCATCGTTGCTCCAGTGTTACAACAGAACAAATGTGTACAAATAATGTGTAATGTGTTGACTGGGTGTGTTTTTCTTTTTTTGGATACTGTTTTTGTGTTCTTTCTATAAACTGGTGGTGACCATCCATTTGTACCGTTACAGTAATAATGTTATATGCACCATGTGAAGAAAATAAGTCAGCAGTGTGTCTCATGGACACCAGATGTGTTTGTGGCTCCTCTGCTGGGAGCTATGGGGGAGGGAGACGAACAACTCAAGGCTTCCTGAATTAAAGGGCTCTAAACAGGGAGAGCTTTTTGTGTACGTGTGAGTGTGTGTGTGCAGGAAGCTGAGCTGGGGGTGTGTTTTCTGAACATGGCACGGTTGATCTGCATTGGCAGACAGTTGTTGGTTTTCCAGCTGTGTATTAGGATTCAAGCACAGCTGGGTGCAGGTACTTTATGAATAGGGATGGGAATTGATGAAATGTTATCAATTCTGCTTGTTGGTCCGATTCTCTGTTCTTTTCTAAATGATTTTCTGTTTTTTTTATCATGTCTGAACACGAGATAGAATGAGTGTAGTTGTACAGCATTAAGAGTCCAACTGATATATCAATCTGATGATTATCGGACAATATTTATCCATCAAACATGTATAATAACCTCTGTAAGTCTAAAGCTGTCTGGTACGTGCTGAAAATGTTAGTTTTTTTCACTGTTTCTACAGTAATTTATAAATGTTTTCTTCACATTCATCAAGCAGAGCGTGCTCCGACTTCCAATCCATTGACAATCGTAACAGAATAAGAGTATCATTCAACACACAGGATTTTTTTTAACGTTTTCAGCAGCATAGACACAGTTTGATGTCATTGTTTCGCAAAAGGCAGCTGTCACTAAAACGATATGGATGAATGGGACCAATCATAACCAGTTCTCGATTCCCATCCCTCAGGATACGCTGTTATGGTACTGGAGCAGACTTATGTGGTACTGATGCACTTTAAAAAAAGGTGTTGGTGTTCACTTAAGTGACTCACGAGTATTCCATTAAAAAAAAAAAAAAAACAAATAAAAAACTTTTTGGTACATGAGCTCAGAAAACCTCAACATAAATTGTGTGTGTTCCTGAAACAAAGTGTTAAACGCAACAAGCCCCAGCTCCTGATCTCCTCATGATCCCGTCTTATAAGATCCTGGAAAATGCTCATTCCTGTGCTAAGATGATTTTAATTG